>SJOL01009466.1:342695-374991 GCA_004794785.1 Opisthorchis felineus | reverse complement strand
TGTTGTCAGTTTCTATCCAGATTGCCTGAATGAGCGTCTGGAGGTGTAGTCACCTTGGAATGATTGTAGTAAGCTAGGGCTAAGTCCCTTCCCCGTCCACCTTCATTCTTTTCTTCACAATAAGGCTTTCAAATAAATCGTGGTTGTACAGCAGTGAAGTATCTATGTTGAACACTGATGTCATGTTGTCGATGATGATGATGATGTATGCCCTCTGCATCTCCTGAAGTGGAGGGCGATGGGGCAGTTAGCTCAATAGCTGTGCGTGCATCCTGAATTCTTACTTCTGAAACACAGCACAAATGTCATGCGGGTTCAACGTGAGAGCAAGAGCAGCTTGTTCTGCTTACTTCTGAATTCGATAGCAGCCACATAGACCGGGCGTCGAGGATTGAAGATTGATTTTGAGATGCCCGAGGCTTTCGGTGCCGGCTGGTGCGCAGATTTTGCGGCCAGTGTCGATGCAAGACGAACTGGGTCTTCAGTCCTAACGGATCGGCCCACAACGAGATTGTTAATAATGGGACGGAAGAAGGAAGGCGAAAAAGTACGTGACAGCGGAAGAAGGAAGGCCTCAGCAGTAGCCCGCTCGCTTGCCCGCCCTGCTGTGTGCAGTAAGGCGACACGGCTGATGACACCACGCGACGGCCGATATGACATGACAGTGTTTTTTGTTGTAGGAGTTATGATTGTATGCAGGCTGGGACACCACTTTAGCGCTCGGGCCCCTTCATGAGGACAATTAGTCTTCAATCAAAGCTCAACGGCTTGACCGCGAGGCGGAAAATGCCGTTGCATTACTTTTCAAACAACAAATCACCACACATGATCCAACTCATAACTTGGAGGACCAGCAGACAGTTTGCCAGACGTCGAACCACTGACCAACCTTGTATGAGAAACTGCGACGGTCGCACGGACACCCTCCGTATTGTACAGTGGGTCACGAAGACAAACCGTCACACCACGGCAAGATCCAGTCTGTTCGTGACGGTGCGACTGATTGTTTACCTCAGTAACCTATCGAGCCATACTAGAGGATGCCCACGCAACATTCAGAGTCTCCACGTGGGTCAATGCATGAGTTCTGCGAAACACATTCTCCTGGCCCTTCAGGTTGGGGGGCTGGAATAAGTTTGGCAACTGGTTCCTTAAAATTTGAGCTACTCAGGTGGTCTTAAGCTGACCGCTGCTGCCTTTCAGTCAGGCTTTCGAACCAAAATTTTTGATTGGGAACCCCAAATGCCTGACCATCTAGCTTTGGGTGCCGTGGCAGTATCTCTGCCCACATACAACCGTGAACTCTACAGATAAAAGTTCTCTCATGCCACATCGGCCTACGCGTGGTTACATCAGCCGAATCGCCCTATTGGCCGCATACAACAAAGCAGGTAATCGAAAACATTCGTCCATAGGTACCTTCTGTCCTTCTTCATTATCTCAACTCCTGTTCTGTCCTGCTTGATAGTCAGTCGCCTGTAGGCCTTAGCTATAGGCACGTCAGTCAGTTACTAAAGGGATGGATACATTGCATGCCACCGCTCCATGTCAGTTATTCATACCTCGTTCTGTTTTTACTGCAAGCTTTGGCGCGCGAACTACCGGGCAGATCGGTCAATAAGCTCTTGCGCGTACTCTAACTGAATTAGCCAGTGATATTCCTTGTTTCTTTGAAGCTGGAATACAGTATCCACGTAGAGTTGTTATTTCACGGACCCTCATCTTCTAGATGCTGCAGACTACGGACTACGGGTGATTCTGCAGCTGCTGCACCAGGCTGAAATGTTGGTGTTGACAGGCTTCATTACTCCACTGGATACCTGTAAACAGCCAACTTCATGCTGTCCGACTTCCCGGTTCGAGAAGAATTCGCACTGGTCGAAATACTTAACGCTGTTTTATCGTATCTGCTTATAGATCATCAGTTCACTGAAAGACACCCATGGAGAACTAACCACTCTATTCCACAACCCAGAACGCGGATACAGTCCTAATAGCAGTTTTCAATGCACTGGTGGGACGCCTTAGTTCATCACAAGCACGTCTTGGTGGTATATCTGGTCTGAACGAAAAACGCAATGATAATAGTGAACATCTGCAACATGTTGCTGATCACCAGATGTTTCTCAGCAATACTGGGATTAGACACAGAGGGCGCCGTTGTGGTACCTGGCATCCCCCTACCGGTGAGCTGCCTTGGAGTCAAACTGACCGCATTGGCATCATATACCGACGATTTGATTCAGTCCTTGACTACTGATCATCTTGGAATACACAGGCTGATTCACCCCACGCCCATATTTGGTGCAGATTTTCATCAACTTTTCCACATAAACGAGCCTTCCATCCAAAAGTAAAAAAGCACCTTGAGTCACAAGTTAGGAAAACATGCCAAAGCCTGCCACTCAATGTATTACAAGTGGCCTCCTGGGATGACATTACCCGTAGCTTGTGTGAGATAATTGTGGCTACGTGTGACGTTAGCAACTTTGCTTGTAATGTTTGCGAGCTCTTACACGGAAACCACTAGATCTCAAAACGACCCTTAATGCTCCTTGATGCGATTCGCTCTATCCTCTCGGCTGGGAGTACAATTTAGCTGGAGGGTCTTTTAGACGACAGCTCGAACGTAGTCTGCGTGAAAAAAGAGGCATGGTAAAACCAGTTCAAGAAATAGGAGAGGTCAGTGCGGCTGCGAACACACGGAAGTTAGTCCAGCTAGTCCGCAAAACAGGACCTAAAAGGTTTCGTTTCAGACCTAAAAGGCCCTCCACAAGTGAGTTGGCCAAAGGTAATATTGGAAGACCAGCATCTATATCGCTGGGAGATATCTTTATCAACAGTTTATTTGGTGCTCTTGCCCTGTGCCTCTCGTTTGAACTGCTCATTTTCAGCCGTGACCTGTGACTTTTGATCCCCCTATACCTTGAAGGACCATCAGGCGGTTGAACGGACGAACTTCTCTCAGCACTGCTTAGATATGAAAGAGGATCTTTGTGTTCCGCGTAGACTGGGTTGTTCGTACGTATCTGGTGAGAGAAATCAATCAATCAATCGCTTTATTTACCAGCTATCAACGGTGTACCGTGGGCACATTAGTTCCAGCTGATACAGTTTAGATCAGCGGAAGGTGGGAGAGTTTAGGACACAGCCAAGCATTGGAGGCGATGACATGTTCAGCTAGTTCGGGAACTGGGTAGCTACGTATTGAAGGCGACGGCTTTGATACATGAGCGCCACTGACTGTGCGATTGGGTGATTTCTGCCAGTGTCCTGAACCGTTGGTGAGTGGAGTTCCGGGGTTCTCATACAGGTGGGCGCCAGCTGTCGACCCGACTCAGTTAACTGGTTGGTGTTTTCATACTTCGTTGCCAGGCCGTACACCGTCCTCCTGGCGGTCGCATCCACTCAGCCCACGACTGGGCGGAAAGGGTTCTGCAAGGCCAACGGTCGTCTGGTATGCGGAGTACATGTTCTGAACGGCTTAACTCATGAAGCCTGAGTATTTCATCTATCGTGGGAGAATCCCTTCCTAAAACCATCGGGCGTACCTCAGCATTACTAATCCGATGTTCTCACCAGACCAGATCAATGTTTCGGAGACACCGATGGTCAAGCGTTTACAGCTTTCGTATGTCCTCTGCGCGTGGAGGCCACGTTTCTGATCTACAAAGCAGTATGGATCGCACTGGCGCAGTGTATATTCTGCCGCTGATAGACAAACTGACTTGACGTCGGCCTCATAGGTGTCGGAGGTTGTCAAAAGCTGCCCTGGCCTTCCTGACTCGAGAAGTAATGTCATCTCCAGCCAGTTCACCGAAACTCGTACAAATGCCTAGGTAAGCAAATTTATCCAGCACATCGACAGGCTCTTCTGCGATCATAAAGTTTGGGTCTGATCCAGTCTTGTAGCAGGGCGTTACACTTTGCAGGTGTGAAACCTCTCCGAGGTTTCAGAGACAAGCCGAGGAACATCAAACAGCATATCAACGACCACTGAACGTGGTGAAATCAAGCGAAAGCTTGCTGTATACTCGTACCCGTCCACAGGAATTCGCATACAGTGCCATCATAAGAAATGTAAATTTGTAAGGGACACCTTTGATCGCCAGACATCGCCAAAGTTTCTGACGATCGACCGTCAAAAGCAGCTTGGGGATAAAAAAAACACTGACCAACGTGGGTCGTTCGAAAGAGTGGCGCTGTTCAAGAACCTATCTCAATGTAAAGATATCGTCGATGCATCCTCGGAAGGGAGGAACCTAACTTAATTCTCATGAATCTGTTTCTTCTGATGATCGATCAATCTGTGCAAAATAATGTCAGAGAGCGCCTTATATGTGACGAATACCAGGCTGCTGCCACGATGGTTTTCGCATGACATTCTTGTGCCCTTTTTGAAGACTGGGATGACGGTCGAGGAGCCCCAATCCACTGGTATCCTGTTGTCGTTCCAAATCATCTGAAGTACGGTTACTAGACTGTTCACCAGGACCTCCACCTTCTCTGTAGAGTAAGGGATGCGGAACCTCCGGGTCAGGCGCCTTGTCGCGTTGAAGGCTTGATATATCACACTGCATTTCTATTGTTGTCTGAGGGCTGGTGTCGATGTTCATTTCAGGCCTGCTCGGTTCTTCCAGCGGTTATGTTTAAGGTTAACCGCTAAGCTGTTCTTTTTAATGTTCAGCCCATCGCGCAAGATGACAATTTTATGAGTGAATTGCTGTTTCGTCTTTTCCGCATATCGCTTCGCTTCTTTTAGCCAGTTGACGGACTCAGCTGAATTAGGGCTGTTACCTGCAGCTCGCTCCTGGGCATTCAAAATCCATCAGTGTTTTCAGTCATTCTTCAAGCTCTTGATTGTCCGTGGATTGTGGGATCTGCGTGCGCTACCACAGTCGCTAGTTGCTGGCATAGCCTTTCTCGTAGCAATAAGACCTGCTGATCCCGACGACATCCAGTGTTCATTTAGTCGAGTCGGATGTCTTGGATAAACAGTTTTGAAATTTGAGGTCATAGCTTCTTCAACTCGCTTCCATGTGCGTTTCCAGTCAGATCAGCTGTATATTCTTGAACTACCGAAACCTGTCGAGGTTATTGAATGGAGTTGCTCTGCTTTGACACGCGTTATGCTGACGAAAAGTGAATTGTCAACTGAGTCCGCATAGTGACATGATCGGAGTCATGTGGCGTAGCCCAGAACGGACGTCACTTTTGAGGGTCTTCTTAGCCACATGGTCCAATGGAGTCCATGGTTGTCGTGCGGTTGGGGGCCTCCGAGTAACTCGCTGTGATCGTTTGTGCTGGAAGTTCGCACTGGTCAGGAACGGACTATGATCGGCAAATAACTGAATCAGTCGCTTTCCGTTGTCCGTACGCTGAGCATTGACTCCACCTGAATGTGCTTCTTTCAGGCTTAGTCCTCCAACTTGGGCATTCATATCACCCGCCGGGTTTACCATATCCATCCTGCTTGCTGACCGAAGCAGTCACCAATTTTCTCGATGAAACCCGTCCTTCTGAGTCTCAGAACTGATGCGACAATTAAACACCGTTTACCTTATCGACTTGAACTGATCTTAAGTGAACCAGACAACCACCCAGCGCAAGAACGACTGTTTACTGGTTCGAGTCTGTAGAGCACTTTCAGCCTTGGGGCTGGGTGCAACTTCCACCGTGAATTCCACGAGCCATTGTGTCAACATCACCAGATACCAGAAGAGTGACTATTTCGAAAACCGTCTGCCGTACTTCGGTATTATTGATCTTTTGTTCCCACCAGGCTTGTGCACCTATGGTCGAATATCTTCCACGCAGCGGCCACGTATCTGATCCATAAAGTTGAACACATCGGACCGTGTCATTGTGCACTCTACCCCTGACAGTGAAGCTAATGTCACGTCGCGCCACAAATTTCACAGGTCAGTGAACGCTGCTCTGGCCTTCCCAATTTGGGAATTGAATTCGTCTTTCGGCAGATCGCTTCAATTACGCTCAGTGCTGTAGGAGTTACATCAGTAAGCGGCAGTGACTATTTGAAATGAGGTGCTTACTAGGCAAGGCCTTGTCGTTACGCCGTGTTGAATTTTCCTGCCATATACATGTTAACCTGTATCCCTTCCTAAGTATACTTGACGTCTTTAGGGAATGCCGCTTTTATTTCTCCAAATAAGCTGTTTAGGTAAGCTTGTTTAGCCTATGGATCAGCAAGTTTTTCGATCGCCTAATGTTGAATTTTGCTCTTACTTTTTCCTTGAAATTTACTGGAGTTCTGTACTGGATATCTACGTAGTACTTTCGGAAAGGGCCTGGCCAATGGAAGTTATTGTTTATAATCCATCGGGCCCCGTAGCTGTTCCGAAGTGGGGAGATGTCACACATCACGACGATGCCTATCGCGCCTAAATCCGACGGAATTGAGAAACCACCGGTGATCAGCACGTTACCATCGTCAATACAAGCTAAAAGGGGCCACTAGGTCGCCCCTCTGATGAACGGAGTTTCTTGTTTGTGTACTGGGATCTCTGATGGGGCAAAACAACGAACGAAATCTTGGAGCTGGACGGGAGGTTGGTTGATTTTTGGTAAAATGAATCTTTCGCCGAATCAGGCAGTAACGGATGCGGACAGTGTAAACTCAGAGCTCGAGGTAGCCCAGTGGTTAAGGCCTGAATTTACTGACCGGAAGGTCTGTAGTTCGAACCCAAACCCGGCAGCTCGACCGCTGTTGTCTAGGCTTGGGCAACCTGGCATTACCTCAGCCCTCGTGCTTCCTTCGGGCGTCCTGGCAGCTAGAAACCGGAAGGATGCTATGGCTGGACAAGTGTTATTATATTAGTGTGGACTCACAGGGAAGTTGCCAAAAAGAGGCTGTTTACTGGGTTCAAATCAAGGGAAAAGTCGCCAACTCGGGGAACAATTCGATACCAATTCCGGCGCAGCCCTCCGCAGCAGCTTCAGAATCTCCTGATGTTCGTGACCTATGATATCTAGATGACAAGGCTACTGTGTGTCAGGTAGGTGGAGTCCTATGCCAAAAGCGCCTTACTGCCTGCAATCAGGCGCCACAACCAACGTTTGCACATGATTGGCCAGAAGATTACGTCGCTGACTGTTCCAGCATCAGGGCGACCTATGATTGGTCGAAAGTGGTGACTCAACAGCCAGTCCGCTGAATGCTGGTTATCGTTGACGCGTCCAGAAGGCGCCCAAATTTCCAGGATGTCGTTGCGCAGTCCATGGGTTTCCTAGTCTTTTTGGATGTATACCTTTGGTGGTTCTTCTGCTGAAAGCGCTATATTAGAAGAATTAGAGCGAGAACTTACTTGAGGCATAACCGTTATTTCAGTTGGCAAGTGGGAACCCGTGGTGTCTATCGAGTTTAAGCAGCTTCGAGAACTATTTTAACAACCTCAAAAGCATAACTGAAGCTCACCGAATGACCGACTCAGCTCAGTGATGGAGAACCAGCTCGAGTGCATCATTTTTGCATCCGGTCCCCAGTTGCCCCAAAATGCACAGGTCAGAATCTGAATGCTTAATAGGGTTGAACAGCATGGTGAGGTGACGTTACAGAAACTCTACCGAATGTCAATGCCTCATCAACCTGAAGCATGACTTTGCTATGATAGGCCAGTCACCTGGCATGTCCAGCAGTTATGTCACATGTCCACTCTCCCAAGGAAATCCGAGAACAGGCCCCTCACAAGTTGCTAGCGTTGTAGTAAGTAGCATTGTGTTAGGTACTGTCGGTTCCTACGTTATAAATTCACCAGATCCAGCTTTCAGGGCGACAAAGGAGATTTGTGTCGATCTCAAAAGCCGTAGCCTCTACCAAACCACAGCGCGGCTGAAAAATCACGACTGTCCGACTTGTTGACAGTGGTGTTCAAAGTTGATTTCGATTGCCGAAGGAAATTCGTGATAGCTGTTTCAACGACGCTGCCCAGTGAACAACGTAGGAGCGAATTGGCAAACCTAGTGTGAAGCTGACTTAATAACAGACTCACAATGCCTCTGATGCTAAGTTGAAATTGGCTGGTGAGGTCGATTCTTCCATAAGCTTCAATGGCTCGACGGCCCAAGCCACATGCTACCTGACGTCTCATAGTGGTTGGATTGGATCGGTAGGGTGATTCTATTGAAAAGGCATATTGATGCCATTTGCAACCTCATGCGTGCTGCATTCTTAGGGGGCCCTGTACAAACTGTTTCGCTGCGTTCGCTCAAGGACCTCTTGGAACGTTACACACCTCTATTTTTCGATGAACTTGGATGGTACACATAAATCAAAGCTTGAATGTGCCTCCTCCTCAACGGTAGACTAGTTTTTGGGGCTGAAACGCCCAATAACCGATGCAGCCTTGCCCGGTGTTCACTAGAAACTGGGCCGACTACAAAGGGCTGTGCTATCCAACCATCCAACTACCTGGCATGGGCAGCACCTTTCCTGATAATGAATTAGGCTAGCGGAACCATCCACTTGTGTGTGGACCTCTCCAGTGGTCTCACCGCAGAACTGGATACGCATCAGTACGCTTTGGTTCTTTCAGACCACTTGTTTGTCCAACTAAATAGAAATAAGTGTGAAGGGTGATTTGGCTTGGTCGCACCTGCAGATCGACGTCTTCTAGGAATCCTGAGGACTTTTAACGGTCAATGCGCACCGCAGTTTGTTTCAGTATTCTCAACTGCCGTTCTGTTTCAAGATAGCGCTAGCCGTATTCCAACAAGTCGTGGAACCGATGCCGAAGGACGCCTCTGGCGTTGCCGCTTAGTTGGACGGTCTCATCGTCATGAGTCCCAACCTCTATGGATAATGGCAGCACCTTCATGGAATGCTCGGTCGTAGTAAAAAAATGGCTTCAGAATGCGCGGAGAAATATGCAATTCCTGTATGCAGTCGATCAGGTGTCCTCGTCTAATCATTGATGAACATGGACGCCAGAAAATATTGATGCAATCAAACGCATACAGCACTTGCAGACGTAGCACTCCTTAGATCGTTCCTCGGTGTTGTAAGCCACTACAGGTCGTTCCTGCCAGCTTCCGAGGACCACAAGTAGACATGATCAGAAGAATACCAACTCGCCTTCGCCACTTTCAAATCAATTCTGATCTCCGAATTGCTTATACCCTACTACGATCCCTCACTGGAACCGGTCGCTTGAAACTGGCGTTGGCGCGGTGATATCGCATGTATTTCCCGACAACAGCCAGGCCGTTACCCCCACTTTATCCCAAATTCCCTAATCGATTTCCGCGGAACAGCTCGATTTTGAATGCGACGCTATCTTGAATGACCACCTGTATGGGTTCAGGCGACACCGTTATAGGTTATACGCCAGTTTGTTTGTCCTACGTTTGGTCTTCTTTTGACTGTTTCGGTGAGACGAACTTGGTTGTTTCGGGCACATCGATGGAACTTGATTGGGCCGGGCATGTGCGGCATGCATCCAGACTTCATCAACTGGATTGGAAGCTTACATAGCCGAATTGGTGGCGTGGTCTCCAAGGCCCAGGATATTCGCTCTGAAGTTCTGAAGTCCGTGTACACTCCCCTTACACACATGCTGCCTAGTCTTTACGTGAACAACCTGTTATGGACCGTTACCTCTCCTATCCATACCTCTCTAGACGATGCCGCGCTGCACTTTGCCCAGCGCTCCGCCTCATTCCGTGGAAATACCATTGTTGCCCTGAATACCGACCTTGCCGCCACCCCAGACCTGGGGTTCGGCCAGCACAACAGCATTCAGTCATCGCATGTATATCCACATGTCAGTGCCTTTTCATCCGTCCACTCCGGATCTATACCTATTCACAGAATTCATTGTCACTCCTCTTGGTTCACCCTGGTTCTCAGACAAATTATTCGTACACATCAAAGTCCTCGTGAGCCCCTAGGAAGGTTGGTTCCTGGTTCAGGCATGTGAGTATACTAATCGTCTTAAATTCTCTGCGTTACTCTGGAGTACTGCTGTCACTTTTGGAACGGGACTCCTTATCTCTCCTTCATTACTCTACACACTCGTCAATGCCCCTTCACTGACACTGGCAGCGTGATAATGCTCTCGGCACCGTGGTATTTTTTCGCGGTTGGCTTATCAAAGTCGTCATAAATTCATCGTAAATACGAAAGCAATTCTATGACCGGTCAGAAAATAGTTATTAGCTTGTATCACAACATGGTTCAACAGAAACCATCTGCAACCAAATTTTACTGAACAGATCATAATTACGCGGTGCTGTACAGCTTTGAGTGGCATTCCGGAGCAGAATGGTCCACTTCACCCCTGCCAGTGAAGATGTGCCCCATCTAATCAAAATGCGTACCATATCACAGTTGAGTTCCATGGCGTTATTGAACTGCAGCATTCTTTTAAATGGCTTTCCAAGTCATCCTTGACGATAGACTGGGGCGCTTACCTGTCCTGAGCTGGCTTCTAGAAGAATGACCCCCGGATCTCTCGTGAACGTCCACACCGTTTGAATGTTCGGTCCTAAGGAGAAATCTTTGAATTTGGTCGTACTTCGAATGCATTTTGAAACGACCTCAGTTGCATGCGCTTTAGTCGTTACTCCTGCAGGCGTTACTAGCATCAGGCTTATTGTGTCCAACTTCTGGGTGGTCTACGGTAGCCATCTGCGATCTGGTAAACATGTACTTTGAAGAAAACTATCGAGCATTTTCATGTTTTTCTAACTACAATGACACCCTTGCATTGATTTCTTTTTTCAGTTTTAGTCATTTGACCAACGTCCGTGATAACTTTTTGGCCCGGATAAAATGCCTGCAGTTTGCTTTTAAGGTGATGTCACTTCTCGTGACCTAATCATCTGAGGATATAGGTCAGGACAACCGAATTAACAGCCATTCGTTTAAGCTGTGATCGAACGATTGGACTAATCAATACTTTACAGTGTTTTTGACATCGAATAGAACAGCTGGAACAGTTCCACTTTAACCCACATTTCAAAATACCTCTCATCGTTCGCTGTGATACACAAATAAGTCATGCTATGATTTCAGTCGCCAATGTCATTAACCAGCACCGGAATCGCGTACTAGATGTAGCCAATAAGGCTCAACTTGGAGTTTTGACATCCTGTTCTATCGTGGCTAAACAGAGGTCAATTGCCGCTCTAATCGGTTTTTGCATTTGCAAGTTTCAGGAAAAGGTAATCTCCTAGTAACAATAAGATCAAAGTCACCGAGTTTTTCGGGCGCTTTTGGGAAGAGGAAGTATTTTGCCTATCGATTCAGGTGTAAGGTTCGAGTGAACAGAACAAAATTTTTCCTTTCGGGAAGCTTCTTTTCGGGAGGAACTAACTGGCAACCTTAAGGAGAATGGCCAGGGGTGCAGCTAAAGCGGGCTGACTGTCTTTTGCTCCACCACAGACGTGTCATCCTACTCACGATTGTCTCGGAAGCTCACACGGGCGTAGCCCTCCGAGGCCTCGTCAAAGTCCCACCAAGAAACTCGTGGAAAACAAGCAATCTTTTGTTCAAATCGTAGATGCCGTGACTCTGTCTTCATTCTTCCACAGCCAAAACACCGTTACGCTTGCAGGCGATCAACGAACGTGGTTTAGTTTTATCTGTAGAAAAAGGCATCTGACCTGGTCGATCGCTCTGTTTGGCGGCACTATCTAAATAACAAGGGTGTCCCTGAGTCCTCATCTCTCTTCTCCATTTCCTACCTTAGGCAACTTGACGGTGTCCTGGCCCTCGTGCTTCCCTCGGGTGGCATGGCAGCCAATCACCGAAAAGGTGTTACAGCTGAACCTGCAAACTCCCGTACATGCGTAAAAGTCTACGGAAAATCTTACCCCGAGGTCTATGCCAAAAATGGTGTTCAACAGGATAGCTCTATCCTATTCTTTCTGTTCAACTTGGCATTGAACGCGATTATGGAGGGATTACCCAAATTATGTGCCGTCAACAAAGTCAAACTATTTCCTTGAGAAGAATTAGGCTATGTAGATCAAACTGCAATTCTAGGCTCTTGTCCTGTCAGATTTTGGTTCACCAGTCCACTGATTTCGGAACGAACCCTACTCTTTGAAAGTGATAATTCTTATTTCAAGGTTGGACGGGTACAAGCCCCCCACTGTTGGCGAAGCTCAAAAGTTTTATATAGACTTCATCCACTTTTTACGTCGATACTAATTCATTTTTTCCTTAACAGCTCTAGAAAACGCTGTCGTCACCGGTCTCCACCATGACCTTTTTGACGAAGGAGCGGCGGGTGCAGTTTTCGGAAGAACTCCCGCAAGAAATCCACTCTGGTCATTTCATGGTTAGCAATTTGAACGATTCCGAAAGTGAATCAGAGGATGCAACTACAATCGGACTCGATGATGTAAGCAAGGATGTTGCGATACACCCCGACACTTCACTCTGCCGCGAAAAAAACCGTCTTGATTTTGAGGAGTTGGAATCTCTGTTCAAATTTTTGGATATTGCGTACACTGGGAAGCTAACAAGCCCAAAGTGGAACCAATTCCATGGTATGCGGTGCGCCGTCAAGTACAAGATACGGTTGAACAATGTCATTTGGCGGGAATACCATATGCAGTGTTAGTTTTGTACACAGCATTTTCATTCATTCTACTCTTTCAGTTTTGAAGAACATCAAGCCGTTCGTTGTGCATTTCCAACCGCCTCCTCTTGATAACCATATAAAGTCGGAAGTATGTGTTTTTGCGTCTTCCTCCTAATGCCTTCTGTAGGTCACCATTTTGGAGGGCCAATACTGGAAGCGTAGGCCGGAAACAATTTGTGCCGAATACAACCGCTGGCGTAAATTCACGAGGAACAAGATCTTAGGATTTACCAAACGCAGTATCAGTGATCATGTGGATGAGCTATTTCGCCCACCTTCGCAATATTCGTTTCCAAGGAGTTTGGCAGATGACTTTCAGAGCCCCGCTCCTCCAGTTGATGCTTTGGATCCTACTTTCGGTTCCTTGATAGATGATATCATGATGGACTTCGATGAAAATTTGGACCTATTTTTCGGAAAACCGCTTGCCTTTCCTACTCCTAAAGACTTGGCGCTCCTTGGTATAGGCGATATAATGCAACCAGGTTTGTTACAATTTCAACCAGATAATGCTACGACAATGGATGATCCTATGGCGCCTACTTCGATAAGCGGCCAATTCAGGCGACCGTCCGCGGAACAGCGACCTGTTTATTCCGAATCCTTGTCGGCAGGCCATGTCAAAAGTGCTCAGTTGGGTGGGATTGTAGGAAGTTCAGTTCAGCCGCTTCCACAGTTCGTCTTTCAGTCGGTAGCAGAACCATTTGCAATTGTCCCATCTATGCAGGTACGCGATTATGGTCAACATTCTCAGCAAGTGTCAAACAGTGAATCAGAGTTTGAACGGTTGGCGTCAGTTAGTCCGTCCATTCTGCCTGCTACGTTCAGTGTTACTGAGGGGACAGATAAACCAAGTAGCGATCAAACTGTCCTCCGTGTTCGTTCAGTATTAACTCAAGATAGGAGGGATCGAGACCAGGCTAACTCAAGACCATTCACAAAACACAGTCATCAGCAAAATTCCACAGTTACTTCTCGAACCCATCCTTTCAAGCGTCATCGAGGTACTGTATCAGGGCGACTCAAAGGCCACTCGTCATCCGCGGTGCATCCGTCTGATAAAGCTTTGAAGAGTGCATTTCGCAATACATGCTTTGAAGTTTCCACAACGGTGTCTGAACGTGGGCAGACGGCCTCGGGAACACCTGCTTTACTGAATGCTTTGCTCCATGGTACTAGGTCAGGTGAGCCTGAACCCGCGGTTCCATCCAAATCTCAGGCAGCACTCGGTGCCCAGAATTTTTCAAACCGCTCTGTGCCCCTGCTGTCTTCCGTCTTGATGTCCTCCTCAGCCTGTGGTCCTGGTCTACTTCGCACTCCTGCAGGTCAGTTCACGGGGCAGACGCAAGCTGAACCAGTTATGAAGTCGCGTTACTGCTTTTCAGAACCTCATCGGTTTCAGGGAACCCCATCTCTGGTTACCGACTGTGTTCAATCTGTGGTCGAACCAAACGCACGTGTGGACAGATATTCGGCTAACGGATCTAACGTGAGTCACGTGTTTTTTACTTGACCTTGAAGATTGTTGATTTTCTTACATTTTCCTCCACTCATTGCCTTCTGCATGTGTTAGTGGATGCGAAAAGTAGCTGATTATAAGTGGAATCATTCGGATTTTTACCCGGGTGCACGTACCCATTTTGAGACACTATTTATTGAGCTTATGATGGGTTTGCAGATGGTAATGGGCATAATCTGAGAGCTGTAGTGTGTTGCTTTAGAGAAAGGGAAACCATTGATGAGATGAGTTCCAGTGAAGCGGCAGTTTTCAATCCGACTAAGCTTACGGATTAGTGCTCTCATACTTCGTTGTCGGGTCGTAGACTGTCCACCTCTTGGTCTCTTCCACTCAGCACAAGGCTGGGCGAAAAGAGCTCTGCTGGGTAGACGGTCTTCTGGCATGTGAAGTATGTGTTCTTACCAGCGTAACCTATGAACCGGGAGAGATCCTTAAACCGTCTGGCGTACCTCCTCATTGCCTTCCCGATGTTCCCACCAGAGCCGGTAAATGCTTCGGAAACACCGTTTGTGAAATACTGACAGCTTCCATACATCCTCCGCACGTTGGGACCACGTTTCTGACCCATAAAGCAATATAGATCGCGCCGTCGCAATGTATACTCTGCCCTTGACAGACACGCCAGTACTATAGGTGTCGCAGTTTGACAAAAGCTACCCTGACCTTCCCGATCCGTTTAGTGGTCTCGTCTACAGGCGGTGCACCAGAATCTATATTTCTATTCAGGTAAGTAGTTTTATCTACCACATCGATAAGCTGGCATGCAAGCATGAGGTTTGGGTTTTATCCCACCCACTCTTGCAGCAGAACTTGACACTTTGTAGATGCGAAACGCATACGAAACCGTGCGGCGGAATAAGTTAAGTTAACTAAAATGACTTGCATCTCTGAAGGATCTGAACCGAAGGTAGGAATATCGTATGTGTACCCAACGTCTGTGAGCGAACGCCTCGGGAACATTTCGGTCTTCGAGGATTCAGAGGCAGGCAGAGAGGCTTCAAACAGCATATCAGTAACAAGGATGATGAGGAATGGTGCGAGAGGGCCGCCTTGTCTTACACCACTGGACATGGGGAACTCAGGGGACAGCTTGTTGTATACCCGTACGTGCTGTTCCCATACAGCGCCATTCAGTTCATTTCACTTTTTGAGCCCACAAACCGTGCGTCGAAGTGCAGTGGTTCCAGCAGTTACAGCTTCGTTCACGGAGGATAAGGAGAATAAGGCAACGGGAGCCACGCATTGGAGGCAGTGGTCCGATCTGTACATTGCACATGCAATATATCTATCTGTCCGGTATGGCAGGGGGTGAGAAATAAGAAGTGAAGGTAATAACTTTGATGTAGGGTCGCCATTGCTTTCGTGACAGAGTCGTGGCTGTCAGGGTCACTAGTCATTGGTTAATCTAGTCTTATTCTTATCCGGTGGAATAAGGATATCCTTATCCTCACGGTCCTTGTCCGGGGAGACGGTATTTGCCAATGTTAAAGTTAATGAACGGAATCGCTCCGATTCGAAATGCGTAATGTTGACGGAAAGCGAAGTCATTGCCGAGTCCGCACAATGGTATGATCGGAGTCGAGTCCACGAGGGTCACCACATACCAGAAGAGTGAAAGGTGAAATATCTGAGGTCATCATAATGAACTTTATGTGCATTACCGAATTGAGGCTTCGTTTGCGTGTTTCGGAGACACAACACGTCGACCGAAAGGGAAAGCAAGGTTTCTGCAAGAGGTACCTGTTGCCCGATTTGACAGATACTGTGGATATTGAAAGGTGTATCAGATCTCAATTTAGTAAGGCATTACTTTGGTTTATTTTACGGGACGATGGTTAAGGGCCTGGCGGATGGGCTGACGATAGTGAACCAATTAATGAGTGGGGAGGGGATGTGTTTGAGGACCGATGGACGAAAAGCTGCTACGGCTAGTGATACTTCTCGGTTGCTTCGGCAGAAAAAGGGGGTTGTGTTTGAGGTATCCTGACCGTGGCCTTTGACTCAAAGGTCTGGCCCACAAGGCAATGGGCTGTAGGGTTTTCTTGAAGGACCCTCTCCACAGCCAATGACTCGATAGTCTGATCGGCTAGGGGGACTGGCCTAACACGAGGATGTTTAGCATGGGTGTCTCACTCCTGACGTTGCTGCGCATAGCAGATGCGTTTGGAGCCTCATCAGAATCTTGATAAATCGTAATTGTATTTTGATCGTCTTCGGTAGTTCGCCGTCGGTCACGGCCAACCGTTGGGCGTTCGGAGTGTTCGGTATTTTGGCCGACTTTTCCTGACTCGTCCATCGTACCCCAAAAAGATGTTGTAGCCTGTCCGCAGGCATGGAATTCCCGCGCTTCACATTTTGACACGATTGAGTAATGATCCTTTTCATACACTATGGATGTGAGGACCCACAATGAAGGCACCTGTGGGGTTCCTGTGAATTCCCACTGAGAATCAATGAAGGTAGGCACTTTTCCTGATGTCACTCAGTTTGTTTGGGACTATACTGAAGACGTCTTTCCTAACGTCACGTTTTTGATATTTGAGCTTTTGGATGAAATATCTTCGAGCGCAGACATGATTCTAGGGTGTGGCGTTTTCCAGTGTCCTGAGCATCCCTTAGATCAAGGACAAGATGACCATCCATCCCTAAACGTATGAGCTTTGTTTGAATGACTGCCAAAAGTCATGGTGGTGGTTAGTGAGCTCTGGACAAGCATCCACGACCTGCAGTATATTTTCTACGTATGAGCTTCTTTTTATTCCTCTTCACCCAATACCAACACATTGTCTCTGAGTCTAGTGTTGAGTCATTGGTTCGAAGTCTGTTCTACAATGCATGGCTATTTTATGCCTTTCGGTGAAACTTCACTTTGGGTAGCTTTCCATTTGCCTTTGTATAGCAGGTCATGTCCAACGAATCCTCGCCTTTGTCGAAACGGCCAACGCTCCCTGATGCTGATAACCACTCTTGTTCTCTGCATACCTCCTCTTTTACAACCGATTGTCGTTCCGCTGCAACTCCTTCCACTATTCTCACACCTCCAGCAGTCATGATCCGACCGAGTGGGCTGCTTTCAGATCAATATTCTGTTGTGCCCGGACAGTTTGTAACTCCTGCTCAGGTGAACTGTATTTCCACTGTCTTGAATGCTGCAGGATTCTCCAAGACTCCAGATATTGTTCAGTCAGCTCCGATCCTTGCCAAGGATGAAAAGCTGCTCAATACGGAGTACACGCCAATTGTTAGTCGTCGGTTTAGTGACTTTGACGGCGTTCCTCATTCATCGGGACATTCTTTGAGTAGCCTGACATCCAATACCTCATCAATGCCTTTTGCTCTCTCCGGTGGCCTCCCTCGGAACCCACCCTCTTCCTCAAAACCAGTTTTTCCTGTATATACTCCTTACAACAGAACAAGCAGGCAACGGACAAATTCCGGCACCCAAACTTCAAAAGCCCATCCTCTCGGTAACGTATCCACCGATGAGCTTCGATGGCCAGATACCAATCGTATACTTGCAGAATGCGCTCCGGAAACCGTCGAGTTGCAGCGGACCTCGACTGCTTCATCGAAAAGGCATGATTTCTTCCTCCCATCTAGCTCTTTGGATTCCTGTGGTGACGAGGATCTCATGGCTACGGACCGTAAGTCACATCAGAGACTGAAATAATGCTAATATTGCTACATTTATTACTACTACCGCTACCAAAAATAATAATAATACGGATTTTCGTCTTTCGCGCACCTTTTTACTGCCATCAGATTTGTATAAACCGGTTCGGCAAGAATTTTCACAAGCACCAATTTTGCGGCATTGTATAATTGCTTGTGCGGTTGAGTGTTTGGAAACAGACTACCTCAATAAACACGCGTAATAGAGTTCTAAATAACGATGCGGCCACACATATGTGCGTACGGCTCCGTTGTCACCATAGTGTGTATTCTTCCGTGTAAGGCTAAAAATTTTGTATACTGGTTTCTAATGGGTCGACAAATCTCCCATTGGCTCATGCCCCGATTTCTTTCGCGTGTTTTTGCGAACTAATTACGAAGCAGTCCTCGTCGGTATTAATGCTTTCAAACTGTTGCGAATTGAGGCAAAACGTGAGGAGCCGTTGGGGACACTGTTTTTGCGAACAATGCCTACATACGGTCGGTTGAATTGGATCGAATTATATCGCATGAATAGACCGGCCGAGTATTAGAATTTGCGACGACGGTTCAGTTAGGCTGTTTTATTCTTGATGCGGCCTCCATAGTGAACCTGTACACAATAGCGCTAGAGTATTGATACTTCTTTGATAGTGTGGACCACCTTGTTATCGTGAGGAAAATCAAGCATGCAATTCCGGAATGTAGACAAATCTCCGAATCGCGCAGCGTATATGCGTGCCATAAACTTGTGAGATATCTTTTATTTTATGACTTACTTGGGCAGACGTTTGGCTGTCAGCGCAACAACAAATAAATGGCCTATCTGGTAAAAACCTGTCTCGTGTATCCAGATCGTCCTTGCTCAGTGCACTATCTGTATTTCAAGCCCGTGTACTGTAATTACACCCGTTTGTTTATTTAACATTGTTTTGATACACGTATGATTGGAAATTTATATACATATATGCTGAAACGTGCTGAGTCTAGCTCGGTAGCACGGGCCTCTGAAGCACGTGACTGCATAACAACTTCAAACCCCTTTCATCTTTTTCTTCTACCACGCTTTTTGCAAACGTCATTGTCGACAACATAACATCGGTGTTCAGCACTGATGCTTCGCCGCCGCAAGTTTCTGATACACACCACACATCAACGTCAAGCGAGTCCAGTGTGAAAGCAAGAGCAGCTTGTTGTCCTGCTTGCTTCAATGTGCAAACAGTAAAACCAACTAGATAGACTGGGCTTCGAGGTCTGAAGATTGATTTCGAGATTCCTGAAGTTGTCGGCACCAGGTGATGCGCAAATGTTTTGGCCAATGCCGCTGCAAGACGAATGGATGCGCCTACGCGGATTGAGTTATTAGTGGGGTGAGGGGAGGGTGAAGAAAAAGTATGTGAAAGAGGACGAAGAGAGGCATCAGAAGTTGCCTCTTCTCTTACCCGCCCTGCTGCGTGCAGAAACTAGGGCGACGCGACTGATAACACCACAGGACAGCCAGTATGGTATGAGAGTATGGTTAGTTGTGTCATGGGCTGAGACACTTCTAGGACGCCCAGACCTAGACATGAGGACGATTAGGATCCTCAACCAAAGTCCCTGGCTCAGAAGCATGACATCAATGCATCGGCGTCTGACGGGAAATGCCGGTACATTGCCACTTTTAAAGAACAGTTCGCTACCTGTAGACTGTGTTGGTCAACTCTATAACCATTGACCAAACTTATATAAGTGACTGTGCGAGTGTTGCACGGACATACCCAGTATAGCTCAATGGGCCATGGAGTCACGCAAACCGTCACACCACGGCAAGGTCCAGTCTATTCGTGACAGTTCTGCGAGCAACATTGTTAAAGTTTATCCAGTGGTGGTGTATAGTTCGCGAATATTCTTCCAGTGTGAAAAATGGTTGACGTATTTGTCGTTCCTTTGTCAACCTTGTTAGTTGGGTCGTCACGTGTGGAATGAACGGAAATTTCAGTTTCTGTTTGGTATCGGCGATAAGCTAGCCGGCTTGTTTCAAACGATCATGTGACCTGAAGGTAATAACATCCGGCGAGTTACTTTCGTGAATTCTCAGGTCAAACTTCTCTTTGATTTAGGTTTATATTACGCTAGGCATTATCTTTCACGTGCATCTATGACGCGGCTAATATACATCCTACGGCCACAGTGAAGCCTTTCGAGGCCAAACATTGTCTAAGCATAGGGATGTGTTGTATCGGGGGTTTGAGTTGGCATAGGCATGCCAGATATATGGTCGTAGCGGAGTTTAACTACTAAGGTACTTGCCAGCTCCAAAAGTTACAAGATCATCTGTTCTCACGCCTTCTCCCCTAGTTTTTTGGCATTTTTGGTGGTTGGGGCAACCGTGGACAAAATACAAGACAGTTAAATGTGTTGCTACTGATTGATCTAGAGTACCTGGTTTATTGGCCGAATGCAAACTCTACAGTGGAAAACGGTTGAGTACACGGTACGGCGGTTGTCCGGTCCGGATTGTTGTGACAATCCGTGGGTACTTAGAAGGTCGTATGTGCATTTTTCGTTGACTAACTTTCAAACACAATCATACACTATATCTCCCTTCAAGAAGTTTCCACGAAACCGGACAAGCTGGCCAAATTATGGCACCAGAAATGGCATAAGCTCATATTCTTTAAAAGTTACTTTGCTTCCACTCCCCTTGGCTTCTTTCACATTCCCTATTTAGCTAAAGCCCTGCTCACGCTGTTGTGCCAGGTGCCTGAGAGGCCTGACTTTCATTTGCGTGATTTTCCAACTCCCGAAGATTGTCCCAACATTCCTGACTCTTTCATTGTCAGTACGTATCCACTTAGTTTTATCGGCTCTTGGCACACAGCAACTCATGCTTTCGCACAAACGTCCTTTATTGGATCAATATGTCGGTTGTTCTCATGACTCACTAGTATTCAGCCTGGTCACCTCGCCCATGGGTGCCACAACTGTCTCTATCCATCAGAGATCCAGAAAGAATGCTTTAAATGCTGGGGTAGCCGTGTTCAGGACTGTTGCACTGACGGATCCTTCATTGACGGACATTTTACTGCCTTGTTTTCCGGATAAACCGGTTGTTTACCGCTTTTTCGTAAGAATAACTGTGCTTACCCTTGCCACTCTTCTTGCATACTTCGTTCCTTAAATTCGGGCCCGCCGTCGATGTTTGTTTGATGCTGCCTGCGACCAAGTACTCGCGGTTTATGCTAGCTAGCTGCGACATTCATTACATGAAAACTATCAGATATTCGTTGTCGTTGTTGTTGTTGTTGTTTGTGCGCTGTATCTGCGTTACGCTGTTACCGGAATTTTTTTATTGACGCATCTTTCGCCCTGTTTTCGACGCGGTACAGAAGTTTATATCTAACGTTTCTTTTGTTATTTGCTGGTTCATGCACTGTATGTCTGTGTGATTCATATCTACTTTACGAGAGAAAACACAGAGTGGATACCGCCACCACAGGGACTACATGAACTCTGTTGATTTCTGCAAAACCAATTTGTTTTTTCTTACCGAGGTCAACCAGCTCTAAGGAAATTGGGCTGTTCTTGAGAGTTTTCTCCTTTTTCGGGTCACTGTCTCGAATTGCGAGGCTGAATAATTCGCATTGTTTTCCAAAAAATAAACTCGCTAGAATAGTTGTGTGAAACAACCATAAAGCTTCTTTATGTGTGAAAACCAAATCGCTTTTGTGAACTGTTAATCTAACTCTGCAAACACTGTATCATTAAGCAAGAAAATTAGTTCTGTGCCTTTTCTCGTGAATATATCACCTAGGTTGTAAGGTGGATATAAGGTCACTTCACCGAACCGAATTGCGCCGAATTTGTGTGCTCTACACGGCTCTCGGATGTCGAATATTCCGGTTAAAACGCGATTGAGATAAATTTGGTGAATTTTAGTGACTCCGTGGTTAGTTTACACCTGGTTTTCACATTTTTGCCTCCACAATCAGTAAAAAACACCACGGCAACTGCTGACGAGGTTGACCGAAAACCGTTGCTCCGAAGAGGTGGACGCTGTAAAGCGTGCTTCTTGATGAGTTAAAATGCTTCCGAATTTAACACCAGGTTCATTTACTTTAGTTTATAGGCTAATTCTCTTCAGCTGTCATTATCAGAAATGTGAGTTCATCCTCCATGGGTAATCGCAGGAACTCGACTGGGCTTACCAAAAGTAGTCGCTGTGTAGACCTGTTGTTGTGTCACTGGTTCCAGACACTGTATTTTACGTCTTTGAAAAATTCCGCCTTCTATTTTTGGAAGTGACGAGGATATGACAAGGAACGAATGGCTGTATGATTATCTCTCACATTGTATAATGTTACTCTCCTTTGATGGTGTTCAACATTCATTTATGTGAGCCCCATCCCGCTTGTCTGGACAAAGCGATTGTCGGTGCTGAGACCGGTGCGACATTCTTGTTGCACTACAACAGTAAGTAGCGGGTTCCAGAGGCTAACAACCCTGTGTGACAATCTGAGCATCACTGAAAGCCTCTTCTGAAGAGTGGAATGGCGTCTTTTTAATCGATAGTCGTTTGGTTCCGAAGACTTGTTTCGTTCGTTGGAGGGTAATCGGGCCACTGGTGGTACTATTAAGGGACTCAACTCTTTTCCTCGAGTCTATCGCCATACTTCAGTTTCTTCAGCCCATCTAACATTTTTTCGCACTTTCTACTCGTTAAGATTCTACTTTCCTTACTGGAATATTCGGCGTCCACTCTGTTTCAGGTGGAGGGGCACGTGACATACATGTGTTTGGATGCTACCCGTGTAAGCTTGTTGTGTGACCTCGGTATGTGCCTGATGTTGTCTCTAGGGCCTTTGAAGCACCAAAATCTCTTTCGGATTGTGACCCCCTCCGTAGCATCTCGTCCGGATGGAAAGTTCTAACACCAGCATTGCCACCAACATTCAGATATCGGATTTTTCCGCATGTCTGGGCCGGTGTTACTGCTAGTTGTCCTCCGCATCTTGGTATCACCTGCACAGGCCCGATATCAGTATTACGTGGACGTTAACAGATTATTCATATATATTAAAAACAGTGTAATCTTTTGTCTATTTGTCCTTCACTTTGACGGGGAGTTGCCGCCAGGCGACAAACTGTGAATCTCGACGTATATCTGTCTTTTCTGATCCCTGGGGCACTCGGCTTCATTGTCAGTCTCTGGTGAGGCACTTTATCAAAAGCCGCACTGTATCGTCCATTACTTTGACATTTGAAATTCCCCACGTTTCTTCTGTCCCCATTTGTAACCTCCGCTCCACCTTTGTGTTTAGTGCGTGCGTATGAACTGGCGTTTGTTTTCCCCTATCACTTCACTCATTCGACCTGTAGGTCATCCGGCCATTTTGGCACGTGTGGCTGTCTCACGTGGGAACTTTTTTGATTACTTGGTTTGTACTTTTATAGTCCAAGTGGACCATTCGTTGTGGACGAGTATCTACTGTCGAGTACCGTAACAGCCAAACGGTATATTCGAGTGACCCGTAACACCAGGAACCCAACTCCGACTTTTCGATGAGTCGCTCCTTTTTCAAGAAGGCTGTAGACAGCCTCACATGTTGACTGCTAAAAGTTGGTACTGTCAATGTTACTAACAGTACAGGAGTGTCCACGTCCTCTTCAGTAATGTTCCGTTTTGGGGAGGTGTATCCTATGGTATCATGGTCTTCGGTTGTGCTCTGAACCGTATACCGAGTAGAGTCGTCTGCTGAACACCTGTGCTTTGCCGCTTGACTCACCTTTCTGTTGCTGGTAGAAACTAGACTGAGTAAACTTGTGGGCTGCAGCGTGCTGACACATTTATGCAAACAGGTGTTTCAGGTGCCTGTTCAGACTCCATCACCAGTTTATCTATGAAGTCCTTGGCAATTTTCTGAGCTCTGCATCGATCTTCTATTCGTCCAGGGTAGCCTTAGCCTTGCCTATCGCCTCTGAAATGATTGCGCGCAGTTCCTCTGTCTGATGCTTTCCTAAGTTGTTCGCCCTTTAGAGTGAGATCGTGACGGAAAAAACGCCTGGATAGGCCTCAGGGATTAGTCTTTTGTATGGGCCCACAGAATGTTCAGGTTCATGTCATCATTATCATCATCTGTAAGAACCGCGTACTTGAAATCTGAGGTCGTGCAAGTTATGGTTCGTTACGTTTGTTCATGATGCTTCTGATATTCGTCCATATTGTCACTACTGGTCATACCTACAACTTCTGAACGGAGAGAGAATTACCCAGAAGCCGTCTACAGGTCAGTGGCGGTTGTGATTATCATATTTATTTTCATTATTATATACTACATAAAGCTGGTATCGGTCAACAGTACTCAAACCATTGGTCATCTGCACATAATAGGAGAGCCATAGATAGTTTAGTTTGAGCCGTATCTGGTGCTCCGGACAAGTCCTTGGAGTCGGTGTAAACCCGAGGGAATAAGATCGGCATGCGGAAGTGCAAAAGCCTGTCGCAGGCCATCAGGCTTTCTAAACATGATGGCATAACCGTGGGCGTCGGCACCAGTTACGCGTTTATCATCCAGCTAAAACCGTTACCTGTTATTCCCTTTGAGTTTCAGCGTACTACCGCACATTTCCCGGTAAAGCATCACTCAAGTGTTACCGGGATGCTCGATATGGCTTTGTGGTTTAGGCGCAAACTTATTGACTTGAAGCTTCACGGTTCGAACCCGGCAGCTCGACTACTCCTGTCTAGGCTTGGGCAACCTAACAGTATCTCAGCCTTGATACTTCCTTCTTGTTGCATGGCAGCTCGGCACCGAGGTGGCGTTACAGCTGAACGATTATTAGTATTATTGTTATCACCATTAATGTTACCGAAAGCAGCCCATCAACACCTCCAATGTTTTCCTGGGTAACCTGGCGGTATTCCAATAGCCCTGCGGTTAATGGTGTTGCCAATGTCGTGCAGGTAGTCATTGGAAAATAAATAAACAGTCTTTTAGCTGTAGCATCCTATCGGTGCCTAGCTGTCATGCAATCCGAGGGAAGTACAACAGTTGGGATACTGCCAGATTACCCAAGCCTATACAGGGGAAGTCGAGAGGCTGAGGGTGGGTTCGAACCACGGACCTTCCGGTCAGTAAGTTGGAATCTTGACCACTGAACTACCTCGAGCTTCTCATTAGATAATAGAAGAAATTTACCTGGTTTGCGTTAGTCAACTGGACCGGCGAGTACGTCGATGAACAACAAGGACAGTCCTGCTGAGGCAAATTTAGCCCATTCCGGATGGCTTGCTTGTTTTTCACCGTTGTGATGCTTCGGGTTTCAAAGCTTATCATATCTGCTTGGATAATCGTTCCGTCGAGCGCATAACATATAATAGGCATTGTTTATAATTCGAATGAAATCGACACTTTTAGGCTTGTGTTCTCGTATAGACTGAATTCGGGTGCTCCTATTCGGAGCAGATCATCACGCTTTTGTGAACAACCAGACCTCTTTTTCCACCATTTTTGTTATTGATTTGACATTTCTGCCTTTGTTATCTGGTAGTAGCGTGCAGTTGTGGAACGAACAGACTTCCAGTGGACCTATTACGATGCACTTGTCATAACAGTATTCACACAGGCGAGAGGTCAAATCATAACCCGACATTCTCGTCTGCTTGATATGTTTTGAAGCCATATCGCCTAATTGACCTTTTGGATGGTTTTGCACAGAATAAAGTTTGAAGTTTCATTAATTTAGAAAACTCCACCGGTCGAGCGCCCAAAAGTGTTGCGTCACTCAAATGCCGAGCAAAACACCGTCAAGAATCCGCCAGTAAATGTATTCTCAGTATTTTCCACTCCACTGTTTATCTCATTTCTGACTGAATGGAGAGGAAGGACGGTCTTCGTATCGCGGCATGCGGCATGTATTGGTTCGATTGAGAAGGCACTGTGTCTTAGGCTGTATCATGTTTTGCTTTGTATCAATCGTTTTTTTTTTGAAGGGCGTACTCTATCCGAAGATGTTTGGTTTATCGGGTTACCTAATGGCGTTTACGTGGATTTCGAGCCTTCCCATTTACTTCTGGTTCCTCTTCAGTACCCCCACTGCTTCCTACAGAATCGCTTCCCACGGTCGAAACTTCCTTATCAGCGCGTGGACGTTCCAGCTCCGCCGGGAACCTCTTTCCTTTACAACATCCTCTGATGTCCAAACCAGACCTAACCAACAAAATATCTAGTTTGGGCAGCACGGAAGTTCTCTCACCTACTATGTGTAGCCAACAACCACTGGTCTACACTTCCCCCTCTTGTTCTCCTCAACCACCTACATTTCCGGAACCTGGCTCTTCTCCCAAGACTTCTCACAATAGCACTACCGAAGACCGTCGTCGTCATTTAATGCAAGCCAAGTTAGAGACTTTGAGGCAATACATAAAATACTACGGAGGACACCGTCGGTCTTCCCTCAGATCGGAAAATCGTGAACTCACGAGAACCCATAACTCTCCATCACAGGCCTCCAATTGTGCAATGGCGGATGCAGTGCTAATGATGCCAAAGTTGCAAGATGACCCGACTAACGAACTTCTGCCACTGCTTAAACGCCCATCCTGCTTAGTACCACATGCGGAAGACCCGAGTCGAGCGTTGTCTTCAGAGCCAAACAACCGGACTTCCTATGCTGCAACGCTTTTTGAAGCGACCGCATTGATTCGCATGTTGCGTGAGGCTAGCGACAAGCGAGATGCACAGATGAAATCTCTGATGAATGAAATTAACTCCATACAGGCGGCTACCACGTAAGTTTGTTTTGTCAGTATTCGGTGCTGTTCATCGTTCTGCGGTCTGTTTCACTTGCGTGATAGATCATCCGAAACCGCTTCTCTCCATTAAGTGAGAGAATTGTGCCCTATCACTTCGCCTACGTTTGACCTGATGGTGCTCTCCCGCGATAGTCATTTTTCAGCTGCTCGATTGAATCACGTCCTGGCAAAAGTCTTACGCATGTGTCTTTTGCGCAGTAGGTGATTTATAGGAAGACGGTAGCCCCTTAGTCAGTGAATATAAAAAACCTTACAGTACCACGGGAAAAGGGATGACAAGGAGTGACAAAGTATCACCGTTTCCCCCGAGGAAAGGATAAGTGAGAATATCGTTTTGGCCCCTGTGTACGATAACCAGGTGGAGCAAAAAGATTTGGGTGTTGATTTGGGGTGTTGATGATAGCTGTCTAGATTCTTGAAGTAACGTGTACTGTGATGTTAATTGTGAAGAAATGCCATGTCCTGATGGTCGAGAGAACTTTCAGGCATCGAGACAAGTGATCTTTCACTGAACACGGTCTGTAGAATCCATGGAAAGTTGGAATTATGAGGCATTTGAGACTTGTAGTGAATGGTAATCTGGAATGAGTGTTCTTGGGAGCAGAGACGATAGTTCACTATTGCGGAAACAAGCAGTTTTTGTCAGCGGGTGAACAGTCACTTCAAGAGAACCTCCAGCGGAAGACGGTGATGAACGGAGATTTGAAAATAGAGTTTGGACGGGTGATGACCTAGTACGTCGGCTAAATATCGAATGAAAATTTTGGTGAGTCGACGTTCAGAGTACACTATCCTTGGTGGATGGGAATTCGATTGCCTGCGATTAGTCTTTTCAATGTGTGTATGATTGTTTGAGGTATCCCAATTAAACAATTTACGGATAACAAAAATAGTATTCTTGCTAACCTTATAGACGTTCTACTGAGGTGCAAACAGACTGGTCGATTACTCAAGATCCCTACGATCCGGCTGATCTTTCTCGTGTGACACATTTGCAGAGATCTGCATGGCTCAGTTGCCTCACAGCGTAATTCCTTTTCACCAGATATCCTCGGCATAGATTACATTAGTATAAGACTGGACTAGAGCGGTCACCGGTGGATTATTTCCGTATTGATGACCTCTTGACAGAATATTAATCTCATGATTACGAGACTGCTCTCTATCCACCAAGTATCGAAACAAATACCGTATCAATTTTAAAAAAAATCAGGCCAAAGCACATTCAGTTGGAAAACATTATGAACAAGAGATTCAGGTGCAGTTCAGCTGAGTCTTCTGTCAGCACCGAGTGAGTGTTTGCCGTGCCATAAGCACAATTTGGTGTCATCTTCATCGACAGCATAACGTGTTCAGCACTGGTGCTTCGCTGCATTACAGTCATGATTTGTCTCAATGCTAGCCTACCTTAATCATCCCGAGGTGCCTACACCTCCAGGCACTCATTCAGGCAATCTGGATAGGAACTGACAACAAGATCGCCAATGAAATCGGTTGGCAGCCATATCTTGCAGCGTCTCCAACCAGGCACAGTGAGGATCACGCTGTCCCCATCCTGGTGGGCAAGTAGCACCGACAGCACGCTTGATGGCGATTCGGGCACTAGGCCTACCCGGTGAGCCATAGGAAGGGCGAAACCAGTAATGGGCTGTCCAGCATTTTAGTAAACCTTACTTACAGAATTGAGAATATACGGTGTTTTTCGGAAAAATGAGAAAAGGCCCATAAAAACAACAGAGACAATTGGAAGCTATATCGCATGCACTTTCATAGGACAAAATACGAAGAATATTATCAAGAATGTGCTTTGAAAATCTTCCAAGAAGAAATTTGTGTAGAAAGTTATGACATTATAGAGTGTCGTGTTGGGTAAACACGTACCGAGAAGTGTGGGGATTCTGGACGAAGTCCTATTCACTTCAGCTGATCAGCTATTACACACCAGTTGCTATAGTACTGGTCACCAAAAATTGGGGGACCAAGTATGCTACAGACTGACTTTGGGGAGCGATGGTCTAATCAGTTAATTGGTGTTGAATCATCCTGGTTGTCTGACGAGATGCTTAATTTGACAGCTGCGCGTCGAGGGTGATAGCTGTGATGCAGGAGCGCCACTAACTGCCTGACTGAGCCATGTCTATCAGTGTCATTAACCGTTAGATAATTGAGTCCTGGGGTCCACATTCAAGGAGGCGGCAGTTGTCCACCCGACTGAATTTACTTGTTAGTGCTCCCATACCTTGTTTTCAGGTTGTTTCCATTCAGCACGGGACTGGGCAGGAAAGGTCTGCGAGGTAGAAGGTCCTCTGTCATCGAGGTGCATGCCCTAACCAGCGTAACCTGTGGAAGGCAGTCAGTTGACCTATCAAAAGGGAGAGAGCTATTTTTCCCTGAAACAGTCTAGCGTTACTCAGTGTTACTACTCCAATGTTCCAATCGGATCCGTACGATATCGAACAACGACATTCCCCTGTATCTTCTGTGTGTAGAGGCAGCGTTTCGGATCCCTAAAGCGATCGCACTACCTCGGTGTACAGCCTACCCTTGACAGACAGAATGACGTCACGCTGACACCGTGGGAGCCGAAGGCTGGAAAAAGTTGCACCGGCCTTCTAGGTTTTCAGCCAGTCCACTGACGAGCTAAATTAATTTACCTATCACGTCGATTGACTGGTCTGCTGGTTGTAGATGAGGATCAACTATTGGCGTCGTCTAATTCATTCAACAACAATGGCAAAGACGCCTGATTATTTTTTCTTTCTTCGTGCTCTACTTTGGCAGTGTCCGGTTTTTTTTATATTTCCGCTGATTTAGCCCAAACAGTATGCACTGTATTGCTCTTTTGTGCACCTTGAAGCTTTCTATCAAGATGTTCAACTGGAGCCTACTTAGCTTTCGATTTCAGGATCAGTTTGAACAGCGCCTGATGTGTAGAATACAAGTTGGTGATTTTTCAATACCGGTTTCAGTTTCTCTCCTTTAGGTTCAGGTTTTTCGTCACTGGCAGTTGCTTGGTGCATCTTCCATGTTCTTCTGCTGTCCTCCTGTAGAGCTTGCTGGGAGAAAGTGGATCCGATGGGAGCCGTACCAAGTCGGCAACTCACAGAACCTTTTCTGACTGATCCTGCGAAAGAATTCTTTCGACGCTATGCTGAGCAACGTACTAGACGTTGTTGGAAATTTTACGTGTTCAGCTTATTCCTTTGGGAACTATTTCAATCCTACTGGTCATCCGTCAATTCGACTTCCATGGATCAGTTTGTGAGATCACTTTATGGCTGGTTGGACCAGCACTGTTCCCGAGCGCTGTTACGACCAGGTAAGTGGATTGCGTTTTGTCCATTTTTCATCTAGACCTCTTAGTACTTGATTTCTTTATTGTGATATCTTCACTTTAGACTACGCCCAAGCTTGACCACACATTTTTGATAGCCGTTGACTACTTATCAACCGTCTTGACCGGGATTCTTCCTCCTAAGTGCATCGAATCTGTCACATATGACCTCATAATTAGGGGCTTCACTATCGCCTTAATATGGAAGACCAGGTTTCTCTCAAAAATATGCTACACCGCTCTCCCGTGTACACGGAAGTACTCTTGGTCGCGTTCGCATAATTATTCGTTTCCCATATACTGTGTAACGATCGTTCTTTCACTATTTCAAACTCGGCGTGAGTTCTCCGAAATTGTCCCGAACAGTTTCGGTTGCGTCCTCCCCTGTTTTTACTATGAACTAGCCCTTTAAAACGCGCCAGTTGGTGAGGGTGTGCTGTCACTGCTTTGGGTATTTAAACTGATCGATCAAGCAGTGCTCATAAACATAACATCGCTGTTCACAACTGAGCCAACCCTACCTGGTGGGAATTCGTCCCTCAGTGCACACAAATCCATCCTCGACATCACCTTTGCATGTGTTGTTCATATGAGCCCCGTTTTTGGTCTTTCTGCTAATTCGCCGACCCTCCCCTTAGAGCTACAAAGGATATTTCACATTTATGTGGTAAAAGTTCGCCTTCCCGGGTGAATGCCTTCGAAAACTGCACAAAAAGCGTTGCCTTTTAGAAAAGTCGTGCACGATGTGTTCATGGATTATGACAGAAAAACAACCAGGTGTACATTGATGCGGTTACGACTCAATAAACATAGGTGAAAATGCCGACCACAACGGTCCGCAAACCAGATGACACACACGGAAAGTCGTTTTTCAGTTCCCGGCTTAATCCAGATGCTACGCAATACCTCGGGGGAAATTTACAGAAGTTTCGTCATCATATGTTTTCATCCAATTCGTTATGCAGAATTGTGAACAGTTTAGTTCAGTCAGCTGATTATCGACAGGAATATCGATGCTGCACCGCGTGACTGAACTACGCAGTGCAATTATTAGAAGTTCTTCGTTACCAACATTTATCACAAGTCAACCCGACTTTATCATGTAGATGACAAACCGCGAAATGTGAAAAGAGCCATACTCACAGCTTTTCAATCCCTCTAATGGTTGTTCAACTATGATCAAATGGAAACTGGATAGTCCCACGTCTGATCAATTAACTGATTACGATAGTGCACGTAGTTCTTAAGCATTGAATAAGGTAGAGCTCTAGGAGGCACCTGGTATACTGGAGGTTGGTAAAAACTCCGTCGCAGGCGAGTTGTACGTTTCATCGCCTGATCTGATTGACCGGTCACAGAAAGTGGGACCTCTGTCGTATAATCAACGAAAGGGGTCACTCAACAATCCGTCCTGACAAACAATCTGAAAAGATAGGCTGAACACTTGCAAGAACAAACCACCTGCTCTTGTACAACATGACTTTTAAAAGCAACGCATTGCTCAAACGCAAACTATATGAAATCTGCTTCCTGGATCGTGGCACAGTGTCTGATTGTGGACTTCATTGGAGCAGTTTTCGACGCAGTCAGCGAAATCCTGTTAGTCTGTATGGCGAAACTAGTTGAAATGACTAGGCCTGATGGAAAGTTACCATGGCAACGAATCACTTCTGTAATCAAGAAGGATGCATAGACAGTGTATATGAGAATCATCAAGGCATAATTCTGTTAGTATCTGCCTTCAAAGTGCTTCCCGTTCTTGTCCTGCTTGGGTTTATAGAAGGTCAAGAGAAATGTGTTTTTAGTGTTTGTGATGGTGCATAGTCCACGTCTTCACCCTCCGGTAGGTTCTAAAACATGGCGCCATTTCGGACACCCAATAATGGTCATGTTTTCGCCAGCAGCAGGGTGAACTTTCTAATAGCATTGTACACTAATTCGGGAGTTATCAGTATGCCGTACCATTAAATCATGCATCCTCCTCATCTTCAGCTTATTATCAGTATGCTCATAGAACGCTTCCTTCCAGCCTCCGATACCCGCTCATTGATAATGATTCCATACAATGAGCACATAATCATCATCATCATCAACAGCATGACATCTGTGTTCAACACCGATGCTTCAATGCCGTACAACCATGATTTATTTCAAAGCCTTATAGTGAAGAAAAGAATAAAGGTGGACGCCGAAGGGACTTAGCGCTAGCTTACTACAATCATTCCGAGGTGCCTACACCTCCAGACACTCATTCAGGCAATCTGGATAGAAACTGACAACAAGATCGCCACTGACATCGGTTGGCAGCCATATCTTGCAGCGTCTCCAACCAGGCGCAGTGAAGATCACGCGGTCCCCATCCTGGAAGGCGAGTAGCACCGACAGCA
>SJOL01009466.1:312899-337950 GCA_004794785.1 Opisthorchis felineus | reverse complement strand
CTTCCAGGATGGGGACCGCGTGATCTTCACTGCGCCTGGTTGGAGACGCTGCAAGATATGGCTGCCAACCGATGTCAGTGGCGATCTTGTTGTCAGTTTCTATCCAGATTGCCTGAATGAGTGTCTGGAGGTGTAGGCACCTCGGAATGACTGTAGTAAGCTAGCGCTAAGTCCCTTCCGCGTCCACCTTTATTTTTTGTTCACAATAAGATTTTCAAATAAATCGTGATTGTAAGGCAGCGAAGCATCGGTGTTGAACACTGTCGATAATGATGATGATGATGTAGCGTGTTTTTAGTTTGTTGGTTGTCAGCACGTGATCGTCATGCAGTGGTAGTGAGTGGCAAGATGCGCGTTCGAAAATCTACTTGCGGCCAAGTCATTGATTGCTGAGCGCAGTGTGTTCAACATTATACGATTGAATGGTCTCTTCGATTTACTGCTGAAGAATCAGTTATACGTCGGCTAAACCGATTTTGTTGGTCGCTCTATAGGAGGAGAACTGTATAGCAACGGTGGTTAGGTGCGACTCGAACGACTTGTGAAGCGTAGTTCCGAAACAAAGTGGACGGTCCGCGGTCCGCTTAGAAAGATTTCAGTACGTCAAGGGAAAAAGGGACTTTCGTTTTGATGAGACCCAGTAAATTAAAGTGATTTGCGGCTTAGGAGTAAACAGCGTGTCCATTGGAAGCCGGAATTTTTAAAAAGAAAACGTGTTAGACGTGAATCAGAAAATTTTCTGATGACAATGATGATGATGATAAGTGTGATACCTGATTCCAATGTCATATCGGACCGCGTTACATCTATTCCGTCAGATCACTGAGTCACTTTTTCCGGACACGGTAGGCGATTCCTGACTGTTTTGTCTTCATATATATCACCATGCCACACCCACTGGGTGGACTGCAGTGCGTTTAGGCGTAAACAGCTGACATGTATGTGAAGTGCTGTGTACCTCTTGTCCACATGGCTAGTATGTTGGACCGTTCGGTTGTTTATTCTTTGATACGCAGCGGTGAACTGGCTGTCTGACTGTAGCTGCTGTGTACCGGAAGTCCGCACATCCTCTGACAATCGCGGTCCTTCTCCGTTCTGGTTTCTATCTCTCGCTCCACTTCTCTGTGCACATTCGATTGGCCACACCTTAACTTGAATACTGCTACCCAGAACCGTAGCTTCGATCTGCGAGCTACTGTAGGGACGTGTCTGTACTTGTGTCTTACGATTTCGAACGGTTTTTGTTGCTGCCCCAGCATATATGTTTGCTTCACGCTGATTGTCAGTCGGTTGCAGTTTTCATGCACAGCTCAAACTGAATGCATACCGTACCAGACACGTGAGATTTAAGCATTGTCGACATAACCACTTCAACTGGGTGCGCAGACATATCGCACAGAGAGAAGCGTGATGAATTTTTTCGCTGTGTTTAACCGCACCCTCTCGGCCTGTTCTGACCTGCTTAATCGGCTGATATGCATTACGGGGTTACCTGTCACCACTAGTAAGCCAATGGAACGGTTGTGTGCACTTGGGTTGATTTGAATGGTTAGCGCTGAGCCTGACTCTGTTGCCACGTGCGGACGATCGACCAGCAACACACTGATGTTGTCTGAAAACTCTTCGACCATCATAAACGAGAGATTCAGCTGGATTCAGTGGAGTCTCCAGTCAAAACCAAATCCATGTGTAAATGAGAGTAGTTGAGAAACATAAACAGCTTCGTCGGGTTTTCAACTGGTCTAAGCACAAGAACGTCGCAGTGATCATTCGTCTTCAGTATTGCTTCTGTGTAGAATCGGGTAACCTGACAGCATCTCAGTTGCTGCGTTTCCTTCCAGTTGAACAGTTTCTATGCACCGACGGGGTGCCGTAGCTGAGAGATTGTTGTTATTTAATTTGTTTTCTGGCATCTTGAACGTTCACTTTTCCACGTCATTAGTTGGTTCCATTCAGGTTCCGCATTCCACTGTATCTCACACCATCACAAGAATAGTTTTGCTCACAAGGGCAGTTCATAGTCGCACTCCTTAGGGATCTTTTCAGTGTCAATTACCCTAAGAAAGCACGGGGCTACCAGGGCACTGAAGCTGTGACAGACAGCTTATACATTTCGTCCTAAAATACCTGAGTTATACTGGCAGTAATTCTAGACAGAGGATTTTTGGGCCTCATGTATGTTGTCGTTGCACAGTTTCGCTTGTGACAGAGCCAATCAATTTGTTTGAAGGAGCCTTTCATCAAGAGCCTTCTCAAGTCATCATATCGGTGGTATTTGGGTCAGTTTCTCAATTGATTGTATATACTGTGTTTCAGCGCGCTTTTTTGCGACAAGCAATCCTGTTATAATGCTCAGAGCAAGGTGATGGTATACATTTGGTTGCGCTCTTTTTCCCTTTGGTACTTTAAGTAACCTGATTAGTCATGACTTATTTTACTCCCCAGATTTGGGGGATCTTGTGTAAACAGTGTAGCTAAAGTCGGTCGATTATCGAAGCATATCATGCAGTAGTTGGAACGATTCAGCAGCCATTCGGTCTGCGATATTGATATCCGCGCGCAGCTGGTGCCTTTTTGAAGTCAGTTAAAAAAATACTGATCCAGTTGTTCCAACTGCAGTTTCTGAAGTCCACTTTTAAGCCTTCGTGCTTTGACAGGTCATGATTGTCAGCAGACTTGTGTGATTTTCGGTGGCACGATCACTGGGTCCTCATCGCGAGCTCGATCGATTGTCAGTTTGATGAATGTTCAGAGGTGATTCTATTAGACAAGCAACTCATCGACTTGATGTCACAAGATTTCCCATTAAACCACCAATCGGAGAAACCATATTAAGGTACATCCTAGCTGTTAGATTGCACAGAAAATGTCTGAAATACTTCATTCCGTCTATTCTGTATTTCGAGTCAATGATTCGTGCTCACTTGGGCGCTTCTCCACTTCCTTTATGGCGGAAAAAATCGGATGGCTGAATTCCATGTTCTTCACTTCGAGGGCCACTGTTCCTACAATGACTGAAGTCAGTTGAATGGCCTTGTGAGCTTTAAGATTTATTGAGACAGTCACCAATCACTCCCGCTTTTTCTGCACTCGTAATTTCATTGTGTTTTTCTGTCATGATTGCGATATCCGGTCAATCTCCACTGCCCCGTGCATTTTCTATCAGTCAACTGATTTTCTCTTTTTACAGCCATTGTAGAAGCTTTGTGCAAGCTAGCCATCACAACCAACGTACTTCACAATCCCAGCGAACTACCCGACGAGTCTCTCAAAGCTGTACATCAAGTCACTACGGGGCCTGCAATTGATCGTCGTGTGCCTGGCTTCAGTCAAGGCGAAGTCGAAATGACTACCATATGTGGCACTCATAGTTAGTATATATGTGTGTGTTTGTGTGTGACATCATCAACCTCCAACCACCCCTCACTTATTTTCGTCGTTTTTCACTGTGATGTCCTGATTTCGCTTCCTCCGAATAACTCTCAACCTTGGCCAGACGAACCATCACTCAACCGACTTTTTGTCGAGCTTGGCGTATCAGCTCTGATGCTTTCGTCCAACCAGACCGTCATTCAGTGATGCACTCATTAGTTCTGATTGTGTAATCATCCTGCTAATCCAAGTAGCTGATTCATTTGTCCACGCTTGGTTTCTCCGTCTTTCTATCCGCCTCGTATTTTAGGTCAGTCATCAGGATACTATCCATTGCCTTACAGTGGTGCCAGATCATCTTGATGGTTGTGTATATATATGTAGATTTCGAGTAACTTTGTGATGACGGAATTTCTCCCTTCCTCGTCAGATTTGCTGTGTACAAAAGGAAAACAACATGTCTTTCAGTCAGTACTTTATCCGATCCTTTGCACTATCTGCTGTCGTTCATTTTGATCTGAATTTTAAGAGAGAGAGTGAGATGAATTCGTTCGAAAGAGATCCTTTTTTCGCATTTTTTTTTGTTGGATACAAAAGCAGGTGATTACGACGGTCCTTACAGATTTTAGTAGTTCTTTTAGTTTCAACAGAACTTGCTGCATGAATTTCCGTAGCCAGTCATTTTGGATCATTTGCCATACACATGTGTTGCAAGTTCATTGGATCGCGTTTTCCTGACTCGACTATAACCTATGTTATCCTGTTGCTGCGGTTCATGGTCCCCGGCTTTGTGGCTCCTTTGAGTGTTGATTAGAAGTGTAACTCTAATTGGGATACCACGATCGATCCACACTGGGTTTTGACGTGAACCGGTGGCCAAGCGGCGATCGAGCCTCCACGAGCACATGTGGTGCACCAGCCAACAGTGAAGTGATTGACCATGATCTGCTCGCAGTGGATATGGTCAATCATGACGTCAGGTCGTTGACCGGATCGCTACCAACACACGGAGTGGGTCGGATAAGGAAGAAGTCGAATAACCATAGTTTGAATGACATAACAGAATAATCAACCAGATATATCACGTCGTCGTTCAGTTAATCGCTTGGATGAAGGTCGTGTCGACACAGAGCTGGATTAGCTTGTATGGTTGTGCAGACGGAATAGATGACTACCGATGAAGTTTTAACATCTCTCCGATCAATGGTTGGTCGGAACGAATGCTCTACCAGAGTAGAGTTTTTTGGCTCCAAGCCTAATTTTTGGTACAATGGTGCAGTAGGAGGTTCACTCTTGGACGCGATTACACATGCAAATGATTCATGTATGGAGGAATAGAGTTAAAGTATTCCCACATCATTTACATTCATCAATGTACATAGAAATGGGGATGGTTTTTTTTCAATTCTGTTATATTTTTATACTTTCTCACCTGTTGAAGATATGTCAGCATACGCGTCGATCCTCTGAGGCTTGTCGGCTTTCCGACCAGCCAGTCCAGCTGCCAGACATCTCGCAATAAGTCATGTGTCCTTGAAAATTCATCCAGATCAAACACAGCCGCCTTACCTGTTCTTATAAGCCCGTTGCTCTCTCAATGGGACAGACCATGAGAGCAGGTAAGCGAACCTTCCTGTGGGCACCGGTACGCTCGTCTCTTCAGAACAATGCTAGGCCACGGCGAGCAGGAGCTGACACATCAATCAATCGTCCTCATTTTTGATATCTTTTAGTTCCTATCCAGGGATTGTACGAATAAACGATGAAGCTGTTTCGCGCAACCCAGGAACCGTACAACCGAATGAGGTGAAAATTAGAGAACATGTGTATAAAGTACACATGTACAAAGTAGTGAAAACGGCAGAACCCAACTTGAGGCAGAAAAAAGGTTCCAAAGGTTTGGCTGAAGCAACGCCCTGGAGTTCAGTTTGGGGGTTTCTATGTTAAGTTATTACCTCGTACTCACGTAACACCACGAAATAACAAATAAACTACGTCAGATGAAAGGCTTGTCACCTTTGAAACGAAACAAACTGAGTGTAGTGAACTGATTAAAAACGACGCAGATCGCTCAATTTTTTTCGTAAAAAGAATAGGGTTCGAACTTTGGCACTCTGAGCTACAAGTGAAAATGTTCCCCCTGAGTAAGTACTTGCCACCAACGTTTTACACACTTCCTAAGCAGCATTGCTGGAAAACTTAACAAGAACAACAAAAGCACCCTTTTACTCAGGAGTTTTTAAAATCTATGTTCTTTAGATGGCTAAAGAGGAAGCTAGATTTCCTTCAAGCGTGTGTGAAACTCCGTGCAATAGAGTTAGGGCGGAATGGATAGACTGCTAGTGTATTTCAGTTGGGGGAAGAGATGGCTCAGTGGTTAGACCGCGAATTCACTGACCAGAAGGTCCGTGGTTCGAATCCGACCTCTGCCTCTCGACTTCCCCTGTCTAGGTTTGGGCAACTTGGCAGTATCCCAGCGCTCGTGCTTCCTTCTGGTGGCATGGCATTTTGGCACCGAAAAGGTGCTACGGCTGAACGATTTCAGATTTTGATTTTGGTCTTTTAGTTGGAACATCGACAGGGCGGGTGAAACCCACAGAATTCAAACTCTTCGCTGTGCATAGTGTGGCTGAGAAACATGGAAACCAGAATATACTTTTTCTGTATCTAGGATATGCAGGCCGCTTGAAACGGCTATCACTCGACCTAGCTTCCGAGAGATCGAAAATCATCTTCGGGTGGGCCGACGACGTGAGTGAGAGCAATCCCAGCCCGAATTCTGATAGGTCAATGACCCCCAAACTGGTTTGAAAACTTGAAAAGGCGTGAATCGACAATGCCTTCTAAATCCTGGTGTATCTGTCGATTCCAGACACAAAAAGGTGGTAAAGCAACAGTTGGCAAAACTTTAAAAGCTTTGATCTCATGAGGAAATGCGTCGAAATCGCTTGTTGTAAATTCACAAACCACGAGTTCGTGGCCGACCAATCGTCCTGAATTTGCTTGATTTGATGGTCACCACACTTGAACATTTCACTAATCACTGAAATGGCATGCACTCTCCGGGTTCACCTCCGGATTCAAACGGAAGCCAGTCAGTGCTGTGCATCGAACACACGGATTATCGTCTTTGTCCACTAAAAAACTTGACCTCACCTTTTCTGAGGTTACTCTGACGACAAATGGCAGCTTGTACGCTGATTGACGCCGATACTGGCTTCATCCTCGATGTGTAAATCTGGTAGAGACAGTGACAGTCCAGCCGAGATTATCTAACCGTTGTTTATATCTCTATCAGATGTCACCATTGTTCCAATGAATTGTCTTTGCTTCAGCTACCGGGCACTTGACTGTTTCAATACAGCCCTTACAATGACGTTAATGTCGCCGTTTGCTAGGTCATGTGTAATTCTAATCGGCTCCGGAGGAAAGCTTTGTGGCGATGCCGAAAAAAGCACAAATGTCCGGATGCCACTAGTACTCTGTATCCGAATACGTCAGTACCTTCAACTTCCAGTTTGGATGAATCGCTGAGAAATTTCTGTTCCAGGGTAATAACATGCACTCGCATTGCAGTGGTGTTAGCGGTCATCCACGAGTACCGATGGGATTGAAAGTCACAAATTTCACGTGCATCCGTCCGTGTTTTTACGACACCGGTCGAACGTAGCCGATGTCTAAGATAGCTGCACTGATTTAGCCGATTTAGCAGGCAACACATGAACAATGGTTATATAATTTGTTGTTGCATGTCAAGACCAAAATCCTCGTATGCGAACTGAAGTTTTCGTGTCGTCGTGGTTGGAGTCGAAAAGTACTGGTGATTTCCGAAACGATGAGGTTCGAATAAGCACACTGGTCAAGTTGATTGAAACGACGAATGTGATAATCCGTGCGCTCGGGGTCGTGTACACAACACTAACTGGGTTCCGTATGACTCTTGATGTGAATCTGGAGAGTGCACGCGATTTCAGTGGCTAGTCAAATGTTAAGGAACAGTACCGAAAAGCACCAGACAAATTCATGACGATTGTTTGGCTTTTGAATTTACAGTGAGCAAATCTGACGCATTTCCCCATAAGCTCAATACTTTTAGAGCCTTCCCAACTGTTGGGAAATCATATTGGCTTGCTTTGTTTTTGCGTCTGAAATTTACAGGTATATTATTCTAAAACAACATTGTCAAAAGCCGGTTTATCGATCTAGTCTTTCGCCCCGTTGACCTATCGGTATTGGGGTTGGGATTGCGCTCACTTGTTCTGTTTAATTACATAGACCCCTGTAATTATTTCAATCGAAGCCAGCTTATTGGTCATAAGTGAGACGCTTGATGCTGTTTTCAAATACCCAAAGCTTCCGTATTTCCAGATGAAATGATTCATCTTGTGTTCCCAAGATTGTGAGCATACCGTATCACCAGTTATGGTATTTCGGTGAAGGCAAGCACCTGATGGATTCAAAGTCGGCACTGGCTTGGCCGATTCAATTGAGTATGATGCAGGCGATGTTGCGGAACATAGTTCGGCTGCACAGCTTGGTTGTTTTTCTGTTCGCCGGGCCTGGAAGTTGAATTGCAAACGTTTCCTCAGTCAGAGTGATAATCACCCACTCAATCCCGCTCTGACCATATCACTCAGATTGGTGATAAAACCCTTGCAGTCCGATCGCCAACTCCGGCGAACAGACTAACAACTGAGTATGATGTTAAATAGAAGTGGTCGCCAGGAGCCGACCTCAGACTGACTTGTCCAAGGATATGTTTCCTCAGACAAGCCTCACACTGGAGACGCGGCATGCGTTCCACTTGAATCTTGTTAGTATCAGTCAATGTCTTCCATATAACGAATTGTCGCCAATTTCTCCCATCCATGAGGTTTGTCCAGTTCCATAGTTTGAATCCTTCTGCGCACGGTCGGACCCGTTTCGTAAGTCCAAATCGGATACCTTTAAAATCAGTTGGCCTATGCTCGGAAGTTCACGTGCTGACGCAGCTGCGCGTCACGTGGATGCCCTGGGCATTTCACAGCAACGCTGTGATGTAGGTGTACGTGACACACATGATCTACGCTAACTGAGCGGCATCAAACAAACAGCATGATGACGAATCATTTCATGCGATTCGTTTAACAAATAAAAATACATATGAAATAGGAATAAATGTATGATCATACAGTCCGTCTCAGACAGAAAAAACGTTATTCGGATAGAAAAAGAGCAACAGAATTACACACTGAGAAGTGAATGCAGTGGATTCCAGTAGGTACCACAAAATGACTGAAGAACAGGACAGGGTCTTCAGTAACCTCCTTTTCTGTCAAGACCAGCAGGTTATCTGTGTTTCTGTACCAAAGGAGCTGGCGAAATCCTTTAGAACCAAGGCTGTTGTTCTAACATGTCAACTTGATAAAAGAATACCATTTGAGTTACTCAGCAGATTCAGATTCGTCAAGTGAAAGGTCTCGCCCCCATTTGGAGTAACCTTGTTCCCCTGAATCATAGCACTCCAGCGAAGGGTTGAGGGACACTCGGGGATTCCATCTCCCTGATGAGCCCCAAGAAGAGCGAAGTCTGTGGTGAGCTGTCGAAGGGTTTTCAGCATCCTTATGAGTGGTGTGTTATGTCTGGATAAAAGAATTCCAGCTTCTGAGCAGGAAAGCAAACTGCGCCACTGCTACGATTGACTCACTGGTGAACTGTTGCCGCGCAAAACAAACCGAGCGTGACCCACACAAAACAAACGCATGAGAGTATGATAGCGTGGCCAAAACCCAAGACACGGTACTATAATAACACCGGTCCACCTGCATTGTCCCAATACTGCTGAATAGTACTCAAACTTCGGTCGTGAATCGGAAACAATTACTACGCAATAATCCTAGGCAGAACAAGACAGAGAAGCGCGTGCTCAGTCAGTCAACTGATGACTCTGTACACTGTGCAACCAAAGGTAGATAAGTTAACTGCCGGATCGATATCCTGCTAAGTTGTACTCACAACAGCAATGATTGCATGTCCATATTGGTGGAAAGCGTAGTATGTATTCCTGCTGAATAAAGCGAGAACACTGAATATGGAGAGCAGACCTCAGTTGGATTGTTCGAATGGTGTGATGAACGTGGCACAGATGATTGTTTGAGTACTCAGCTCAGTTATCCTAAAGACAGTGCCCTAACGATAAAATAGCAGTACTACCACACCAGCTTCCACAATGACAATTGGAACAGTGAGACTGGTTGTTTGGTCAAGTTTACACAGCTGACCTTGGTACACAGAAGTAAACTGTCATAGAATTTTGGATAAATCTAAAAAGACTTGTTTGCAATCGTAATGATCATAAATGAGTGTAGGAAGGACGCACTCAAATCCGCATTATTATTGGCCTTCAATCGTATGAGTTAATGCGAGTGACGTGAGTGTACATGCTCTTGTGTCATACTTGACCTTTGATTTTGACGTTAATAAGTGAAATTATGACCGGATAGAAAAATCGCCATAGACAGCCGACGAGCGTTGGAAAAAGACGTTTTTGTAGGAAGATGCCGTTTTGAACACTCTTGTCGATCACAGTTTACGCCACATATGTAGCGACCAGGCGAACGTGTGACGATTATATCATATGAAGAAAGGTCAAATTGTTGGCCATAGTTAATAAGATGGTCAGCAACAGAAGGGGCCGGATCCAAGCCAAGCTTTGAATGACAGCTATTGGATTGCATAAGGCAGTTTAAGGTGTACTTAGGAACGCCTCAAGTCACATTCCAGTTCTTCTCATATAGATTTCGTTGCTTATACGAAGCTATTACCCAGCCAGGCTAAGGGATAAAGCCCGGTGTGTTTTTTCCGGCTCAGTACTGGGTGTAGTCCTGGGGACATGCTATATAGCACAACAATCTTTACAAAAAAGCCACGAGTTACTGGGGCGAATGCAGGCGAGTAGAGCCCGTGAATAATATAGAAGACAGTGGCGTGGGTGAATCGGCTGCATGGACAGCACCCAACATCCTTCCTCCTTAAAGAATTTTCCCAAAAAGGTCCAGCTATTCAGTGTATGATTTTAACGAGGAAAGATAATATGTCTCTTGATAGGTGGCCTGGGGCTCAAGGAATTTCGCATCCGGGTGTGATGAGGGGCTTGAGCGTGAAGAAGGGACGGACAAATTGCCGATCTTGGTTTTTGCTGAGCAGTATTTTCACTAAAAACACATATGGTTTTATCGGATGCGCGTTGGACTAGCATGGCGTACTAAGCTGGATTATTGAAATCTGACCTATTACATAATACATCTGCGTCGTACAAACACTCCGGGTATTCATTCTCCTCGACCCCCCGAATATTCCCGACAAGAACGCAAACACTGGGAGTGAAGGAAAATGATATTGGCAGCTCCTCCTAAAAGTATATTTTGTGGGCAACACTACCTCTAGGAGCAAATGCCCGCACTTCTCCTGAGGACTGCTGATTGGCTACTGTTTTACCGGTTTTCGCTCGATATGACTTAAAAGGTTTTGCACTTTTTATTTGATGCTTCCCCTGCTTCCAATATATCAACAAAGCATTCAGTTTGACTTTTGGATATTTGGCTCCCTGCCAAGCGAAACAGCTGAGCAAACTCATTATCTATGAAGTGGGCTCCATTACCTGCCACCAAAAGCTCTGTATTTGCAAACTATCCAAACAGTTCTGAAGGGATGAATGTCGTTTCTGTAACCGAAGCCCAACTTACCATAAAGGCCCACGGCTACCTTGAGAAAGTACCGACAGCAATCAGAAGTATGCATCCTCTCACTAAAACAGCGAAGTCTAATAGTTTTTCAAGTCGGGGCAAGGAAGGCAATTGGGAATCCGCCATGGATAAGATTACCAGTGTACACCATCCGTAGCTGAGGACAAGTCCTTCAAAGTTAGCACAAATGGAGGGCCACTATGCAAAAATTCGTGAAATTGCTTTAATACTTGATGTCAAAATTGTATGACATAGCAGAACTCTCGCCCAATATCAAACCATCATCCAGGATTGTTAAAACATTTTTACGAATTGACATTCATGTTGTACTTCTACAGGCCATCTATTTTGGATATATTGATTGACCTTCTGCACTGGAATGTCATGAACTATTTTTTAACGACTGCCAGAGCAGAGGTAGGAAGATGCAAAACGGAATTAGAAAGACCTGTTGGATTTTGCCATCAACTGAAACGGGTGTAACTACTGTATTCTTCCTCTGGTCAATGTGTTGTTAATATGCGATAGTTCATCTGGATGTCAAAAGTTATGCTGGAAGGTTAACCCCTAAGCATAGTAGCCGAGGACTGAAGGCGATTGGTAACATGGGCCGAAATGGCTTTTGGAGATCAAGAATTGCCAAAAGTGGTTTGTGTGAAAGATGTGCTGTCGGTTGTCCGGATTTCTATAGAATTTCTTCGCAGCGACAATAGGAGCTAAAGCCCCCTTTTCAATTTGGCTATAATTTTTCTCCGTTAACAAGGGTGCACGAGACAAATGACAAATGACGCTTTTTGGGACCTTCGAAAACCGATGCAACAGGACCACAAAAATTCCATAATCTGAAGCATTGGCTGCAATAATGATCAGAATGAGTTGACAACAAATCAGACATGATTGTAAGAAGAGCCTGCTGGACATGCTTGTGACGAGTTCCACTCAGACAAAAGGGAGCCCATTTAGAATGGCGAGGAGGAGAGCCTGGATCCCGGTGTAGGGTTAAATGAGCGTCGTTACCTACCACTACTTGAATTTTCCATAAGATTCCAAGTCATCTGAGGATCTGCGATAACAGGTTTATTGTACACCTAAATCGAACGAGAATCTCAACAAATGAAAGAGGTTAATGCCGTTGGGAACGCATGGGATCTGTTCCAGCTAATCCACAAAACAGGACCTAAAAGCATCACTGTGAATGAGTTAGTCAAGCCTAATATTGGTAATCTAATATATAATAAATTCGAGCGCTTTGATCACTGGTGGAAATATTTTCAACAACAGTTTAATTGGCCTTCTGCCCCTGTGCCCATGTCTTTTATTCGAATGACTCAGTATATTTAACGACTTAGTTCATGTGCCATGCGCTTTCCCAGATAACTTGGGTTTTGAATAAATAAAAAATTAGTCTCTTTGTTATCGTTTATTTTTTTAAGAGCATGGTCACAGACATAAAAGGTAAATGCAAGCGATGGTCGTGAATGTGTAACAGGAGAATGTGAGATAAAAGCAAAACGTCTCATTCGAATTCATGCCACCAACAGTTCCAGTCAGGTAAGATTAATCCCAACGTATGTAAGGATTTTGGTATGGAAACACGCGTGTAAAGATCAACAACCGAAGAAAGGATAAACAATGCTGAATGCTCTTCAAGGCCCGGTAAGCGCTAGCACAGTCAAGTCTCGCACATCAGGCACAAAGTGGGCGTCATACTGGGTCTGGTGTGAGATTCAATGGCAAGAATGTGCACTCAACGCCATGTACCACGCATACAAGTGTACTAAGTACGCGGAAAGCCCACAATGGCAAGCAAACACAAGTCACTGACTGTGAACTTAGGAAGTCCCAGTCTAATAACAGCCTTGGAGGATTGAGGAAAGCAGATACCTCGATAAGAGATGATCATCGGTTGGTGGACCAAAAAGTCGACATCACAACCAATTGCTGAGGGCTGAGATTATGGCGAGGGAATATTCATCAGCACCATACTTCTGCTTCTTCTCATTCCACACAGTCACTCCGCGCCCATCCGAGACTATGCTGACGTCTATCACAGTTGCTCGGCGCTCCCGAACAGCGATTAGGTCAGGCTTGATGAAGGACGTCGAAGTAGGTGCTCTCAACTCCTCGAAGACGGTGTATCCCAGGCGACGGAGACGCTTTGCGAGTTCCCTTGCAACCCGATTATGACGAGCACATCTGGCATCATGCGTGATCCAGCAGGACTGCAAAATATGCACCAAACTCTCCGGTTGGCCACAGTTTCCACGACATAAGATCGTCTGGCCACCATGACCATGCCGAGGGTTTCTCACTCTCGTTCTGAGCAGGTTGCATCGGAGCTGGATACCGCGGATAAATATCCGAGGAAACACTCGTTCTGGAAATACAAACCATCGGCTCGACGGAGGCGAAGCGACTAACTCTCGTAAACCGCGACCGTCAACGCTGTTGTACAGACTATCGCCCCAAGCAGCCACCAGCTCTTCCTTGGTGTTTACGCATGCACCATGGACTCGGATCGGAAGGCTGAGATCCCGAACAATCTTGCCAAATGCGGAATCGTTGACTACATTGCGTAGTACTCGGCACTGGGTAGAAAAGAGCTTTTCCATACGCGCTCTCCGCTGCATCGGGATTGTTGCACTCAGACTTGGGATACCAAGTCCCCCATGTTGTTTACCGGCGTGGATGTAGCTGATCGGGGTGTCTTTCGGTAGACGTAGCCAGCCACGAATAGATTGTTTGATGTAGTTGTCCAACCTTTTGAGCGTGTTTCGGTGGACTTGGCCGAGCACGAGCGAATATGTCAGCCTCGGTATCAGGTAGTTCCTCGTGATCTCCATTCTTTGATGCGGCTTCAACGGAGCACGCGTCACCTCATCGAGCAGTTTGAGCAGATGCTGTCGGTGGTTGAAGACCCCTTTCCCCTTGAATGTAAAGGGAATGCCCAAATATGTTACGGTGTCTGTCGGACCCAGAGGAGTGATGAGTTCCTCGGCGAAGCAAAATGGTTCGACTGAGACTGCTGTCGCCCGATGTTTCCTGTCCCCACAAATCACCATCGCTTTCGTCTTTCGGGCGTTTATCTTCATACCAGCTCTTCCCAACTCGACCGCAGCAGCTTCAAGCTTCTCTTTAAGGCGAGCCTGACTTTCTGCACACACGACCCAGTCGTCAGCGAAGGCAAAACCATCTACTAGGGTGTCATGGAACTGATATCCCAGTTGCGGCATCGACAATCCAAGAACCTCATCCATTGCCATGATGAACAATAATGGGGAGAGTGGATCTCCTTGCCTCACACCTCTGTGGCAGTGGACCTCGGAATTGGGGAAAACTGCTACAACATTCTCATAGGGCTGTGCGATGTATCGAACTAGAGGTGACGGTGCTCCAAACGCCTTGGCAGATCTGACGATTGTGTCATGCGAAACCAAATCAAACGCTTTCGAGATATCAACAAACGCCAAGCTGAGGTTAGAAGCAGTCGCTGAAGAGTGACGAAGCAGGGCATGTAACAGCGATGTAGCTTCCAAACAACCGTCTCGATGTAGAAATGCAAACTGGAGTGAGGGCAGTTGCAATCTACGACTCCGGCGATCAGCAAGCACCTTATGAAATCATCGGACAAGAATGGATGACACGGAGATCGGTCTCAGTTGACCCGGTGAAGTCGGATTTGGGACCTTCGGAACTAGAGTAATACGGGCACGACACATATGTGGGGGACAGCCCCCGGATAAGAAGAGTAAGTTGAAATACCAGCGAGCGCGTTAGCATTGAACCGGCGGAGCATCCTGGGCGTGAGCTTGTCCATGCCTGGGGACGAATTGGCCATTAAACGGACCGTACGGCCGACTTTCTCTCCTGTGATTGGCTCGATCAAGCTCCATTCGGATGGTACTACTACACGACTTGGCCGGCTATCCAAGTGTTTTGGAGCTGAGAGCACCTGTTTCCAATACTGCTAGGCGTCCAGAGGTAGGCCGCAGTTACCTTTGTATAGATCCTTCCATGACCCATCGAGCACAGCAGACGTCGCATCTTTCCGTCTTTGGTGATATATGCTCTGGATGGCGACGTAGTTGACTCGGCGGATCTGCTTTCGGTTGACCGGAATCCGATGGGCTAACTGACGATGGCGTCGGGATACAGTTTTCCAGGTGTGTGGAAATGTCCTGGAGGCGTGGAGGTAGGGAAGCGACAGGACTTGCTCCAGTGTCATGATGCCAGACTGCAACCCTCGGGCAAATGCCAGAAGGTCAACACCAGCAAGCGAATTGTCAGCATGGGATTCCAAGAGTGACACGGCGCAATCCACGGTCTGTTTAAACCAGACGCTCTAGCCATCAGCTTCTGACGAGTAGGCAGCTATTCGACCGATAGTTTGGTCAGGGCCACCAGATAATGATTCGTCCTGTTGTGGTTGCCAGTTAAGCACCCGTAACCTGGTTTTGATGCTGATAGCCGATCGAACAGGAAAATACTGCTCCAATCTAGCGAACAGTGCGGTTTGCGTGCCACAAGACGGATATAAATTGTTAGCCAGGCGCAAGAGCGATTGTGACTCTTGTTGGGACCAACGGCTCCCGGAATACTTCACTCGGCCAAGCTTATCTGCGTTGTGCTGGGTGGGGTGTGCGTGCCGGCGATGTTGACTCAGGCCAATCTTCGTCGGAAAAAGGCGGGAACAATCAGTGCAGGCCAATTGGGCGACCATGTTCGTACCAACACTTTCATTGTTGTGAACTCGATGGTGGGCTACCAAGCCAGCTTTCGATTTGCAGCACTTGCCACACTCCTCACACGTGAGCCCCACGAGTCTCTCCTGTGTACTGGTTGGAACTGGTGCGGAGGCGCCAGATGATTCGTAGTGTATATTGTCGAAAGTAACCAGCACATTGAAATCAAACAGGGTGGTTAGCCCTGTCTGGAGTTGCTGAACTCTTAGCTCATCCAGACTGACGTCCAGGCTCCCCAGTCGGCACCACCAGGAGGTGGTTCAGCTCGCTTTCCACCGATATGGATATGCATTCATTACTGTTGTGAGTACAGATCAGCAGGATATCGACCCGGCAGTTAAATTATCTATCTTTGGCTCCACAGTGTACGGGGTCATCAGCTGACTGTGTGAGCACATGCTTTTCTGTCTTGTTCCGCCTAGAATGGTCGCCTAGTAATTGACTGCGATTCGTGACCGAAGCTTGAGTACTATTTAGCGGCATTGGGACAATGCAGGTCGACCGGTGTGATCGTATGTCATGTCTTAGCTATCCTCCCTACTATCATGCGAGTGTCCTGGGTGGACCACGCTCAGTTCGTTTTGCGCAGTCTACCAGTGCATCGTATACAACAGTGGCGCAATTGGTCATCCGTCTTCGAAAACGATGGAGATCGGCAAGATGTTCTGCTTAACTCTTATTCACTACTTCACCTAATGAAAACTAATATGCTAACCTGTTACATGTGGGTTAACACTCAGACGCAACTATTTTGTAAGTTTTGATAGATGCCTAGTTTGCAAAGACGTAACAAAGCCATACGTATCCCTCAGGAATGTCAAATTGGGCAACTTTGATCATGGTTAAATCCACCGCTATTGTCCAAGTTGGTATAATATACATATAAATAGTGTTGTCGTAAACAACTGTGGAAAATTTACTTCGGTATTTATCTGGTTCGTTTGGAAAAAACCTGTCGACCAACATTGCGTTTCCGGTGGCATCTGTAGATCGTGGACATTTTGAGGTCTCGGTAAGTATTGCCTCATTTTACCGTAGTTTTCAGGCACAGCCTCAGCAGATCAATTCTCATTAATTGAATGCATTTGTGTAACTTACCAAATGACTCCCAAGCCACCGCTTCGACATTGTGACAATTTCTCCGTAACCACGGCAGTCCAACAGCACCGTCCAGGAGCCTCTTTCACGCTAAAGAATTGAAAGTTCATCGCCGCGTTTGACTGGTTTTGGTCCTCGTGAGCTCACTTTATTGGGATGGTGTCTAATCTTATTGATCGCCGGAATCCACCAATCTCGATTTCAACTGACAAGTAGCACAGTGGGATATCCGCACTTTGGACCGGAGCCGTCGGTTTACATCTTCAAACCAAAACCTGATGTTTATTGGATGTGCATTTCAACCCAACAGATAAACCCTTTTTGCGTCCTCATGGGCCTCTTCGTGGAGAGGTTAGCCGTATACTTACCTAGGTTTGCGGCAAATTGGGATGAAGCTTCTTCGGTGGACAGGGACAATGAAGTAGAATTAAGAATCACATCCGGAGACAATTCCAGGAGCCTGGATTTCAAGGTTTAAACTCTGGCACAGCCAAGTAGATTATGTACTGTCCATGTTATTAACCAGATGACTGCTTTTAAAATCCTTTAAATCTTAATACACACATTCCGTATTGCAGAAGTTAGGGCGAGCGGCTTTAGCACTTTTGTACACCAAAAGCGGCTTGATCACTCGACAAGCCAGTCAATACGTGAACAAGTGATGTGGTTTCCTTTATTGAAGGATGAGTGGCGGTATGTCCCGTCTATGTTAAAGCTAATCACACTGCTGATCAGCCACTCGTAGCCGAACGCTCAAGTGTTCAGCCACTGGCAAGAAGTTTGTGGGTTCGAAACTCTCTGAGGTTCGTGTGAGGTGCAATGCTGGTGATTCCCAACAAGGATGCACCAGCTGCATAGTGGTTCTAGACTTTTCAGCATAGATCGGTTTCACTGAGAGGATGAAAACCTCTATTGGATAAGAACATTCCGTTTGTCTTAGTCATGCAATTCGATTAATTTGCTCTCTTATTGCATAGATCCTCAAGTTCGTTACGTTTAATATGACCGCCCAATCCTATTTATGATCGTTTCTCAGTCGCGTACCTTTGATTTCTATGTACACTTGTTACGGTAGGCCAACTTTCTTGCGTGAAACGACCTACTGAACGTTTGCGTGTCCGTCCTATCATCGCAGGTGCGACCGCTGCGCTACAAGCTGTTGCGCAAGACATCCTACGTGTTGACTCGGGCTCAGTATGGAGTGCAGATAAACACTCGCTCTTTTGTAAAGAACATATGTAAAGAGGACGATTTAAAACTAACCTACAAGTTATTTTTGCCAGTATCGCTATGCCAAAAGCAGCTGGCCCTGAAGTTGTACTTTTGTTTATAGTCATCAACTGTGTGCGTCTGGCCCAGCTCGATTCTACCCTCGGTTGTCACGTTGAACACGATCGTGTGGCACTCAAACCCTTCAAAGTTAACTCGCGGCGCGCTTCTCTTGACCCGATCAATACTGTGTTCGTAGTGTTAGAACCGTTATTTTGATCGAACATGACGTTCTGACTTCCATTAGTAACGGCTGGAAAACCCATTGACCAAGCACCGATATTTGAGAGATACTTATTCAAGACCTGAACAAAGCAGACGCTTATTCAATCTGTACTTGGGCACTAAGTTTACGTAGCAAGTTTCCCTCGGGCTGCTACCTCTCACTTTTACAGAACCAAATGCATTCGGCAGACAGATGAGCAACTCAACCATGGTTAACAACCGTGTGGACACCACTCCACCTTCGGTTCGCACTGTACGTACCGATGAACAACGGCGATTTCTGAGGAAGCCTTATCAATGAGGCTATATTATAAATAACTAATACAATTGTTCAGCTGTAGCACCCTTTCGGTGTCTAGCTGCCATGTCACCCGAAAGAAGCAGGAAGGTCGAGATACTGCCAGGTTGCCCAAGCCTAGACAGAAGCAGTCGAGGTGCAAAGGTCGGATTCGAACCACAAATCCTCCGGTCAGTAAGTTGGCACCTTAACAACTGAGCTATCTCGAGATCGAGGCCATATATTTGCTTATTTATAGTGCTGTTGTGGTTAGAAATCCAATTTGTGTACGGGTAATTCCCAGCTATTCATCCGACCAGACTGAATTAACCTTGCACATTATTGGTTATTGAAGCAGTCCCCGTAGCTATAAACTAGCGGCATCTCAGATGATGTTAGGACCGGACCCAGAACACAGGAAACACACGAGTCTCCTCAATGACACCCAGCCCCCTGCCCAAATGTTACTTGAGAAGAAGCTGTACTTTCTGCTGGAATGCACAGCATGAATTCACACAAGACACTGACGACAGGATCACGAACCCAGTCTAACAAGAACCGGATTCGCCCCATTTTGGTTTGTCACCAAAATACTTCACTTGAAGTGACGGATATCAATTGTACGTATTCGTCTGCAAAAGCATCCTCCCTTTGAAATCACGACAGTTCAATTCAAAAATAGTCTTCCTAAGTGTACTGAGCAGAAAAAACTGAAGGCGGCGAAACCACCCTATAGCCGCCCACAGTAGGGAGTGGAAGACTCAATAGTATCACTTTCTGTGAGGGCTATAAATCGATTTGTGAACCGGATACCGATTCTCACCGAGATTCTGATCACGTGGAATGAGTCAGTAAATGATGGTTGATTGGCTTCAGGTCCATCACGAAACCCCGATAATTCCACAGGTTTAATACTACTGGCCTTGTGCAAGGTTTACGATAAAGTTGAGGGACCCACAGGTGCAGTATACAAGTAAATATATACATTTCTTCGGAAGATAGAAAATGTGTACAAGAATGCGTCATAAAATCAACCAACATCAATCTGGTCTTTGAATAGCTGGATAATCTTCTTTCCCATGCTTTCATTCTGCAAAGAAAAGAATGTTTAAAAGCGATGGTCAAAATAGGCTAATAAACAGATACGAAGTGAGGTAACATAATAAAAGTGCAGAGACCGAGGGAAACTTATATCGGAGTCTTAGTGGAGAACAGTATCCAGTTGATCTCTGCACAACACAGAAACAGTGTGGAAACCCTGGAAGAGTCCACTTACCTCCAGTGTATAGGTGACAGTAAGATATAAATCTTTTGGTTTCGGACGCGCGGTTTTCGTGTGTGCGTGGTCACCATCACCTCGGGAATTGCGGTGGTGCTCACTGACCAGTGGATCCTCTAAAGTAAGCCAAACAAACTCGTTGAATATCACTCGATTCTGGTCTATTCGGGGCGATGGGAAGTTGCTAAAATGTAAAAATAGGATTATAACAACGAGTTGGACGGGGAATGAAAAAGTACCGTGGACTACAAGCTATACATGGATCACACCACTGTTTATTGTGAGCATTCATTGGTTGCCGATAGTCGCTTTTAGCTAGTAAGTCAATCATCGCCCAAATAGCAGCAATCTGTTTTGCCAAACTCAAGGTCTAGATAGGAGTACGTAGCTAGGCTTGGTGACAAATGGTAGACCTACTTTTGAAATCGACATGCAGTACGATAGATGATGTTTGGTCGATTAGATTTGATCTGCGTGTGTTGGAACATTGGATTCGGAAGCCGATCCGAGATGGGAAACAAATAGGATAACATGATTTTGTGACACTTATTGTTGGGCTTCAGCGCAACTGGTTGGTTGAAACTTGGGAGGAGCGTTTAGGGAAAAACAATAGGATGTTAGCAATATGAAGATTTCATCACCGAAACACGGAACATCATTCAGAATGGAGGCCCACACAGAAAACGAGTTACGTTCGCTGCCACGGTTGACTGACTGCCGACTGTGCAGGCTACTGGCATATTTGTTTCACAGGAAAGGCGTTGTACGAGGATACAGCTAACAGGTGAAATAGAAGCTTAGCGCAAAACATGGTGGTAATCACCAAGCTGCTGCACAGGCTTAAATTCGGAACCAGCACAGGGGAGGCAAGAAACTGAACAAATTTCACTGGTCACTGGATGAGCCCACGCTGAGCTGGTTGCACGTAAGATGCGATGACCTTAGCCCTATCAGATGCCTAATAATCAACTATTCCGGTGCTACGGCGCGTTCATACTGCATTGCCGAACACAGCTAACAAAGTAGTGTATCCAGTTCAGCCGAAGGGACTTTGAACTGAGTAGAGCTGAGAAAACCAAGCGAAATAGTCCCCAAGTGACTGGTGATGTCCACAATTAAGGTTGGTTTTTAGAACAAAAATACAAAAACATAACATGCAACAACTGAAGCTTCTCGTTTTAAGTTATTGAGGATTTCCAGTGAGAGCCGACTATGAGGGTTAGATTCGTGAAGTCTCGTTGGGACGCTGTGCGAACCGAGGCAAAGTTCGGTTTTCCTTCACATAGAGCCCTCTATCATTTTCAGAAACGCACCGAGGACGTAAGCGAGGGACGGTGGGTGGGGTCTGAACGTTTTAGAGACAGTCAGCCGTCGATCCAGTACGTAGACCCGAAGTACGACCCTATCCTGAGGAGACGGATTTCTAGGATTCGGAACGGGAAAGGAGACTGAAACTTCTACGGTGTGGATTGTGCATCACTGCTAATTTCGTCTGAAATACGTGACATTGAATCTCCTAATTTCGCAACAAAATAGTGAGTGACAGTATTTGAAGTTAACAGTAACAAAGATTGCGCGTGCTGGTAGCATCAGTTTTGAGCATCCCACCGATTCGTGAACAGTTTCCCTGAAGTATGGACGTGCTTCAATGACACACTGAATCGGTCTTACGAACCAGTCCCACAGTTCTAGGAACGCGGTACGAATGTCTATACCAAAAGCTTTAAATGACAACTTGACCTACGACCGAAGACCTTTTCTGCCAAGGTCTGCGGAACCTCACAATGTTCTAAGAATCTCGCCAGTCAGACTTCACAAACAGGTGGTTCATGGTAGCTCGCGGTCTGAGTACACATTGTAGTCCTGTAGTCTCAGAACCTGTGCAGTAGTTCACATGTCTGAACTCTTCTGTCCATAGCTAGATAGAACAATATTTCACATTTCATCTGCGGCTGCTGTTCCGGAAACCTGTAGTCAATATCTAACGCCAGAACGTACGACATACGGTACATATAAACAAAAATAGATAAAGCGAAGACAGGAAAACAAACAGGAAGCTAACAGCTGACGTTTATAAACTCGTGGTTATACACTGTGTAATTAAGTGTTCGAGGAAACCTAGGTCGGGCAACAAGTCACATGACGTTATGGATGACCTACAATGGATGTGTGTTATTATATTCAGCCGAGTATCAACATGAATCGTCGTCAATGAGTAGGTTCCACAGAACAATGGAGAACACGTGTGTTCTTTCAAAACCCAATATGAAAAAAACTTAGATGAGCTGGAAGATAGAAACAAGCACATTGTATCACCCTCGGCCAAAGATCTATTTGATAAAAGAAACAGACTTAAAAGGGCAATCTTTCAGAGTCAAGAATTGCTACACTCGGTACACTAGCATTACATCGAATAACAAACAGTATAAAAAGAATACTAGGGAGAAAATGTTCTCGTGGAGAATCCAAGGGCATATAAAAGACACTGAAATTTATCCAAACCGTGGCTAGTTGAAGTCATATCACCTGACAGGGGCTACATTCGATACACCTCTTCGCCACGGTTTAATAGTGCCGTTCCCTCTGAGGTACACGAGTTGATTCTGATAATGCCATTGTGCATGCACGCTTGATACTTCGTTTCCCCTCAGGCCCTCACAAGTCAGCAAGAAGCATGCCAATCCACCATCTTCGAAAAACTACCATAGCTCAACAGTATCGATCTAAGTCCAATCAACCACCCTCTACAGTAAACCAACATGCTGGTAACGAGTATGTTGATAAAGCATACCAGTGTGTAAGAAACTATGCTAGCGGCGTTCAGTGCTGGCTGTCCGACTTCTCCGATTCAGCGAAAAGACCACTGGATATCGCCGAGGTCGTTGGTCATGAGTGATACCAGGAAATCCATGCCAGAAGGAAACGAGTACGACGGCGCACGCAAATGGCTCAAACGCCAAATAGTGAAGAGCCTAAGGAAAGACCGACAGCTCCGGTGGACATTGAAATCTCGGAAGATGGAGATAGCTTTTGCTACCGGAAACAGCCGTGCCCTACATCAACTGATACGAATGACTGGACCTAGAAAAGCAACAGTCAGTGAAACGATGAGTAAAACGCGGCTAATTAATTCACTCGCAAAAACGTCGACTAGAAGGATGGGCCGAACACTTCGAAGAACAGTTTAGCTGGCCTCCTGCAACACAGCCTGTGGAGATAGTGCATACGGGCGAATGGAATGTAAACCTTAATCGCCCGTCGGAAGAAGAAATAAAATGCGAAATATCCGTGCTAAAAAGAGAGAAGGCACGAGGACCGGACGGTCTCTATTCAGCCCTCTTCAAAGAAGGCGGATAATCCCTGTTAACCCATCTGACAAAGCTTATTGGTGCTAAATGGAACGAAGAGAAGGTGCCTGCAGAATGGGGCATGTCGACAGTTATCCCCACCTTCAAAAAGAGTATGCTATCGCTGTGTGGCATCGAAGGTGCTCTTTGGTCTTATCCTTCGAAGGTTGACTGAACACAGGGAGAGACAGATCCGTGAAAACCAAGCTGGGTTCCGTCCTGCAAGAGGATGCACAGATCACACTTTCACCCACCGTCAGATTCTGGAACAGCGACACTACTCCCACCGCCCATCAATGGTTGTCTTCCCTGACTTGAAGGCTGCTTTGAGTCTGTGGACAATCAGGCACTATGGCAGTGTCTGTGGAGCAAAGATGTCCCCCATAAATTCTTGACCCTCCTTAAGGCGCTGTACGCCAACTCCCGCGGCCTTGTGAAGGTCTACGGGAAGCTCTCGCCTGAGTTCACCACATCCAGCGGTATCAGGCAAGGCTGTCCTCTTGCATTTTTCCTGATCACATTCATCATTGATATCATTATGGAAGACTCACTACCAGCCACTAATGCCAGTGAGGTCAAAATGCACCCAAGGCATTCACTCAAAGATATCGAGTACAAAGACGACATAGCTCTTCTTGGATCTGACGCCGCGGTAATGCGAACAATATTAAACAATCTAAATAATTCTACTCCACGGTTTGGCATGTGCTTTGCACCTGCAAAGTGTAAAGTGCTATTGAAAGACTGGGTGGGCTCGAACCCTAACCTCAGGCTTTTGGATGAGCCCGTTGAGGCAGTAGATTAATTTGTCTACCTGTGCAGCTGTATCAAATCCGGTGGTCTCGCGAAAGATTATATTTCCATCCGGATTGGGAAGTCCAGAGTACGACAAGTACACAGTTTTTACAGCTGAAGATGATGACACCTTTTCGAAGCTCGATAAGTGGGTTCTGGGCTATTGAGGCACGACTGGCTCGGGCTGATGGAATTACGGCAGTGAGCTTGTCTGTCATGACAGATGGACGCAGTTCGAAACTCGGCATGAAAACGGAGATGCATATATTGCCGATAACCTCCACTGAAGGCAAGATTCAGGTTCAGTGTTGACCTCTTTCGTATGGGCAGACCGGAATCAAAGGATCATGAAAGAAGGACGACTGTTCAAATTGCAGTCAGGTGAATAAAAGTTCAACAACGTGTGTTGCCTGTTCTCAAACAGCACCACACACCGGTGTCGGGTATTTTTCAAATTCTTAATGAATAAAAGACGACAGACATTCAAACAAGAATTTCAGGAAAACATTTCTTCCAGGCTGTCTGCATCTTCCGTGTGTAATACGACCTGTGTGACAACCAAGTTTTGGTCCCCTGCTTACGAAATAACTGCTCTTCACTTTCCTGCAAAGCAGCTTTGCGTGTGCTGAACAAAAGTTTCCACTGGGTTGAACTCAAATGAATAAGCAAAAAAATAAACAAATCAATGACCTGTAACAACGTAAATACATCGTTATTGTTGATATCATTCCAACCGCCATGACCAGCTAAGGACCACACAAACTTCTGTATATCTTTGTGTGCGGCGTACATTAGCTGATGGCTGTCACCTATGGGTGAGCCGGCGAAGGAGACCGACCAAAAATACTCCTATGCGAGGTGCTCTTTCCTGGGTCAGGACTAAAATCCAAAAAAATACTGTTCGAAAAACTGTCGGTGATATA
>SJOL01009466.1:280908-312646 GCA_004794785.1 Opisthorchis felineus | reverse complement strand
AATGACGGATATCATCGGCCACTGGTTACGGAGTGGTGTTCAGCTAGACGTTCATGAGGTGCGGTGATACAATCGTCAAACTTACGCTACATTTTTCGTCTTGAGACCAGTATTGGACCCGGAACTACCTCGTTAAACGAAAACGCTCAGCAATATCGTAAAAGTTATTTGTTCATTGAGCACGAGTTATCCGCGGTAAGGGAACGTTGGTGTTCCTCGATTTCGTCATCAATGTGTTAACGCTGAACTGACGTCCGGTGATAGTAGAGCTATGCCGTTACCCAACGCAAACCGAATATTTTGGGTACTTCGCTACAAATCTGCCGTCAAAACCCACCTTGATCCAATTCATTCAGATGCGTGAACGGCTTAGTAATCCAATTGTGCGGCAACTGCAACAGGATATCTAACCAACCGGAACATTAATCTCGCTACCGTACATGTGACAGCATTCCAGAGGAAATGAGGCACAAAAGTGTACACAATAATCGTTTTGTCTGTGACTCTCACGAACAGATTGCTTAAATTACAAATTCAAGTCGACATCAACAAACAAACACTTGATAGCACGTCAAACATGAACGTTTGTCTACTCTGAGAGGTAAAAATGGCTTGAGAACTGGTTAGGCGGTTCATGTTGGGGGGAGGGTTCTCCTAAGGTCCAACAATTCAACAGAAGCTTCAAGGAACTAAAAAGTAGCAGTCTCTTCAAAGAGAAGAACACCTGTGTTCCATGAAGCGGAAGCAAGACACACTAATCCTATACACACAAGACGGTGAATTTGAACTAGCATGATCGGAGAAGTGATTCGCAAGGACGAAATGCACTACACGCGCTCAAAAAAACCAGATGATTCAAAGAGTCATTCAATTGTGTGAAACCATTAATTAGTGATAAGTAAATCCTAAGCGGCCTGAGCTCCTGGCGGAACACTGCTTAAGTGGTTGCTGAAAACCAACTCTTCGACAGCCCACCATCGGTTTTCTCCTTCTTTGGCCACTGCACACTAAAGACCATAGACGTCTTCGGAGCATTGACTGAGTCTGGTGGGAACATCGGGTGAATAAAGCTGAAGTACGTTTCGGGAAGAAATAACTCGTCTACGATAGATGATGTGATCACACTCCATAGGCTGCGCTGGCTTGGCCACGTGCTCCGTATGCAACCAGTCGATCGGCTTCCCCTAACAGCACTTTTCGCACAACCACGTGAAGGGTGGACACGAGCAAGAAGAGGTCAAACAAGGACTTGGCAGAAAACTCAGCTGTGTTGGTCATTGCCTTCTCCCTGGATGAGGACCCCGAGACGGGACACATCAAGGGTTGGAGACATTGTCAGACATGGCCCAGTAGCGCGCTCGATGTCACGTATGCATCCAAACTGTTGCCTTCCCCTCCCAACCTCCCGAAAGAAAAGTTCGCTGCGCCCACCGTACTGAAGCATCAACTGCATCAGCTACCACCTCCAATACGTAGGTACCTACTCCACCTCCCCGAATCATCAGCAAACGAAATTGTGGCAGCTATAACCACTGTACAAAAACGTGGTTTATACAGCTGATGATGATGATGCTCCAGAGTGGTCTTTTCTTACAAAGAGAGTATACTGCACTGTGTATCCAGCTTGTCTTCGATGACGTAGAGGTGGACGAACCGGGTCCGATGAATTCTCCTTAAGAAGACGCACGCGATAGTCATATTTCGGCTCAAATTTAAGCACAGAAATTCTATACGGTTCGCAAAGCAAAGTTTAAGGAAAATTGTCCCGGTTTAATGAAGGACCTTCATTTCCAGAGCAAATGGGAAAAGGAAGAAGCATCTAGGTGAATGGGTTAGTCAAATGACGAATGATTTATTCACACTGAACGCATCGGTCTAAAAGCGGATGGCAGAGTGTACCAGAATGGTATTGACGGAGGACTGTCGATTTCCCAGGAGTGCTGTACAGACAAGGGGACAGAAAGTGCTTCGCAGCATGGTTTGCCCCATGACTTCGAGATCCTTAAGTTTCGAATCAAGTCAATATAAACATAAAAAGTGGACGGTGACGCCACTAACAACTACTAGGGAAACTTATGGAACATAAGATCACTAACCGAGAACAGACGGAGAGAAAGTCATCGAGCAGAGAGGGGACTGTGCGACAGGAACTGAAATTGTAGGTAGAGGTGAAACGCATAGTATGTTCCGTCACGCCGAATGCTGCTAGAACAGACGATCGATCCAGGAGAGTGGGAAATGCCTGACAAGTGAAGGGAACGAAAGAAGCGTGTATTTGTTGAGAGGACCAGACTAAACTGGTCACGAAGGGAACAACCATGTTTCAGCTGATTTGCGTTACACCTCAAAAAGTGGCACACGGAAACGTTAAACCAAAGGTAGTGAAAACGAAGAATTACGATGATGTCAACGGTAGTTCATCCTATGTAAGGTTATTCGTATATCAGAGGTTTTGTTGAAAGGGTCCTATTTTCAGTTTAGCTGGTCAACTATTGACCCAAGTACAGCTGGATCTCAAAAACCAAATTCACGAGGCGCATAAGCATGGTCGGCGATCACGTGATCTACAACGAGAAACTACTAGCCAAACGATCACGTGACTAATCTTGTATATTCGTTTGATTAGCCTTATTGAAGATGAAAGGCGTCGTGTGGTTGGGTTTTTCAAGATCAAACACATTTGCATTCGACCGAATCAACAGAGCTAAAACCCAGTCCATCATTAACAAACCCCTGAAAAGCCAAACAATAGGTGGAATTTTCTATGAGGGGAGTCATCGCCTGAGCCAAGTCTGGTGGTGCACTGTTAGATTAAGCACGTGCTTGACGCAAGCGAACGTGTTCGACGGTAAATAGATGAAAACAACGAAATATTGGTGAAATCAACCCAAGAATAACACAGGGATGCACTCTGATGAATGCTCCCTTCATGAACAGACGGAGACCCTACGTATAAGACTGCCAACTTGGGATTGCTGCGCAATTAACATAAAAGCGTATGAATAGGCAAATTGATAGAAATCGAACAATCGCTGGTGTTCAAAATCGTGTATTTCGAAAAAACTGAGGCTGAGCGATTCCTGTGATTGAGAAAGCCGGTATGCTGATGTGCTTCCAACAACCAACGGAGTTTGTGGACCTGAAACCAGGAAGAAATGAACAGGGCGACACAGCCTCGCTTTTCTACACATACGGTGCCTTGAACGGCTTATGAGGAAAAATTATGAGGGCGGGTCCGAAATCATAAGCAGAACGCAAAAAAAGCAACATTCATTTAAAATAAACACCAGAAGCAGTACACACACCAGCAGTTGTTGAAATCTTTCACCAAAAACTGAGGTAACAAAGGTTTCTATTGCGACAGTAAACAGCGAACTAATGTGGGCGGGACAGAGCTCAAACAATCGGTAATCAGCGTCAGTAGTACGCGACCCGACAAGGGAGTGAAAGAACTGCCAATTGATCAAGTACGGGTTGAAAACGGCCTTAGAGCTGAGCATACGGATGGTTGTACGGGGAGTAGATACAAAGACCCAATCGCATCCAGCTCTTTGTGTTCGACAACCTAAACCCAGTGATACTGCCCTTTATTTTTTAATTATTTAATAATTCGATGGAGAATAATAGGAATAACACTCTAGGAGCAGAAACAAGCCATTGTGAGACGAACTAACATAGAGATGGGCAGAAGCATCCGGTGCGCCAGGTATGGATGCCGGTGAAAGCAAAGGAAAGTTGGGTGACACCAAGGGGTCATCCCCATCGTGACATTGGCAAAAGACGTAGGCGACGGAGTACAAGCGGACATAGTTCATACGGACGGGAATGAGGAATGCGATTCCAGTAAGTCACTGCATCTAGAAACATGTCCTCCTAATCACTATTACGAAAGAGATTCGGACTTCCTTCAGGATCAACATTTTTTAGGTACTGAAGGGTGTTCCTAGGAGGCGTCTCATCCAACATCTACCGGAGTAAACGGGGTGAACCCAGTCACTTGTCCTTTGCAATATGATATAAGGCAAGCAATCTGGATTACTCGTGAAAACTACAAGGAGATGCTAACAATCAATTGTTCGTGTCAAAAAAATTCGGATTGTTGCTTAACATGCCTGAAACACTTGCATTATGTCGAAGCGAAGCTTTAAAGTGCATTTTGCAACGATTGAAAATGAGGCAACAGATACAGGAATGAAAACAATGAGTGAACCAGGGACCACGATGAGCTAGCTAGGTGTGCCGGGCATGTAATGATAATGATGTTGATGGAGCGGATGGATCCTCTCGGGTCCTAAAATTCGTCTTCTCTAGCGAGCTTAATGAGTAATGCGACTCCTCATCGGTCTCCCAAACTCCCAACGAGATTCTTGAGCAATGAGTTCCCGGTTTTCTGAGGCAGTCGCAGTAGAAGTTGAATAGTTGCAGAGTGTATCCGTCTTCGAAAACGAAAGAGTTGACGTATATGTGTCATTCACAGAAAAGTATTAGTTACAACGTTATCTACACAGTCCACTGTCAGACCACTCTTGCCACCGGTTCCACAGGCAGGATATTGTGGAGCATGTTTGCCAAGGCATTTACACCAATCAAAATGATGTTATCGGTGGGGGACGTCATCCCAAACCAGTGTAACTCAATAACAATATCACCAACCACTGTAACACGGTGCGAGTGTCAAATGCGTAGATATGCGTGGGAAGGAACTGAGGCTTATGTTAACCGAGCTTCCCGTTCATTCCGAAACTGACTTTGGTACACAGACCATTGTGCTCTAATGTGAATAAACAACGAAGTTTGTTTTTCAGCGTGTTATCAAGTTGAACACCATCACCTGAGCTCAGAATGGCTCACTGGTCAAGGCGCGAAATCACTGACCGGAAGATCCGCGGTTCAAACCCGACTTCTGCATCTCAACTGCTCCTGTCTAGGCTCAGACAATCTGACAGCATCTTGGTTGTCGTGCTTCCTTCGGGTGACACGGCAGCTGAGTACCGAAAGGGTGTTACGGCTGGAACGACAACTTGTTTCACTCGAATCCTTCTCTCATTTTTGCACCCACATTCGTTTAACCCAACAACTGCCGTTTTCACCAACAACCCAATCAGGAGTCTGCATTCCAAATGACTCTGAACAACTCAACCGCGGTCACCAGACAAGTCAGTTAACTTGGTGAAGCTTGTTCCCAACAAAACCTTTCTTTCCTGAACACTAGTGCTGTTGCACGGATAAGATACGCCAATGTGAACTACAAGAGGAATGTTGGAGGTCAGATGATTGACATATCAAAATACATTAGACCCAATCTTGAAGGTGCTCGATGTGTGTAAACAGTTGGCCAGAATCTCTTGAAACGCACCCACACCGACCTGAAAGAAATTCGCATCAGAAACGGATGTTCATTCTCGTTCGCTCACTGAGACCAATGAAAAAGTTTGACTAGGACGTGGGAATGTAAGATGGTCAAGTTCGTATAAGACAACTGAATCCGGAACCGGTAAGTTATCATTTTGGTCCCAGACAGCCAAACAGCAGAAGAAATATACATCATCGCAAAAAACTGTGAGGAAGGCAGCACGGAGTAAACTGGGTGGTGCTATGTTGCAGTGATTCTGGAATGGAAGGAATGATACTTCATGTAATCGTTCCGATAATCTAAGCGTGGGAGTCGAGTGAAATTCTCCGCTGCGTCTCGCTCTATTTCGACTAGTTCTGACCACACGCATGTCACATCCCCTCTAAGCTTTTAATCTGCAGAACCATCTTGTTGTGAACACTGGTCATATGGTGACAAACTGATTAGAAAACGCGGACACCAGTCAAAATTAATCTCAGAATCAAAATCAATTAACCAATCAAAGTTAATCAACCGAAACGACCATGGTTCCTTCAGCAGACATCTTCCGCTCGCACATGGTTTGAGCAAGGGTGGTGAACCTCCAAACCGCATACTGTTGACGTCCGGAGAGAAAAATCAGAGATGATGATATATTGTGCGAAAGCGTTATTAAAGTCACCCGTTAAGCTTGATGTTCTCTGCTCCAATTCAATGTAGAACAATCAAATCTACAAAATGCATGGACAACGTTGGGTGTTACGCAAAGGACCTTTAGAACATCATGCTGCGTGTTAAAAGGGTGCGCAACGATATGGCGGCCGTTGCACTGAGTCGGTAACTACTGAGCACCACGTGTATCGTTTACATCAAGAAGGGACTGAACTCTACTATGGTGTGACTAGTTGTGTGCCTCCACGCCCCACAGAGCTGTACTGTGAGGTCATCCATGCAACAGCCGCAGAGTTCCTCATACCAGTTTGGTCAATAGTTAAAGTTCTGAATGACAGTCTCCTGCTCCTCCAAATCGCGGGTTGGATCGTAAAACGACTTGTCCTTTGAAAAATATAAGGCACGGGTGTTGCCCGTCAAACACCGTTGCCTTTTGGTTAAGCCCTTAAACCGAGGGCTTTGGTTGAGGACACTGGTCTTCCTCGTCCGTTGAGGTATGGACGTCCTGACAGTATCCCAGCCCGTGTACAACTATGATTCCTACAACAAAAATAACCTCAAGCCACATAGGCCGCTGCGTGGCGTCAACAACAGTGCTGTTGTTGACTGGTTTTGAGTAACAACGCCTCACATGCACGATGTTCAACAGCAAAAACAATGACGAGCTGATGTCCTAACTGCCTCCTAAAGCCCCACTCTGGTCGAGCGTTGTTCCCTTGAGAAACTAAGAAAAATCAACTGTACCCAATGAAGTGCCCCAGAGGGACCCTTTACTACGTAGCCCCAGCCAAGTGTTACGGTGATGTGCAGGGAGGAACGCACGAAGATTATGTGGCCATGTCATGGTCCACCCGCCCGGCAAACCTACAGCAACAACGTCTGGGAACAGAAAACAATGCCTTCTTGAGAATGTGTGGGTTGAACACGTGTATGTAACTGTCGGGACGTATGAATCGACCAACTCAAGCACCTCATCCAGAGGTTTCAGAGAGATACAAGAGGATGGGAAGTCCTGTAGCAAGATTCTGCACTTTGAAGGTGCCAAACTCAGTCCGAAACACGGGACCACCTCTTCTATTTGAAAACTGGGCTAGACCGTATGGTGGAATTACAGGTTACTGTTATCAACCGAGTATTTCTACTGTTCCAAAACGAAGTCATACATCAGACCGAAATCCATTGTGTTTACAGCCCACCCAAGAAGTAGGTGGAAACACAGTCTGAGGAAAAACAGCCGAAGGAGAGTACAGAATAGCTCGTTTAGCGGGTGGTGCGTTCTTACAGTCCTGCTAGTCTAGTTAGGCCTTGTTTGGTTCGGTGGCGCTGGACGAGCCCCTTCCGATAATCGAACCAAGCCAAAATACTGTTTTGGGTGTCCCATGCTTGTCGTGAGTTGTTTTTTTGCACACAAAGTGAACAACTGGCTTTACGAGCATTTCGCCACTTTCCGCACAAGTACGATTTGGTTTAAGAAGTCTTCCGCATACCGCGTCAAAATTGATCGCATATACCAACCTACCATTCAGCCGGTTAGCGTATACACTTGTGAGGTATGCCACTTAAAAGCCGAGGGCCAGTGGAACTTGAGAGATTTTTATCATTGATGCTTCAGAGGATGCACACTGTTTCCAAGACCGACGGCCTCCCCTCATCAGAAAGTACCCAAGCGACTCCACAATGAAGAGGCGCTGGACCCAGTAATCCAACATCGACGACTGCGGTGTTTTCAACACGTCTTACGGAAGCGACGGACGAAGCTCAGGAAGCGAGTGCTTTCAGAGTCCTCAAGCTCTGATTGACGATATCGACTGGGCGGACAGGTCACATTACAGTCAGAACTGATGTCGACAGGTTGACTCTTCACCACACTAACGTGTTGCGCCGATGGAATAAAGATCGGAGCAATACGTGCGCTGATTCCGTTTCAGACCGCTGTGCTCAGACCGATTCGATCCGACTCATCGGCAAACCGGAGAAAGTCGCCGTAACATAAGTGACTACAAATCCAATGGACAGTTGCTTGAAGTGATGCTTTGAAAAGTTAGACGATCCAAATCGAACAAGAGCGGAGGAAATAGCGTTTTGCACAATATATGTCCCACGACACTGAGCACTTTGGATAACCAACCGATTAGATTAAGGGGATTAAAGTGTTGCACAGCCCAAGGGAATTCAGCAGGGTCAACGACAGCAGAAGCGTCAGAACCATGATTGCTGACAGCAATCCTGTTGTTCACCATCGATGTTTCCTCGCCGCTGCACGACATCAGTTAATTTAATCCGCTCCAGATGGTGTGAACTTACTGACCGAGCACAGCCCCGGCATCTCGACCTCTCTCGCGTAGGCTTGGACTACCTGGCAGTATCTCAGCCGTTTAGCCTCCTTCGGGTTGCAAGACAGCTAGGCACCGAAAGGGTGCTAGAGCATAAAACGATTGTTTATCATTATTATTAGTCAAAATCAACCAGAAAAACCTAAAAAAACATCCTAGTTGTCTGGATCTACAGCACCCAGTTGGGTAATCTGTATACATAAATTGGCAGCATGAATTCCATCGACATTTGTTTGGGCATGGCAACTGATGCCTGCAATGAAATTTGTAAGCAGAGGTTTCGGGACACCAGTTTTGCAAGTGTAGATCAGATTCTGAAACATTCTAATGCTTTCAAAGAATGCTCCATCATTCGGAACAATCTCATCTTATGGCGAGAAAGTAATACAATCCGTCCCGTCACAACAGAACGTGGTGCTCAGTGGTAGGATCGATACAATACCCTTTAAGATCACCATCGAGGAGACAATTCCTATGACACGGGATTTTTTCCACTGCGATTTGCAGTCGAGTTAACAGCATCCAGGACAGAAGGGGCGATACCTCCGAGTTTCCGAAATGGTTAACGAGGCACCACCGGAGAAATCCAATATATCTTTGACCCAGATTCATCGCTGAACATCCCTCTCCAAAGAACATATTACAGCAGCACAACGGGCACACTAAAACGTCATACTGGCAAACTCTGACTTAGCTAGTCTTGGCATTCTAGAAAATTTAACCCTGGATACGAACACGGCATCGTTCGGTGAAAGAGGTCACCGTTGAAGTACCAACTGAGGATAATGAGGACCAGACAGAGAGGACGAAGCAACGCACGGTAACTCGAGCCTCCAATCTCCATCACTGTTTTCCTTCTTACACAAAAACACACTTTCGGGATGAATCATCGTGTTCAGTAGTTCTTCTCATTTAGGTTGAGCTGGTTAAAAAAAACCCACCAATTCCACACTACAGTGACTGAAGACTATCGCGTAGGCTAGTATAAGTGAACCACGGACACAGTGGAATATCTGGAGCAATCACTTCAGTCGATTGGAAAATTTTATCCTGCTCACATACAAATCCCAAGGAATATCCGAAGAAAGCGAATTCCTAATGCTTGATTCTTAAAGAGAATCCTCCCACGAGGGAGCACTCCATCGAAGAGACATTTGGGAGTTTCTCGAATTTGCCTGTTCGAAGGTGTTGTAATATTTTGCAGAGTCAAAAAATGTTCACTTGATGTGACCGGTGTTTTCGCACCACAAACAACCTTCAGGACGAAAACTTTATGAAGTTACAAAGATCAACTCACTCCCGGTTCCATGATGATCCCAGCTTTCAATACCTTTGAACGCTTGCAAAATGGTTGTTCTGTGGCAAAGAGAAAGCAAGTCGATATAAGCGGAACAAATAGGTGCGTGTGGTCGCGAAGTAAGAAAATGACATCGTGCAGTCGTTCCTCTATCGGATGATCACGATGGAACGACCCCATCTTTAATACGTGGATGTGTGTGGGTGTGCACGGCACTCCTATTCGAAACACAGTCATCTCTCTAATATGACCGGGTTCCCTCGGTCTGTTCGAGTGCGTTTTTTGTTGCCTGGTTAGGGATCCAGTTCCCTATTGCTTGCAGTGGACACCATAACGTGTCCTACAGCAACCGTGGAAGGTGTATACTGTACAGGTAAACAAGTGTTACTGGTCTTTTCCTGTGCATTACGAGTAAGTTTGCGGTAAATCGCATCTCTCGTTTAGTTGGTTCGTTTCCAAAGGATGCATCAAGCAGAATTGTGTCAGCCGAGCATAGGTGGGTCGTCTTAACGGACCTTCGAACACAAACCAGTTATTTTGAATAACAACCAGGCAGAGCCACTGAACTTCCCACACAAGCTTTCGGTTCAAGCCCAAAAATGAACAGAAAAGGTGAACAGCAAATCAGACGGGGATGAAGATGATGATGCATCGGCTTTATTGCACACTCACACAAGTCACTTACTATCCGCGGTTGATAGTAAGCTTTTTCTTTGTGTACGAGCCCAGAAAATGTTATGTAGAATTAACATTGGGCTCGAGATACCTCAGCGGTCAAAGCGCGAGCTTAGTGACCGGAAGGTCCGAGGTTCGGACCCAATCTCAGCTATTCCTGTCTAGGTTTAGGCAACCTAGCAATATCTCAGGGTTCTCACCAGCAACAATTTGACCACCGGGGCTTTGAAGATCTTTCAGCATTCGCCCCATTACTTCATCAGCGACGAAGTTGGACACGAAACAGAGAGAAGGGACATCCATGTTGGACATAACTTTTTTTAGGGAACTTCTGGACAGATCACCATACACCCTCACACGCCCACAAGTATGTGAATATAGAAACTGGATTAAGTTCGCAAACTTCTGGGACATACCAATCAACCAATCAATTTACCAGCTATAAACCGTGTACTATAGGCACATCGGTTCCAGTCGCTACAGTTTCAATAACCGGAAAGTGGGAGAGCGTGGGAGACAAAGCCAAGCATTGAATGTGATGATGTCTTCAGTGGGTTCGGAAACTGGGTAGCTACGCATTGAAGGCGATAACTTCGGTGAACGAGCGCCACTGACTGACTACCAGTGCCATTAACCATTGGTGAGTTGAGTCCCGGGGTCTCCATCCAGGGATGCGGTCGTTATTGACTCGACTCAGTTTACTGGTTAGTGTTTTCATACTTCGTTGACAGGTCATACCTCTCGGTCGCTTCCACTCAACACAGGGCTGGGCGAAAAGATCTCTGCGAGGCAGACGGTCTTCTGGCTGCGGAGTACATGTCCTAAGCAGCGTAACCTAGGAACCGTGAGTAATTTATCTATCACGGGAAAGTTCCTTGTTCCCAGTACCATATGGCATTGCTAATCCGACGTTCCCACCAGACCCGACCAATATGTCAGACACAGCTTTCGTATGTCACCACAACAAGGGCAACGCGACCCTCACTTATCGTCTTACACTCTGATGAAACAGAAAATATTCTGGTTTGAGACAGCGAACGAACGCCGTGCATTTATACATAACACATGCGAACATATTCCGCCCGTATATTATCTGCTGCATTATCACAATCACTTTGTTGCGAATTCTACAACACCAAGCTAGCATGCACCATAATTCAGTAATATAAAAGCTGTTTATATCCAAATTTCTACGGCAGCGAAACATGAGTGTTGAACACTGATGTCATGCTGTCGATGATGATGATGATGATGATACCCTGGGGACGTTTTGGATCCCCTCTCTGGGCAAGCCACGTCTCGTTAGCATCGATAAAGTAGTCATTTTGTACACTTATAAGCACGACCCTTCAGCTACAGTGACACACCACTTTTACAAAATTGTTGGTGGAGAACGACACCGAAGCATCTTGTGATGTAGGTTGTGGAGCACTCAAATTAACAGCACATCTAAACGGTGAGAACAACTTTCATACGGAGAAAATCAAGAGCACGGAGAGAGAAAAAACAGCCACACAGAGAAAATGGGTCCACATTTTTACACGAGCTCGTAACCACGGAAGCGCTGATGGTTTGGTCAGCCTGCCTACTCATACATAGACCAACGGTCAGGTACGTGTGACGTTCACGGTTACACGTATTACAGCTGGAAAGAACACATGATTTTAAAAGCTGCTCTCGGATCAAACTTCAAAATTTAGGCGTGGCAGATATTCATCGTCATCACCATTGACAGCAATCAAGGAGAACACTTATTATCGTTGATTAAATAAGAGCTAAGTTTTGAGGTTCCACTGTTAGTGACAAGAGGCCCTAACAGTTAGATACGGCTACCAGCGAAGCACTTCATTAGAAGAGAGCAGTCACCTTTGTATTTTCTGTCGATAACAATTTTCTCCTCGAAACGAAAGGTGCATACCGAGCTCCTATGCGAAAAGCCTGGAAGATGCCGAATGCTATTCAATCAGTTGAAGAACACAAACGGTCATGGATTTGTGTAAATACAGTTACCCAAAACCAGCCAACCTATTTTCCCAGAGCGAAAACCAACCAATTAGTTACGTTCCAATCTGGAAAAAGTACCAATTCATGCAATAAAGCAGAGTACGGTTTATGACATTCAAGAAATTTTGCTGCACCTAGTCCAGACTGGAATTTGACCAGATATGGAATGTACCAGTGTCTTTCAGCTGTGTCACACGTTCGCTGGCTTTGTGACGCACAGTTTACGGATAGCGTTGCGTACTCCAGCCCTGATTTGGGAGTCATCATTACTTTGAGATCATCGAAAAGTCAAGGGAAGAAACAGCTAGAGGCCATCGTACGCAGAATTTCTGCTAGGCATGAGCAGACCGGGCACAATCCAAGAAGCTCATTAAGCCAGATGGCGTTGGTTTTGGAGTGCCTCTTATCGGTTTCCTTGGTGTGATAAATAACCCACTGGTCACTTTGCCACACTTAAGAACATACGACCTGCACTACACCCTTCTTTTTAAAAAATGCCAGCAAATAACGAATGAACTGTACGCCTCCCTCACAAGATTGCTACCTTGATCACCATGTGGTTTCCCTGGTCGTCACATTCGGATTGAGTGTGGCGTTCGAACGGTACGGAAAATGGGATCAACTGCCAGCCAGTCAATCGGCTAGGTGACAGTACAACACCGAAACCGATAGAAAATACTCGCACTCAGTGTAACTGCTCTACAGAAATATACTTTGAAATCGACTGAAGGCGATCACTTGGCAAGAAACAAACTTGCGATAATCAATGGTACGGACTAGGTTGATGTGTGCGAGTGGGTGTGGGTGTGGCAGAAACATGGATGCATGGGTGCACACACACACATACACACACAAGCAGTTAGCAGTAAGCCGCAGAAACCGAGACTTTTCTTGATATGACACAACTTCACAGACCTGCGTTCAGCAGGCTGATGAGACAAGAATAGGCTCAGCGTCATTGCGCCCGACTCCAACTGCCCCGTGGGTTACCTGCAAACTGATCGGGTTATCAACCGAAAACGTCATCATTGTGATAGGCCGTAGCAACGCTAATATTCCAGCGACTGTCAAAGGAATACTTCACCTAACACCAAGTTCGAGCAACACGAGGCTATAGCAATCCAGCGAGATAACGACAGAACAGATGTCAAGAGCGGTGAACGGAGCACTAAGACAGATCAGATCCATAATTCGATAGAAATCTCGCGCAATTTGAAACACTGAGCATAAAAAAATCCGTGACTGTTAGACTGACGGACTGACTTACTCACGTGACTTCACTAGTTTTGTCCCTATGCATGTTTCATTGGGCACCATTGAGAGCTAATTCTTCAAGTAAGTTTCCTTCATTCAGCTCACCCGTCAAAGCGGTGTACTTGAAGGTGGCCAAAGCTGAGCGCCAATAGCTAAGCGGAGACTCAATTGAGACAAAGAGTCACAAAATCCTATTAATAAGGTTACGCATGGGACAAATGTGTTATACCACCGCAAGACACACGTGGTGAACTGCGAAAAACTACAGCCGTGCTTGCTGATAGAACACAAAAGACCATGGATAGATGAAAACAAGTACATCCATTTCACTACCATCAAAATCACTTTGATTGCTTAGGAGAAAGGCAATAGTGTCTACCCTCCAACAAGGTGGCTACTATTGGAGACAAGGGAAGCGCGTATCAAGCTTAAACTGATAAATGACGTTCGAATGAATTCCAACGTTAGGTAATCCCGTTAGAAGTTGGTATCGACCCAATTCAGTAGACCAACTACTCCCATTCATAGAAGGCATGCTGATGAGGGAAAAATTTTGGCCATTCTTCCTCCGCTCAATACGATTACAAGGTCATAAATACAAAATTCAAATCCAAAGTGGGATGACCTATCAGCTTCTACATAACGCTCAAGACTATACATAATCTTGTTATTGATTTCTTAGTATGATCTTTATGTAGAGATTGATGGCCTATTCCGATTAGAATTTGAATTTTGTATTAATAACCTTGTAATCGTAGTGACCAGCGGAAGGATTCGCAAAGGCGTTCGTTCAAGTACACGCTTTACACAACTCTGTGGAAATCTTTCACTTACTCCCAATCAACAAAAACCTGTTAACGATGGTGTTTTTCAGCAACGTTATGAGTAGTGTATTACGTCTAAACAATCTGTCAGTTGATGTAACCACAGTTGCTTTACCTTAAATCCTCGAACAGATGCAAATCATTTGAACATGCGGCACACACCGACCTCAGGGTCACTGGCTGTAACAAACAAGGCACAACAGCCTGAAGGAAAAAAGACTGAAGAGATCATGACAGCGGGAACAGCCAATAGAAACGAACAGCAAACAGATGTTGGAATTAAAATTTGCTGTCAATCCAAACGATCTTCGAGGCAGCCTTTGCGCTGTCGGATATCCAAAACGAAAAGGTTGTTCTAATCTCAACGGAGCTTCGTATTACAACTAGTAACGATGAGAATGTGTCCGTTATACCCGAGTAGCGAATCTACGCAGGTTAACGTCAAAGACCTGATGATAAATAGGCAGTCTGAAACAAGCACTACTACATATACGTAATGCACTACTCATAAGGTTGCTGGAAATTCTTCGACAGCCCACGACCGGTTTCGCCCTTCTTGAGGCTCATCAGGTTGGTTTCAATTAGAACATAAGGTTGACGGAAACTCGGGGACTGCGTCTACCTGACGAGCCCCAAGAAGGGCGAAAACGGTCGTGGGCTGTCGAAGAATTTTCAGCAGCCTTATGAGTAGTGCATTACGTATATACATGCATCGCGATATCTCGAATATCGTACCAGCTGAACATGAGGAGGCCTGGTGCAGCACATTCAGTTGCCTGGAAACATCACAAACGAGAGATTCAGCTGGGTTCCAGGTAAGTCTCTCGCGAAACCAAATTTGTTTGCAAATGAGTGTATTTCGCTAAGCACTCCTACAGTTTTTCCACGGGCAATGACTTTGATAACAGTGCAGTCTAATTCACGATTCAAATTCGCTGCACTAACGATAGGCTAACTTAGGTGGAACTCAACACATACAGAGCCATCTTCTACGAAAAATCACGGATGTCAATACATAGGTTCGAAGAACAAGAAAACCGTTTCGCCAGAATAGAATCAGGCTGATTCTCAATCAACAGAAAAGTTGCCGTTCCTTCTAGTCAAAGGGAATGACCGTGCGGTCATCATTTTCTCGGATACAGGTTCGCTAACATGAGAAACCACGAAGTGCACTTCATTCGACGGTAATTTCAGCATACATATTTCTAAACAGTGCGAAATTTCAATACAGATAAATGGCAGACAGGACTGTATTCCATGTATCCATCTGTCCAGGAACCTAAGGACATCACTGTCCGACCTGAAAGGGGAGGGACATTCCGATCCAAATGAGTGCACAAGAAGCTACAAGCAAACTGAATCGATTTCGTCATGACTGGACTTCCCTCTCATATGGCCCATTTGATAAAAATGGTGGACGGCCAAGCTCACGTGAGTGACCTTGAACAAGGCCAGTACACAATAGAATAATACAACAGCGACTTGCGAACACTAAAATCAAACAGTAAGAAACGAATCCAGGGACTCCCACTAAAATCACCACACACACACACGACGACCTTTACATTGGGCTTACATCCCGAAGATGCCTCGAGCGAACGAATTGAAACACAGAATGGCGATGGAACATTGAACTAAACCAGACACATACACACAAAAAACAGGAAGCAAAGGTCTGAATGAAACGAGGCTAGCTCAATGCGTCAAACGCATTTGCGTGTAAGCTACGCCTTTGTGTATCACACGACGATTTTCGGACTAATCATTTCAGGTGATTAGCTATACCGGGGTTGGGTGCGCTATTGAGATGACCCAGTAAAATAACGGGTGTGGTCGGAATACAGCTGTTGGGCCCAAGCATGCGTCAAACAATTGACAAAGTTCAATACAAACGAATTCTATCACATTTAGGGGATAAGCTCGAAGCCGAATAGGTACCAGTCAGCTGATTTAACGAATGAGGATATTATTTTAAAAAATCCAAACGTTTGACATATGTTTTTCGTGGACCCTTTTTCGACTCGACTTGATTTAACCGACAATCGCCTTCGATATGCACCCAGAACGGTTTATTGGAACCTTTCATAGTTGACGGTAACACACCCGAATGACGAGGCGAACCAACGCACGTGTTCCCGATAGCTATCATTGTGTTAGTAGAACATACGTTGTATCACGTGATTTCAGTAAAGTTTCATCAGGAAATATATCTTCACGTTTGTGATTTGGTGGTTTTTATCGAGGTGTAGTTTGGTGTTGGAAAACGACTACGATTTCTGAGGTTGAGAACCACTAAACAGGTTAAAAAAGATGCGTCTGAAGATGTGAAGTAGTACTGCATATCCGGGACATCCAGTTCAGACGAAAAGGGCATTCTGTCCCACCCTCACAAACTACAATGGGCTCTGTAATTCGTTTTCTCCGAATGGGGACTGTCCTTCTCAAACGGACCAGTTTGTTCCGGTCCCGCAAACTTTACTGTCAAACTGGTGGGCAAACATGAAACATGCCCGAGAGCGGCAAGCAAATTTGGGCCGTTTCAGAGACAGGAAACACTTTTCTCAAAAAAATCAGGACAGGAAAAACACTGTCTGGTCTGACAAGTAATTTCTATTGAGATACTGGAAAGTCCATTTTAGCTCCGGCGCGTAATTTTTCATACTGCCTATTGAGTTTAACAGCATCATTTTCGGGTTCAGAGTGGTGATTCCATGGCTTGTGTATAACGCGGTAAATCATGAAGTACGAAGGAATGTGAGAGCAGTGCTGATTGCATCAGTTTCGCTGATCAAAACTTCATTACCATCATCATGATTATTGACAACAACACCAGAGGAGAACACCGGTGCTTCACTGCCGTACAGCCATGACAACTGATTTGGAAACAAGAAAGAAATGGGATAGGTATGGGACCTATGGCTAGCCTACAACACCCAAGGTGCCTACACCTCGAACACTCAGTCAGACAACCTGAATAGGAACTGACAGAATGAACGCCACTGACATCGGTTGGCTACCATATCGTTCAGTATCTCCAGCCAAGCACAGGGAGGGTTACGTGGACCCCATCCTGGAACACCAACAGCACCAACGCCACCCAAACTTCCCGTGACATCCTTCATTCACTTTTGCCACATCAACTTCTGTCCACCTCCAGGTTTCTGCTACTCCGAAGTAGGCACGGAAAACAGCCCTTGTCTCCACAGGCGGTAACTCGGCATACGTAACACATGGCCCGACTATCCAAATTCTAGTATTGGATGCAATATTTTTTGGGAAGCACCCTTTGCTCCACCATAAACCCGTCACTTGATCACCGATTCCAGCTGTACTTCTGAGACATCGGTGGTCAAAGACCCGATGTCTCAGATTCTACGCCCGAAGTGGCCACGTCTCGCAGAAACTTTCCCCTACTGTGTCCTAAAGGTTCACCCTAGGACCGTTTTGTCTCAGTTCACGTACGCAGACCAGATGATTTTGTCTCCGAACACACATCCAAGCCCTGTGATGCTATGCAAGTTCAATCTCTATAATCGATTCAAGCCTGAAGTGTGAGCTCCCAGAATAGCGAAGTTTCATTAACTGGTTAGCTGAATGGCTACAGTTGACTTCCACTTAACAGATGTGAATAACCTCGTTAAGTGTTTCATCTTACTCCATTTCAGCCGAAGAGATTGTACAAGATGAATCCATCCTGCAACAGCGGTTCTTAATACCTCGTCTAAAATAGCCTGGAGACCGCAACGCATTGAAATCTCTTATAGAACCAAATCACAGGCATATTCTGTAGCTTGATGGTGGTGTGAGATCTGGTAACTGTCAATAGGGCTTTCGTCCTGTCAGTGAAGCCAATCTATGCTAAAAGGCTGAGAAGCACTGTACAGCTGTTTTATCCATATTGAAAATCAACAGTGCGCACCTCACGGAATATTATATAACCATGCTGTAATCTAAACGAACAACTCGATCCTGAGATCAGGAACTGTCAGGAAGGTCAGATTCCTGAAGATTATCCCAGAATACCAGAAACCTAATGAGACCCTCAAACTCCACTAAACACCGAGCAGACGGCTTTGGATCGAGGTCAAACAGTGTCCTTCAAAATATAGCGCGAAGCCGTTGTACTTTCGCACTCGCTTGTTTGCAATAAAGCTGTTGTGTTCCTTGTCGGCGAGTCTTTTTCCGGCACTAAGGCACTGGAGCGGGAATGGCAGTCAGATATAACAGAAACCCAGTTGGTACCGTCATTAAAACAAAAAAATAGATTAATCATACATTCTAGGCATCGGAGAGTATCGAGGTACCAGCGATTCAGGCTGGTTTCATCTAGTTTGTCACTGTAAACTGTAAAGATCACTAGCGTGCATAAACACAAGGTGAAAGTTAATCATCCTGTTGGACCTCAAGTAGCATCGCGTAGCACCCCAATTCTGGCACGATCAACCTGCCTATTGCAGTTTACACATAACTACAATAGCTTTTAGGTATCGCCTAAAATAGTTGGCGTACAAGAATCACATTCCGTCCCAGGTTAAAACAGCCCCAAGTTCACTGTACAATCTGGGACCACAGAGTCTGCCATTCAACCCCACACGGTCCAAAAATTAGAGAGGAGATAGGTAGGGAAATCCGTATACTGGGCATTGGTTAGTTTTGAGATACCAGCACTAACCAAGTCACCAGGAATGTGACAAGCGGTGCGTGTAACAACGAGAACCACGGCTCTGGTTCTGAATTTATAAATGCAAACACGACCTGTATTGGCAGAATGCAACGAATCGGAAGGAGATTCATTGCGGTCAATGTGAGAAAACCAAAGAAATACACTTTTCGAACAAATAAAACAGTACAAAGAGGGACCGGAGGGCGGAAAAGGTTAGTGAAGGCAGTCAGGCTATTAAGGGTAAGCCATCGGACAGCTACGAATGGAGGTAAATAAACCGAACAGACGGAAGAGATTACAGATAAAGGGTGGTCAGCAGGGACACATAGCGCCACAAAATGTCACACCTCATATCACATGTCATATCGAGTGCCGTCACACCTAAGCGTGCATGAGAACTGTGTCACAATCCGGGACAAAGAGACACGGAACAACAGGGAACCACTTTGGACACATGCTAAAGAAAACGATCTTCGTCATATTGCGCGTAGCTAAAAGGTAAAAACTTCATCCTGACAGTCCACGTTCCGTCCGACAGGATCATAACAGCAACGCGTTTCCACGTTCGATTGCCGGAACTTTTAGTTTGGCATTGACAGCTCCGATTGGAACGTGGTAAACCTTAACGTAACTGTGATCAAGAGGAGACTACTTCAGGGATCACTGCATACTCTTCATGGGACATCCCACGTAGCCTTCAAAAAGGACTTTTTGTTTATACGACCTAATTCAGCCGGATTGGAGATAGCAATAGGTCGGGAAAGTCCAGCTCCAGATGAGACGATGAGTAAGTTTATTCTCTCCTCAAACAAACGTACCAGACGTTGGGGACGTTACGAAGACGGCCATTACCGAGGTATTACTCTGTTTTGCACCGGCTCCGCTGGTGGGTTAGTTAACCCTAAAATTCCCTGCAGATATATTCACGCCTGTTCTTTTTCAGGCAATGCGCCTTCATCAGTGCTGTGGGTTGTAGTTCGGCTGCTTCAACCACTCCGTGAGTTGGTACCGAACTGAACGCTTACAACCATGGTATTCCCGCCTTAATTTTTTTAATCATGCGAAAAGGTTAAGGAACTGAAGCAGTTAGGTATTCCACACTAACTGTCTCAACATTTTTTCCACTAATCGATAGAGCACAGTCACTGTGATCATATTTAACACCATGTGATCCAATCACATCTGGTATTTCAAAATCAAGTTACAGCGTATTGGCATTCTTTTAATGTCATTTTTATCAAATGTGATTCTGGATCTGCTGCGCTGAAACATCGGCGAAATTTTGCCATCCTAATACGACTATGGTCAACTGTGACCGCAACGGCGATAACCTGAAAGTATCACGTGCGAATTATCAAGGGTCAGTAATCGTTCGACAAAGAATTTTAAGCTACTTCAGAAGACGTCGGAAAAAACCTACTAACGTATGGCGGTTTGTGGCAGTCCCCGTCGAAACTAATCTAACCAGTTATGCCGGAGTTCTGCGAGTTAACGATTTGTCCTCACGGACTTGTCAGGATCCATATGAAATTACCACAGGAGCTCGAGATTGTTCAGCGGTTAAGGTGCGAACAGGAAGGTTCGCAGTTCGAACCGGCTCTTGTCAAGGCTTGAGCAACCGGGCAGTATCTTGGCCTTCATGCTTCCTTCGAGTTGCAAGACAGCTAGGCACCGAAAGGGTGTTACAGCTGAACGATTATGAGCATTATTTTGAACACAGGAAAATGCGTGGAACCGAATAAAAGACGTTTGTTACCAGATGTGCTTGAAATCGGTCAGTGGCTAGAATTCCACGTCATCACCAGGTAATTACCACACACTAATTCGTGGCCTTGAACAAGATTCAGAATTTGTTAATGTGTGAGTATGTTGTGAACATCCCGCCATCGGATCCCATAAATCTTTCACGAGCACTGCAGTGCTAAAGAAGATCCCAACTACGAAAAACGGATGCTTCTTAGGAAGCACCTGTTGGAAGCGAGTGTTAATGACGCCCGAATGGTTGAAGTCAACCAAGCTAACAAGTGGAATTCCAGGCCGTGCCTCTCAAGAATATGGCGCGGTGCGTTATGAGCATTCTAGTTGCAAGCGACTACAAGCATGTCACACTTCCGTATTTCGTTAACCGTTGCTTGGAGTGTGTTGTGTGTTGGTCGGCGTCGGTATGTGTCCGGCTATGGTAGTGGTACTGAAGGGTAAACTTTTGAATGAGGAACGGCTGACAAACTGTCTGAGACGCCTGATAAATGAAGGACTGCTTTCCGAAGTTGCAAGCCTGTTGGTACCATAATCCCAGGACTTTATGACCTGCTTAAGGTGCACAAGAAGGATGTTACATAGAGATCCATTTTGTATATGTGTAACTCTCTATATGACGCAACTGTCCAATGGTTCAGTCTTTTCATCAACGCCCTACAACTGGAGACAAATAATTTTATTTGTGATTACACTGACTCATCAGATTTGACACTCCCAATCCCCACCGTTTTCTCGGAGGAACTACTTTTACGTCGTACGTTTAACGTACAATTCTAGCTAAACTCCCCAATATGCCGGCGACTCGACGTGGCCGCAATGGGCTCTCCTTTTGGTCTAATGTTGAGTGACATTTCTACTGGTGAACCTAAGCTTGGCCGATGGAATGAGGAAGGTCGACGTATTCATTTTTTATCAACGGCATGTTGATGGTATTTTTATGCTTGTATCAAACAGCTCCGAAATAGACACTCAAACACTCTCTTAAGCAATTATAACCGAACGCACTCCTGTTTAGTTTACTTCTGAAAGAGAATGCGATAATGCATTCCACTGCCTGGACGTCAAATTAGTCCGACTATCCACGGATTCACTTCAAAAAAACTGTTTACAGAAAACTCACGTGGATGCGGCAGTATACAAAATTCATAGTTTTGTGCAACTGAGGCAGAAAATAGCCCAGATTTACGCTTTAACGAACCAAGCGAGACGAATTTGCCCTGCGCGCACACCGAACTCTGAACCTAAGTACATTGTTCAGAGCAATTTATAGCCAAGAAAATGTAGGAATGTCTTATCCAACCGTCTGTCGTTGCACAGAAGCCAATCTATCTGAGTCTACCCTATAAAGGCGTCTGTTGGCAAACACAATCAATTGTCGCTTGCTTCAATACCAACAACGATGAAACTCTGCGTTCTATAGATCGGCTAACAATTCAACCATGAGTAGCTCTTCTGGTTCAACCGGCAGTTTCATTTGAGGAAGTTGGGACGTACGAACTGAAAAGCTACTACTCTCTGGCCACTTGGAATTTGTGAAGCGACACTAACACACACCACGTTAGGTTCGTGGCGTGATCCGTTCAATCTTCAGTCCAGATAGGTATCCTGCCAATTAGAGTCAGAAGACATGAGAATTATGTTGCTTTCAGCCAAGTTCCACCTTACCAGACTGTTGACCCATCCTAGACGTCTGCTGGAGAAGTATTCTAGACAACTGCAGAATTAGATTTTCTACCACAGGGGTATCTGTAAGAATACTCTTGCTAAATTGAACCATAAAGGTTTATTCAAAGACCCAGACACAGGTTGCACTTTTCACAAACGCATTCGTCATTCGAGTTTATGTTGGCTTTATTAGCGATGTGCCGCTCACATAGTTTTATCACCATTATTTTCATTCAGAACCGTTACCTGGTAAACAACCAATGGCGGTTTATATATATTGTCACAGAATCAGTAACCAGTGCATGTGCGTTGATTGAAAAACAACAAAGGGACGCATCGTCCACAACCTCTGTATGGGGGTTGGATACTAAATAAATAGGGGATTACATTTGCAAGTTTTTACGCAGCTGCCGATGGTCGGTGACAGGACCGTGAGACAATTTCCTTTTGAATCTTACTGCGGCAACAACACATCACGCTATAACATCAAACAATCACAGAGGGACGTGTTTGTTTGGCGCAGTCTGGATAAGAACACCGAGTTCGGTAGGCATGTAATCCAGGGTCATCTCAGAAACACTGCGCTGGGGAATAGTAAGCCTTCAGGCCAAAAACGGAACTTCGGGGATTTCGGCAGCTAGACATAATGGCATTCATCAATAGTGCCATGATCCAGGGACCATGCTCGCTCTCTTTGATAGCGAGCAATATGGGTATGTTGGGCCATGCAGTCCCAAGAAAACAGGGAATGATTTGCTTGTAAGGCTGGGGTCAAGTTGAAAGAACATTCTTGGACGGAACAATGGATAACCGGCAGTCCATATGGAAATAATCTACTCGAGTTCCAACTCTCTGTGGGAAACATGAGCATCTACGGCGGCCAACATTAGGTCTAACAAGAAGATCGCCATACATCACTATCGCAGTTACTGTTCGGAGTTTCTTCGACAGCAAACCCATTGGGAATTAATCGGACTATGGAGTTTTGTTAGGCAATTGCCTGGAAACTCCCTCCGATATCTTGTGGTTACAAATACTATGGTTGCGCTTGAAAAGCGGGGTTGGCTTATGAAAAGGTATCAGTGAAAAGACTCAAAAACAAGCAACTAACCGTCTCTCGTGCATAAGAGTTCTGTAGGTGCATTAGCCACAAATTGCGGTTCTGTTTTCACGTGGACAATCTCCCCGTTAGCTGGTTTCAGGCACGGAAGACCAAATTCTTGCTCGATTTTAGCTTTGAGAAAATCCATCTTGCTCGCTTCTCCGTGCACAAGTAATACATTTCGAGGTTGGCAGTGCGAAATCAACTGCATGATACCTCGAGCATCTGCATGCGCTGAGAAAGACAAATATTCTACGCGCATGTTTACGTCCAAAGCTTGTCGGTCAAATTCGAGACGCTTGACTCCATTCAAGATCTAAAAAGGGCAAAGAGGTACTCACTACTGACAACGCATAAGTAAGTAAATTAGTTCCATAATTGGAAACGGTGGCCAAGCCAACCGTTAGCATTGCAAGGCGGTCTAAAAGTGAGTTCTTCTAAATCCCTAAAGATCCAAATGCAGTGACGTTACATTTTAGAATTCACGTCCGAATGGCAGTCGTTTCTAAGGCTACGAGAAGAAGGATCTGTAATAGTTTCGGGAAAGTCATCTTCCCGGCAAAACTCTACTGAGGTTACAACTGAGCGATGGAATATAAAACCAACTGAATGTTATGATCAAATATCGTGAACAAAAGAACCTCCATTGCATGAATTTATGTTCAGTCAACTAAGATTGCCGGGATCACCTAGACCGTCATTTCCCGACACAGAATTGGCAACGAGTATTCCTGACGAAGACTACCATCCGCGAAACATTCAGTAAGTTCATTCAGTAGAAAATCACCCGGCGAATGAATCCCAATATTCGTGAAGAGTTAGCCTCAATGGACGTGGTGATTGTTAGCTGGAGCCGAACACGAAACCACGCCAAAGTTTTACTGATAACCACAAAATTTCCAGTCACCTTTAGCGGTTCAAACCTGGCCAACTTGTAGTCGAGGGCGTTGAAACGGTGTCTGGAAATAAGAGGACATTTCAAACATTCCCCTGTCTTAGCTTCTCCTCAACTGGCTGCACAATCTTTCCCCCTGAAGAAGTTTTCGAATCCAGTATTCGTGGATATAGTAGGAATGGTCCGAACGCGATACGTACAGATATCGTACAAATTCAAGAGCAACGAAGCAGCGAGACGAACCGAATTGAGTGTAAGCCAGTCCATGGAGTAGATGTCACTGTCACATCATAGACTGAGTGTCCGCACCGTTTCCCGTCCGATAACTGCTTCAACTTTTACCAAAGTTGACGAAACTCACGATATGTTCGGATCAAGGTAACTAGTTTCCCACCAGACTTTCTTTCCGAAGGGACACACAATTCTTTCCGTACAAAGATGAAAGGCCCTACACACTTTTACCACTGCCCATAGGATAACACTTTTGTATAGGGATGTATCAGGTAGTCTGTTACAAATGTTACTCAAGAGCTATGGTTACTCCAGTCATAAAAATCACACAGGTCGAGTGGGCCTTCCATCAAGGAGCGAATCACGTGACGTGAACTGCACGACTGAAAGACAATGGCCCAAGCTAATCGCACTGTTAATCAACGATCGGATGGTGTAGTGTTCAACTAAAAACCAAAAGTTCATGGGTCCGAATCCCTTGGAGATCTGCAGCAGGCGGAATGCTGAAGAGTCCCGGCATGGACGAAACTACTACAAGATGCCGCTCACCTTGTAGAATGAAATACTAACTGAAGCTACGGAAGCTCCTAACATATAAGCTAGTTTTGACCACTTTGATGCCACTAATGTCTATGGAGACCCGAGAGAGAACTCCAAAACCCATTCTGGAATAAACAACCGGCCAAAACATGATACGGTTGGTTACCCCTAGTGAGACCTGAGGAAAGACTAGTTTTAGCTGCTCTCTTGAAACAAGTTCCTTCTAAAATAGGTGAACTTCGGTCGTTCCCCTCAGGTGGTGTCTGCAACGAGGCAAACCAACAAGGCCACCGGCCCTAAGAATGAAATATTCGTTCCACTGCATGTTGCGGGAGCCCATTCCATCCTTTGACGCCACCTGTGGCGGTGTGAGGAAAGCCACTAAATTCAAGTGACTGAGGGAGTGAAATGAATTCTGCATCGTCCACTCAATCGTCTGAGTTATTGATGGTGCCCTTAGTTAACAAGAAAACCATACCTAACGACCGAGGTTAACTTCAAAAATGAAGTTACCCACGCAATCGGGCACAGCAAGAAACTACTAAACCAGTTCAAATAATCCAGTTGTCCTACGGGCGTCTTGGAATTCAGGGCGAAACATTAACAACAAGTGGTCAGTACAAATGAAGGAAGCAATTCAACATTTACCTTGTACCCAACAGTTCCAGCGACACAGTACCCGGGAATAACGACCATGTTCCGCTCGTCTGGGGCCCATTTTCGGAAGATATGAAGTGACTGTCCAGCATGTAGCATTCCAGGCGTGGCAAACACAACCATTGGGCCAGGGTTGTCCACTATTCCCTGACCAAGAGGCTGTTGTTGAGGAAATGGATAAAAGTAGTCCTTAAAAACGTCAACACTGAAAATAATATATCAACAAACACGACGAGCTTAAGATAGCGAGCAATCGGTAATTAAAGGGCTTAGTTGTGAAAAAAAGTTGGTCCTTCGTTCCTTGCAAACCAAATTCTACCCAGGACGTCTCATGTTTCAACTGATATCAAGATATTGCAATACGTTGCTGTCTAGACGAAACGCACTGCTCATAAGGTCACTGGAAACTATTGGACAGTTCATAAACGGTTTCTCCCTTCTTGGGGTTCATCAGGTAGACGCAGTCCCAGAGTGCTGCACATACAACTGAAGTGGACCACCATAAACGAGAGACTCAGCTGGATCCAGTCGAGTCTCTTGCCAAAACCAAATTTGTGTGCAAGTGAGCGTATTATCGAATTCTACCCAATTTGCGTTCAAGTAGAACATAAGGTGACGGAAACTCGGGGACTGCACCTCCCTGGTGAGCCCCGAGAAGGACGAAACCGGTCGTGGGCTGTCGAAGAGTTTTCAGCAACCCCATCAGTAGTGCGTTGTGTCTAGAAAACTTGTATTCAATTTATAAACGTTTCTGTTTGCTGCGCAATTGTCGGAAACAATGGTTCACAAGGGTTGTTAACCTCTACACTCCAGAACGTCCCGTAATTGTTGTGGTAGAATGATCCGAACCGAGGAACCACATTAGGGAGTCCTAAAATGTGCACTAGACGGGGCGCTATTTGATGGGAATAAAACAAGTATATTTCTCAACAAGTGTAGCAAACGTTTGCTAGTATCCAGAATTCTTAAAGTTTCGTAATTTGGGATGAATTTCCTATTTAATCTGAAGCGAATGCTCTGGGTTTTCACCATCCTTGCCTACCCGTGATTGATGTATCAGGGCAACATCGTTGGTCCACACAAAAAGTAGTTATCTACATCGTCACACGCTAGCGTTCCTTCCATGCTTCAACAGAAACCCGTCTCTTGATCGCCTCATTGAGAATCGGCTGGTACCAAGCAATCACAGCTGTACTTCTGTGACATCGGTGGACAAAGACCTGAAGATGTCTCAGATTTGCCTACCGAATTGGCCACGTCTTGCAGCCATACAGCAATACAGCCAGTACTGTTGTCTAATACATGCGAACTGAATCCCAGTTCAAATACTGTTTATGACATTCCTCAAATTGAACATGCTGCATAATGACCGCCATTTATCGGTCAGTATGACACTCGAGATTTACTGTAGTTTCTTACGGAACACACTACTCATGAGGTCGGAGAAAAATCTTCGACAGCCCAGGACCAGCCATAACCGATGAGCTCCAGGAAGGACGAAACCAGTTGTGGGCCGTCGAAGAGTCCTCGGGGTGTCCTCTGTCAAGAAAAGGATTGCATCGTTTCAATATCGATTTCTTGTCTAGTAATGAAAAAATATGGACGACACCAAGTCTTTGGACGTCAGTCAGCACGAGCTTTGTGCTTAAAGGCTGGAAAAGTGCCAGAAAGGTGAGTGTATAAAATAACACTGAACACGAAGCGAATACAATGCAGTCTGGATACTTATTGTTTAAAAATGGTTACAAAACTGTCAGATGTTACACGTGTTTCCCTGTAAACTGTTCACTCTAGTCCAAAACACCCTAAGGCTAGAGAAAGCGCTCGCTGCCTATAGGTCTAGTAGGTAAGAAAAGTGCCCTATTCGGTAACAGTAACCGAAATAAATGCCCCTACTATCAACGGGGTAAATCATCGGATTGACTTTATTTGCAACTCAATGGATGAAGGAAATGAGGCGGACTTTACAAAGAGGCCTACCTTTATGTGTTTAAACTCGAACATGTTCCTTTTAACGAATGTTTCTTTGATTTTCTGATTGGTCCACGAAATGAACAATTTGTAGTATTCGTTGGCCTAAATGAAAAAAACGCTGACAAATCCATTTGAAGTATACCTTTTCAGCCATTCCCATCGAAAAGTAGATGGGCACAGAAATATTCATCCGCTCCCAGTAGGTTTCCAATAGAATACACAGTTCTTGTGCCCGACCAAGAGCAAAAACTGGAATCAAAACCTGAAAAACATGTGTATTGCAACGAAAGCAACAAACTTTTCCACCAGCTTCAACACGTGCGTGAATCTTTTCCAGAAACTCGCGCTCCCTAGCTCGCTTCGAATCACGTATTGTAGTGGCATAGGTACTCTCTGTGATCAGTATATCAGGACAACATCTGGAAACCCATGCCGCCCCTAAGTGCCGATCAGGTGTCATATTATAGTCACCCTGTTAGAGAGATAGCAAGCTGAGACACAATTATAAATACCGACCGTGTACAAGACCGACTGGGACCCAACACGAATGAGAAACATTGCAGCACCAAGTACGTGACCTGCATAGAACGCCTGCAGCTCCAACTCGTCATCCACCTAGTTTTTTGCTAGCTGAGCTTCGTCAAGTAAACCTCGTTACCTTGACGGTTTGGTGAACATAGACACACTTCACTTTGCCCATACAACGATAGATCATTTCTGAAGTGAAGAAATTTTGCTCTCCACGTCGTTCCACTGTGATTTTCCGATAGTCATCCTGTAAGAGTCTATAGTAGGGGCAACAAGCTCGAGACTGCTACGTACCAAGAGGATGGGACATATTGCCTTTGTTGGATGAGTCATGTAGATTGGGCCGTCGTAACCGACAATCTCGGTCATGTAAGGCAACGCGCCACAATGGTCTAAATGAAAATGACTGCAAGTACAGAAAAACATGATAACGAAACAAAAGTGTGTGAACTTACCTGATTATTACACAGTCCAAGTAATCAGTCAGACTGTGGTTTTCAGTTATGTAAGAAAAGTCCGGAAAACGTCGCTGGATTGTAGGAAAACTCAACGAAAATCCAGCCCTTACCTCATCATTGTAGCCCATGTGCATCCCACAGTCCAGCATCACGTTCTTTCCACCGATGGTAACAAGAATGCAACTCCGACCAACATCTTGTCCAGCTCCTAATCCGAGATATTTTTATTCCCGTAAAGAAGGTATGCTAATGAACAAACCCAATGGGATCACGCGGATGGAACTCATTCAATGGCTACAAAGTGAAGAAATAGAACCATCCTTTTTTATCGAACAGCTTCACGATGGAACCTGAAAGAAACTCCAGGTACCAAAAGGTAAAAATGTGGAACAGCTTGCGTCTTATGATTAGGATACAACGTGACGGCCCCAATGGGGGGCGTTTTCACGCAGCATAACAGGGTTCTTAAAGGGAGGTACAAGTGTATTTTTCTTTCTTTGCAAAAAGTTAACAATGGAGAGGAAACTCTCTGGTCAGAGATCCTACGGAAAGACGTGCAGCCACCAAGAGCATTAAAGTCTAAGACACGTAATGAAAATCATGTGCTGATATTCCACGTGAACCATGGAAACAGAACAACGATCGTGCACGCCGTCAGTTTTGGTAGATCAATGAGTCTCACGATGTCGAAGAATACAACTATTTGCAGAAGTAAAAAGTGAGAAGGAATTCCAGTCGAGCGAAATCCAGAGGAAAAATGGAGAAAGTAATTTTGCTCAGCAACAAGGATCTGGAAAATGATCGCGGAGATTAGAGAAATGCAGGTGGAGTGACCACCTGGACGGTTATGGGAGTCCCAATAAAGAGGCTGCCAGTCACGGTTTATCATTGATAGTCCAGGAACGACTGAATGAATCTACTGCCAAAAAATACTGGTGAAACCAATTCTACCAAGATAGCAGTATTTATTAAAGGAAAAGGTTGTTGTTGTGCCCTAAAGGGTCTAGCAGAAGTAGCGCCTCAGTAACAGGTGGAATAGAGAGGGTAGGGATACACGTCACAGGTGTTAGCCTAGCTACCTCACCCACATCGCATTTTTAACGTTTTCTGATCAATGCAGGGATCGGGACGGCTACACAGTAAAAGCAACAGCTTTGGTGCAGAAGCATCCCTTGTTGCATGATTCGACGACGACTACTAATGTCACTGACTATTGCTCTGTTTTTTTTTCACTCGAAGAGAAGGTGGTGGGCAGCGCAAGAGTTTACTCGTCAAACATCCCGTGCTTTATTGTAAGACATTTAATCAAATCCTGGTCCTTTTTACCCAGCGTATGACTGAGCAATTAGATGTCAATTAAACAAGCGGTTCGTCTACATAAGGCAGTGGACTTGCAAGCACAGCGTACGCACTCGTCCATCAAGGATGCGCAGCATCTATCTGTCCAGCTGAAAGTGAGCGACTGTTTGGCAACCGCCTTCTTATCTCTTCTGCGCTTATTATCCATTCGCGCCTGCAGATTAGGTGGGGTGAGGAACTGAGCACCGAAATCGTGCAAGCGCGGCAAAAATGGAGACGATCCATGGTCGCTCTCAGAAATTGAGGATCCCGAGATGCCTGTCCCCTAGAGATGCCGTTTCCCAATCTCACGAACTCCATTATTTCTCGGATTCATCGGAGAAAGCTTACGGGGTTATTCTTTATCTTCGGTCGCGGAATGAGGGCCACAAACAACGTTAGCAAGTCAATAGCCAAGGTCGGGAAACATCTACAGCCACCTGATCAACAACCAATAATACACAACCATTCTAACCCCATATCCTCCGAGCCACCAGGTTCCTTGCATTTTCCAAAAAAGACCGCATTTCCTCACCTAGAGACACTAGTAGAAATACCCTAACAGCCTACGCAACAGAGAAGCCTGAAAACCCACTTTCGTATTCACGTGAGCATGTATCTTGCGGCCGGACAAACGATTATCTACTATCTCTACACATACCGTCACCCCCTAGGTTGCGCACTCCCATTACACGTTTATGAATACATACTTGCGCACTTCACTGGTCTAAGAGAATGCCAGGGGCCTGACATTGTAGATCCTTTGTTAGTATGCACTTTATTTCACCCCGCTTAAGAATTTGCAGCTTTATTTTTCAGCTCTCCGAGGTCCGAGTTGAGGCGAAACGAGTAACGTCAAATGTACTTCGTCATCTGACGATAGCCCAAGAAGCACTGGCTCGAGAGCAACGGGGGAGATTTCGGCTCCACGGGGTTGTGTTAACATCTTCACAATCCGCCTGGCGAACCACATTTCTGGTAGCCCTGGATTGCCAACATGAACGTGACTTTTGGTTGCTCTTTTATCTTTAACACGCTTGCTCAACAACGGATGCCCCGGAAATCTGTCGGATGATGGGATTTTCTTATTATCATACTTGTAGGCGGGATACTATACGTACGTATAGTATAGCCCCAAGTGGGCTCTCCAAACGCTTCCGTACAAAACGCAACGTCCGAAAGCATACCTTCAATCTTACACCCTATTCGATTTCGCGACAGACGATTTAATGCAACGACAGCCTTTCAAGCCGTGGTGTTCATAAGTCCTGTGCAGACACCATCCTTATTTTCTTCAGAAACCACGCTACCTGTGGCAATTGGCTGCCGCAACGGCCAACTAGCTCAACTAGCATGTGATTGGTCAGGAAAAAGCAGGTCGCCGACTGGGTCAGCACCAACGGAGTCTCTGATTTGTCGAAAATATGGAGCAGCTAGTCAATGAATACCATGGATCTGCCGAATGGTGGTTAACAATGCCGCGTTCCGTAGGCGTCAGAATCGATAAGCATAGACTTTAAAATCCCTCGCACTGCATA
>SJOL01009466.1:246250-262225 GCA_004794785.1 Opisthorchis felineus | reverse complement strand
AAACATGCTACTACTGACGCCTGTCTTCTTACGCTTTCGCGTATTCCCTCTACCCTACCCATCCAAATTTGAATATTCCCCCACAGGTCCCAACTCTTGGACTGATCGCTGCCTACTCGGTTGACCGGTCTGTTCTTCTTGACACGCTTGCCCACCAAGAAATGTCCCGGAAGTTTGTGAACATAAGCTCTTTGTATTCTCAGACTTCCGGACATGCGAGTGTACGGCGAGCTCTCCAAAAGCCTCCGTACATAAAGTGGTGTCCGTCAGGGATGCCCACTGTCCCCATTGCCTTTTAATTCCGTGATCGACGAGATAATGAGACGAACGCTCCGGGGTCTTCAAAATCCTGATTTTCAGGTAGCTGCTGACGAAACCTTTGCTACTTTGGATTATGCAGGCAACATCGTTCTCGTCTTCGAAGAGCAGGGAAGTTGTATCTTGGAAGTTGTATTAGTTCTGATTGGTGTGGTGGTGTATCCCTGAATCTCAAGGGACGTGTGTATCAGGCGACAGTACGGGCTGTTTTGTTGTGTGGCTGTGAGACTTGGCCTGTTCGAACAGCGGAACTGCGACTCCTTCAGGTGTTCGACGATCGTTGTCTCGGAACCATAGCTCGTGTGGGTTGGTGTCGGTGAATCCGTAACGAGGCATTTAGAAAGTGAGCGTCCGGTTGTGCGGTGGTGACTTACATTGAAGAGTGTGTCCAACACGAGAAGCTGCGTTGGTTAGGCGCATGTCGAACCATCGTTTGCCGAAGAGAACGTTGTTTTCCGTGCCCAACTCAATGGCGGAAGCAGACAGGTGGCCAACCCTTGACCTGGCAGAGGGGTATGAAAGAGATTACGAAACGCTTGGGTGCTGTCGGTACTACTCGCCTTGCTGGATGGGGACCCACTGCACCCGGTTGGATATGGTGCAAGATATGGCTCCTGACCGATGTCAGTGGCGTTGTTGTTGTCAATTTTATCCAGATTGCCTGAATGGGTGTCTGGAGGTGTAGGCACCTCGGAATGCTTGTCGTAGGTTAGCTTTAAGTCCTTTCGCCGTCCACTGTTATTCTTTTCTTCATAATAAGGCTTTCAAATAAATCATGGTTGTGCGGAGCGAAGCATCGGTGTTGAACACTGATGTCATACTCTCGATGATGATGGTAATGATGATGATTCAAGTAGTCTCAACATCAATATTCTTCAATGCAGTTACCGTCGGACCACCATCTTAGGGATTTAGTCTCCGAAGATTATTGAGAAGTGGGGAGACTGCTGTACTCCACAGCGCAGAGAACTGACGGTGGATACACATCCAGGTCGATGCCCAGCTCTTTACTGCTGGTATCAGTAAGATTCAACAGAAATGAAAAGGTTGGATAATAGTTAAGTGGTAGGCTCAAACCTTTAATTTTGCATCATATGGGTGTCCTTTCCAAGCCTTGCTGGCTCTTATTCTTTATTCCAGCGTCCCATGCATCGGTCTCATTGTCTTGACGGCATGCCTTGGTAGTTTTTATTGTTGCAGTGTTTTCGATTGTATTCATAATCTATTTTTTCTACCTTTCAGTCGGCCCTTCCGAGCTTGTTCCCAACGTACCATGGTCACCTGAAGTTGTTTTCTTCATAGTCGTTTGGAACAGCTTATAAGCCATGCCACGTACACTTAACAATCAGAAAAGCAAGGAATATGTATCTGCCTTGTTCCGTGAATACCTCCTTCGTGACCATCGGAGCGATTTGATGCAACTTTCAACGCAGTCCAACGCTCTTCATCGTTCAATTGTGGTACATTTCAACTACCTCTGTGAGTTCGACAACATATTTTCTGAGCTGCTCTTGGTCAAACCAGAGAATACGTTAATGTTGCTGAATGAGGGACTTCGTGCAAGCTTGACTTCACAAGAGAACACAAACGAAAGAGTGAGTGCTGACTTCGAGTCATTCGTACACGTCCGCCTTACTGCACTGCCCGTCATTCCAGAAGTTCACAAGACTACTATTCCCCTATCCTCGGACGTTGGGAGATTTATCGCTCTCCGATGCACAGTTAGCCGCGTTGGACCAATACAAGTTCTTCAAGGACGTGCAACTTATGTTTGTTCCAAATGTGGTTACAGATTCCCAGTGGATGCATGTTTCGAGAACCAATACATGATAAAACCTCCCCGTTACTGTCCAAACCGTGATCCGCCATGTGGTGCCCCATATCTAAAACCTGTTGCGAACAATGTGTTTTGCGCGAAAAACTATCAAGAAATACGAGTTCACGAGCGCTTTCGTTGTTTATCTGTCGGAGTTATGCCTCGTTCCATTCGCGTTTGTCTAGAAGATGATTTGGTAGAAACGGTAAAACCAGGTGACGATGTAGTAGTCAATGGTATTGTCACTCGTCGATGGCAAACACCACGGGAGAATTCGCCATGTGATGTATCTTTGTGGATTAGGGCGAATTACGTGGAAAATTTGTCAGAATTAAAGACATGCTCAAACCCAAGCAGACTGCCTACTGAACGGATAATAGAATTTCAGTCTTTTTGGGCTCGAACTACTAACTTCACAGAAGCATTAGAAGCGAGGAACACATTATTACGCAGTATTTGTCCGGACGTCTGTGGGATGTACCTGGTCAAGTTGTCCCTCGCTCTCATGCTTGCGAGCTCGCCAGACTGGAACTGCTCGTCAGGTGAGTTTTATGCATCGTCACCGGAAAATATGGTCTTCAGTTCCGATAAGCAGCTGTGGTTTCAAGGGCTTTAGTGTACTGTTGTCCCATCTAAACTGAATGCTGCCTGGACAACAGTTATTTGCTCTGTCGTGAGTCATGTTACATGTAGGACACTCCGAATCAACATGTTAAATCATTAAGTCTTGCGTGCATCATCACATTGTCCCTATCGGTTTACCTTACCCCCTACTAAGAAGGATAACAGGTATGCCACACGTTAGCATGTTTGGCTGTACAGGTGTACTCGTGTTCACTTATGTGATTTCCATCAATTGCGAATCGGAATGCCATACCTCGCGTGATAGCGGTGGTACGACAGATTCGGGTGCCGATTAGTGTGCTAATGCTAGCTGCATTTCGCACATGCGAGTTTTCAGTTGTTCCTCTTGCTCACTTAAACCTGAGATAAATTGCACGAAATGCAACAAGTCACTTGCTGCTTCACTCACACGCTTTTCCATACTACTCTGTGTTCGCAGTCTTTCGACGAAACGACGGGAATTCGTGAGTGACTTAGCTGGTAAGACTCATGGTGAGTTGGAATCCGTCTCCGGATTGGCTTGTCACATCGAAGTACTCCGGTGGACCCCCTCACACAACGGGTATTGCCACATACTTTTTATGCTGACCCGCATGCGTATCCACCTGAATTTCCCGTGTACAGACTAAATCCCAAGGAACAGGACCTGAGATTGAACAGGAGAAAGTAGTTCTATGGCGATCAGCATGCCCAACTGATGACCCGTAATTGTCACGTTGAGTGGGTACAACTGATTAGCTGAGCCCATAATGCGTGCAAAGGATCATCTGGTGGTCCGCAGCACCGATGAGACGCCTCGCTGGAAAACTAGTGGCTGCTTACTGCTATCCACCATTCAGCTAGGCTTGTGCAATGGTGGTGCCCACCAATGAACCAGTCCCTACTCCAAATAGACCACATTGCCATCGGTAACCAGTGGCTAGGGTCGATCACTATCTGCCGCTCCTCTTGAAATACCTGCGCAAACTCCGAACACGCACTTGCCCGCTGCTGCTTTTCATTGTGATTTTCAGATCGACGCAAAGCGCGCACACCTCATAGAGCCTTTGAGAAGCTAGTGGACACAGAAATCAAACGAAACTCCCAGAACCGGGTCCTCAAAAGCCTGTCGGACGGTTCGATGTCGGATATAAATGGACACTAGAAACAAATATTCAAAGCGCTACGCAAAGCCGGGGATTCTATCTGCGGTACAACCCAACAAACCTCATCCAAACATTGGATCTCTGATAGGACCGTGGCTTTGTTGGAGGCCCAGTGACATATTCTTCCTGGTCGCAACCACAACCCAACTCAACACATCATCTGATGTCAGGTGTTCGTGCAGACCGGGAAGCTTGATAGACCGGAAAGGTGGAAGAGATAGAAGATGCAAAAGACGCTGGGAACGTCGCAGACCATTCCACCTGATTCGTTCGACTGGTCCTCGGAAGCCTCTTGTCATGGAAACTATCAGGGGCGAAAATGGCGCTTTGATATCGAGAAAAGGGGGATGTTTGGAACATTGGGCACAGTACTTCGAGCAACAGTTCAGCTGGCCTCCTGCTACCTTCAATCCGGGCTGCCGAATTTCAACAGAAAGATGAACTGTGAATATGGAGCCTGCAGAAGATCTGGAACGAAAACAAAATACCAGCCAAATGGAGCTCCTCGACCGTCATCTCAGTTTTCAAAACATGCGCAAGAACGTCGTGTGAAAACCATCGTGGTATCAGCCTGGTAGCCGTCGCATCTAAGGTGTTATCTGGCATTATTGTGCGTAGGTTGATGGATTATCGTGAAAGACAGATTCTTGAGAATCAAGCTGGGTTTCGCTCTGGTCGAGGATGAATGGACCATATTTTTACCTTGAGACAAATTCTTGAACAGCGCCACACCTTCGAACGTCCCACGTTAGTCGTTTTTCTTGATTTGAACGCTGCTTTTGATTCATCGATCGTCATAAACTTTGACAGTGTCTGGGAATCAATGGTGTCTCTTCCAAATTTATATCCTTTATGAGAACACTGTATGCGAACTCCTTTGGACGCGTACGAGTATACGGCTGAGTTCACCACATCCAGTGGTGTAAGACAAGGTTGTCCTCTCTCACCTTTCCTCTTCAACGTTATCAATGATATGCCGCTTGAAATTTCTGTGCCTGCCTCCGAAACCTCGGGAGTCGAAAAGCTCTCGGGACGTTCGCACACAGACATTGAGTATTCAGACGACATTGCTCTCCTTGGTTTAGATCCATCCCAAATGCAGACGATTTTAAATAACCTAAATAACTCTACCGCACGGTTTGGCATGCGTTTCACACCCGCAGAGTGTAAAGTGCTGCTACAAGACTGGGTGGGATCAAACCCACACTTCATACTTGCAGGCGAGCTAATCGAAGTGGTAGATTTTTTACCTGGGCAGCTGTATAAGTTCCGGTGGACCGGCTGGAGATGAGATTACTTCTCGAACCGGAAAGACCAGGGCAGCTTTGTCAACTTCCGACACCTATGGTACCGACGTGACATCAGTTTGTCTGTCAAGGGCAGAGTTTACACCGTGGCAGTGCTATCCATACTGCTTTATGGATCAGAAACGTAGCCTCTGCGCGCAGAGGACATACGAAAGATATCAATGTTTGACAGTAAGTGTCTCCGAAGCATTGGTCAGAGGAGGAATGAAATTTCCCCGATGAATGAAACGTCCATCTTAGAGGTCTTCACTCGATGAGCCAGTCACCACGTAACCACGCGGTGTAGTTACCGTGAGGGAAGGATTGGTGTCATATCCTTATAAGTCCGAGTTAGTCACAATGCTGATAAGTCGCTCGTGACCAATCAGTTACGTGTAAATAAATAGTAAATTAAGTGCTCAAACTACCAGCCGGGATGTCGCGGGCTTTGAGTTTCGTGAGATGCGCATTGCTGATGATTCCCTATAAGGATGAAACAGCTGTACAACGCTTCTCGAATTCCAAACATAGGTTGACTTTGCTTACTCATTTGAAAAATTCCAAATGCCTCACACTACCAACGGTCGTTGAATTTGCGAACTCTAGTTGGTATCATTTCCCTCTATGCCGTCCTGTGCTTCCGCTTACCATATCATGTGATCCATGTGAGCAGCTCTTAAACCTTCGACCAGAATATCCTGGTACCATGGCTTCATTCTACAAGGTCCCGTTTCTTTGTATTCTGTGGGCCATATAGAAGCTGCTTCGGATTCCTGTTCCTGTCCATTCTGCAAACATGTCCCAGCCACCGTAGAGAGTCGAATGTGATTGTTGCTTCCATCACAATTCACCCATCCGATTACCTGCGTCTCCGATACTGGTTTGGTCCAACAAACGTCAAGTACCCGCCTCAAGCAGTGGATGTGAAAGCTGTCCAAGTATTGGAGGTTGTGCTGATACGTGGCCAGTGCTTCGGCGCCGTGCGAGAGGACAGGTAGAACCCCCACCTTGCAACTTATCACCTGTTCTCAGGCTCCGGTTTCTCCACGCCCGTTTCTCGAGTTTGCCAAAAGGCACACTAGCCTTGGAAGTGTGAGATCCCAGCCCACAGTAGACGGTCACGCCGGCTGATGATATGCTTCCGGGGGAGCCGAATTTTGCCCAGTAGCCCACAAACTGTTCCAGTCTCCATGCGCTTGCTGAAGACCTCACCTGGCGTGGATTGGTACGGAACGAGAGTCTTTGCGTTGGTGCTCAGGCCACACTGCGCTGCGGCGGGCGAAAACTCCACAGCTACACTGCAGTTTGTCATACGTATGTCCGAACAACAAACAGTCGTCCGCAATTATGAAGATGCGGACCTTGGTTTTGTAGACCAGATTTCTGGCACCAAAACAGACGTCTGTCAAGCTGATACTTGAACTGTACGCCAGCATCGTCCACGAAAGCCGCGTCACTTTGGGTTTTAGGCAGACATTCAGGAGAAAGGAGGTTAGGATACACGCTTGTTTTACGCCAGTGGGACTTTCGAAGTGACTTGAAATCGGCACATTGTTTACATCTTCGCTTTTATTCCCCCACATAGGCTTCGGATGAGGTTGATGAATTTATATACACATACAAAGATACGTGCATGCAAACATGCAGACATACCTGGGTAATTGTATTAGCTCAGACGGAGGTGTAATGAAATCCGTGCAGAATATCAAAGGCTCAACTTGCATTTTCCCATTTGCATCCCTTGTGGCGTGAAAAAGCACATCATGTTACCTGTGTTTTGCGTTTACCAAGCTACAGTTAGGTATGTGTTGTATGGTTCCGTGTGTGTGGCTTCCTTGGGCAGATGTTTTTTGACCTCTTTAGGTTGTTGACCACCGAGGTCTCAGAAGCGTGGTGAAAAGGTGGGAACTCAGTGACTCTTGTTGCACTTGGTTACGAACATTGGAAGGAACGGTGTCTAATGAGTGTCAATGGTGTTCTCTCTGTCATTTTCTTTCCACATTGTCTGCCTGGTTGTTTGGAAGTACGAACATCTCAGAATGCCTTCGACAGGCTGAAACCGTGTCCTTTCTCCATCCAGTCTCTTTTCTCTTTGGCTCTTAATGTAGTCAAGTAAACTTTATGACTATACGGTAGTGAAGCTTCACTGTCAGCGCTAACTTTGCGATATTTGATAATGCTGATGCTGGCCAACATATCGAAACAAAAGGTCAGTTAATCCGTAATCTGCTCCAGCCACGAAGAGGGATTAAACTTAATAAAGCCGAGGAATCGGAGCTGGAGATCTTGTCATGCAAGCCCAGTTTTCTGTACTCTGTTCCTTCCACACGATTTTGCGAACTAGTGACCTTTGCAGTAGGTTTTGGCATGTGCTATGTGGTGTTGCCTAAAGTATTCTTCGGGGTTTATACAAATAAGATGGCATATTTTTCTTGTTCTTGCACCAACGATCCGACTTACATATGCGTGGTATGGTGATTTACCCAGCTAGACTTATGGTCGTCTTTCGATTGTCTCCTGTTTTAACCCAGAATGTCTTCAAAACTAGTCATATGTGTTTCGATGTATGGTTCTTCTTTCATCATAGGTGATGAGAAGCCGAGTGCCGCGGAACTGAAGCCGCGCATTCGTGGGAGCCCCCACATCCTGCTTGTTGGAGATCCTGGTACTGCAAAGTCTATACTACTTCGTTCCGCGACCAGTCTTAGTAGCCGTGCTGTACTGACCGCTGCGACTGTAACAACAGCTGCTGGCCTGACAGCTGCTGCTGTTCGAGATGCCCACGGGTGGAGTCTAGATGCCGGTGCCCTGGTACTCGCTGATGGTGGTCTTTGTGCGATCGATGAATTCACGGCTTTGCAGGGAACACACCGATCCGCAGTTCACGAAGCCATGGAGCAACAAACTATTAGTTTGGCAAAGGCTGGTTTGATCACCCGTCTGAACTGTCGTTGCTCCGTATTGGCGGCAGCCAACCCACCACTGGAGCATAGTTCACGTTCCGATGATTTCGGTTTGCCAACCTCACTTCTGAGCAGGTTCGATTTGATTTGGCGTCTTGTTGATCCAATGGACTCAGTCGCTTGGGATCGAAAAATTGCCGATTTCATCTTAAAGTTAGATTCTGAAGCTGTGAGTTGTCATCGTCACTTATGTTTTGGGAAGTCACCATTTCCATTTAAGAATGGTTGGTCTTTTGTCACACTAGGTCTAGAAGATCACGTAAATTATCCCTAAGATGTAATAGACGATTTCAACTGGAATCCTGCATTGGCTTAGGTGACCTGACAGCGTGTTCCGACCCTTTTCATTGGACGGGCCGCATGACAGTTCTACATCTCGTTTCATTTAGGGTAACCGCGTTCGCGTGTCCAATGCAAAGTGACCTGTTTCACTTTCAGACACCCCTGGTAGAATTGCAAATCTCTAGCAGGTCCGGATTCCGTATGTGATGGGTGTGTAGTAATAAAATAAGCAACTCGTTCAGGTATGCTTGGAGGTGGCGTTCTTCGCCAAAAGCAACACACGTACGCACAACTCAGCCGTTTGATGGTTTACGGGCAGCTGGAACCAATGTGCCTATGGCAGCTTTCTGTGTACGATTGACTGCTATATCCCTTTAATTTGCGATCGAGCTGAAAATGTGCTTACTTTTACTGCACGATTAACAGTTTGCCAGCTTGTGCTCGGGATAACATCTGAGGATCATTTGAATTTAGGCCGTTCAGTGTGTTTGTGAAATGGCGAATGCTTTCTATTCTGGAAACTCGTTCCCATGAACGTCAGACGTTCGCCCGTACAACCTTTCCTGGCTCATTTTTTTATGTGGTTTTTTAATCTTCCCTAGTTGTGCATCCCTCACACCCTCATTTTATATGTACTTTAGGATTCTCACGTCAACTCTAAACATCATCTGTGGCCAACCGAACGACTCAGGGAATACTTCACCTGGGTTCGACAGGAGTTCAAACCCCGACTATCCCCCTCTGCCGCCAATCTGTTGCAGCGTTATTATGTATGGAGACGTAAAAATATGGGCTTCTACGGTGTTAACTGCCAGGCTGGTACTCAAGGGCGAACGACTCTTCGTCTGTTGGAGAGTCTTGTGCGGTTAACAAGGGCACATGCTCGTCTGATGGCTCGGTCGGAGGCGGGTTTTGAGGTAAATGTACCATGTCGTCCGCTCTTATTGTGGCGCGCCTTCAAATTGGCAGCTCTTCACTTCTCCCATCCAACATGGTTTCAGTGCTTTCTAATTTTTCAGTGGCTTTTTACATCTATGTTAACTTAAATTTAAGCTTTTTGTCTGGGTTCCCATGTTAGTAGTTCGTAACTAATGTTTTGTAGTAGGTGATGACTTGAGAAATTACTGTATGAGCAGGAATCGCAGCAGTACGAGACTGCTATCGGAAACCAAACAGCACCAAGCTACAAGATTTCTAGCTTGCGGTTTTACTCATTGACGACAGGAAGGTAATAGCATGAAACAAAAAAACCGACGGTTTTATACATGTCGGCCATATACCTTCAAAACTTCTTATATACTCCATCCTTGGGTAACTCCACAGAAAAAAGTCCAGAGTTCACGACTGGTGATTGTGCCGGCTACCTGCCCTTTGTGACTGTTCACCCAAATAATAGTAATAATAATAATAACAGAAAAATAGTTATTCATCTGTAACACCTTTTCGGTTCCTAGCTGTCATGCCACCCGAAGGAAGTACGAGGACTTAGATACTACCAGGTTGCCCAAGCCTAGACAGGAGCGATCGAGATGCTGGGTTTTCGGTTCAAGTGACGGACCTTCCGGTCAGTAAGTCTGCATTCTAGCCGCTAAGCTAGCTCGAGCTGGCCCATTTTTAAAAACGGATGGTGTATCAGAGTGGGGGGAGCGTGCTGAGTGTTCTTTTGGCCTTTTCAAAGCGGACGTGGGAAAGAATCGGTGTGGGTTTGTGTTCTCAAAAGCGTCAACATCTTTCCATAAAAACTCTTCCTGGTTCTGTTCAATGATGGACGTGTAATCCTTAGTACTTTTCTACTTACTTGCCTCTGTTTGGGAGAAGGGAACTGCCCTATCTAACTGGGACGAGTCAAAATAGTGCTTATTCCCTAGAAATGCATGGTCCTACTGATTGTGGCGATCCCATTGGTATCAGGCCGACCTCTGTTGTATCAACATCCCCATCGTCGTGTTAAGGAATCACGTGAAGGCAGAAACCGTGGAAGTCAAGCAGAATTTCTGCCGGGAAGATTTAGCGTAGACTATTTCTTCAAACTCAGATGACGATATGCCCTCAGTTAGCGCATAATCATGATGTTCTTTAATTTCAGATTGTTTTCGATTTTATTTGTCTGTCTGTTTTTCTTACCAGGCTTATACATCAAGTTATGTCCCAGAAGGTCCCGATTACCGTACGCATTTCGTATTCACAAACACAAATGGTTCATAACTGTTCAACTAAGCTGAAGTCCTCTGACTTTCCTTCATGTGGTAAACGTTTGAAAACTTTGCAATGGCGCTAACTGCAATGTTGCTTGTGTGACATCGTTTATGTCGTCAGTTCAACAATGTTGTTCTACAGTCCGAGCTGGAGATGGCTAAGTGCTTAAGGCGCGAACCTACCTACCCGGAACCCGACATGTGCAACTCGACTGCTCCTGTCTGAGCTCGGGCAACGTGGCAGTATCTCGACCCTCGTGCATCCTTCGTGTGGCATGGCAGCTAGGCACCGAAAGGGTGCCACAGCTGGACCATTTTTTCCTACCGTCAAATTTTCCCATCCATTCTTTCGCTTTTTATTTCAGGGCAAACCTCTTTAATACCAGGCAATAAGCAATCGAATGTAATGATCTGTGTTTTTTAATAAGCGGTTGCTATTTTTATTAATATATCGGCCGCTACTGGCGACTAGCTCAGTAAACTTGCAGTCAGGTGAAAATTTTACCAGGTTGCATTCAAGTATGGCAAGGTTGATCTAAAGCAGTTTGGGCTTATCGCATGGCATTTTGAAATCCCAATTTTAGGGGAATTGCGGTGAAACGGATCAACTTGTGGCTGACGGCATCATCTTGAGGAAGAAGGACCTGTGATAATATAAGCTCCATATAATTAGGCGTTCTTCACTCTGCCGATCAGTTCTGGAGACTTTACGCTCCATCTCGCCCATTCTTTCTGCTGTATACGGATGAACCGGTTAGCCCGTTGATGCTAGTCCTGACAAGAAAATTTCACAAATCCATACATAGGATTCTAATCACGTGACCGTCGTTCGTTCTCTTATCTTAATCGGGCGCTTGTGCTGCTGACAGCATTGTTAACTCTTCTGAAACTCCTCTGCTCGTTGGGGAATTCCACCTAAAGCATTCCTATACTAGTCGGGTACGCCGTTTCTGCCCGACATGTATGATCGCCTTCTTCAGCTCACTTTTGTTTGTAATGAAGACAGAACCTTAGAAGTGTAACAGTTCCCAAAGACCCATTTACCTGGATAGGATTAACGTGAATCAAATGTGCAGGAATCGCCCAAAAATGTTTATGATCCACAGTCAGAGTTTTTGACACAGTGTTTCACTTCACATGAGCCCTGGTCGCCGCATTAAGTCCGGAGGAAGCTCTCGCAGTTGAAATCGAGTACAGGTTAGTATTTTCGATAACCTCTGCGAGTAAAGGTTGCCGTTCATTTCGGGTACGCAGCGGGATCTGTTATGATTTCGAATGCAGAGCTCTTTTTTCCCAGCCCTGTGCTGAGTGGAAGCGACCGAGAGGTGGACATTGTATGACCTGGCAACGAAGTACTAAAACACTAACCAGTTAACTTAGTCTGGTGGGCAACTGCCGCCTCCCTGGATGTGACCCCGGGACTCAAATCACCAGTGGTTAGTGACATTGACAGAAACGGCCCAATCGCGCAGTCAGCGGCGCTAATGCATCAAAGCTATCGCCTTCAATGCGTAGCTACCCAGTTCCCGAACAAACTGAACATGCCTTCGCCTCGAAGGCTTGGTGGTACGTCCCACATTCCTGTTTTCCGGTGATCGAAACTGTAGCAGCTGGAACCAATGTGCCTGTGGTACACGGTTTATAGCTGATAAATTGATTGATTGCTTGGTTGTACGGAACTCTTGGATTGCCAGCTACGCTAAGTTTTCGCGATGTGATTCCTCAGTTCTATCGTCCTTCCATTTTTTTGTTCACAGGACGCGGTCATTGTCATAGCTCTCATGGATGCATCACTTGAGTCTACCACAACCGGCGATGATGGTCGTGCACTTACAGATGCGTCCTATTGGATGAGTACCCCGGAGGCCATCGTGGCTAGTGATATTCCCACTGATTGCCGGAAAGAATTTAGGGACTGGGAACAGGCAGTCCGTGCGGCACTATCGGAAATCAGTACTGATGGAGATGTGCCGGCTGTTAGCGAAGATGAGGTGGAGTGTGAAGAAGTAGATGAACAAGTGAAGGACAGCCTGGAGGCCTTCTCGTTGTCAGACAAAGATATGAAAGAGAATTCTGTATTTTCATTAACCGCAGCTCCGTTGTTTTCGTCTACTCAGTTGGCACCTTTCCATTTGTCTGTCCCTGGTTTCGAGGAACTCGAATTCGACGTGTTCGAACAACAGGAATCTGTCGCTTTGGACAGTAGGCCGGTAGTCAACCGTGTGGTCTCCAGCCGATCACCCGTTGTAAATACAGCGTCGACTGCCCATTCGTCTCCGGAATTCCAATTCCCAAGCCCACGGAAATCAGAGACCAAGAGTGAACGTCAGCAACGAATATGCCAAAAGCTTTCAAGGTTCTCAGCGAACATTGGTCCGTCGAAACGCCATTTGGCCGAAGAGCACTTTCCTCTGCGTGATATTTTACACAGTCCTCAAAAGCCACGCGATATTTCATCCGGTTCTGCTCCCGATACCAAAAAACCAGCCTACGAATGCACACTCTCTTCTGACGTCCGATTAACTGATTCTGACTTTGAAATAGATTTATGATTCCACTCTTTTCATGTTGCTCCCTTGTCTTATAAACCAGGATTTAGATTCTCTCGTCTCTTAGTGGATGCAACTGGCCGCGATGTAGCCGATACACTCACCCATAGTGCTTGACCGTCTTTCTTATAGAAATCTTAAGTTTTTAGACGCATTTTTTTCAATGAATTTCATTCTCAGTGCTATCAAAGCAGAATACTATTGAGCTACTCAAGATCTCGGGACAAGCTAGTCTGTGAACGTTGATACCTGTCGACAGATTTCGGAACCTTCTTCTGGATAAAGCAATCTTCTGCCGTTTTGGCAAGAACTTTCATGATAGCGAGGTTTATGCTTACGGCTGAGTTTATCGAAGTGAGTAGATCCTTGCTGACCAAATTTGATTGCTTCGATGATTGATGCACTAAACTGAGCCTAACAAATATAGTGTGTGGAACAGTTGCAAGATCTTTAATTCTTGCTTTTCACTAGTTCAAGTGAACATAGGATGTTTACTTCTCTAGAAATGTCATCCAATAGTTATTTGCGGATTTGTTTCACCAAACGGTTATCCTTAGTAGTACTTCGCAAACCATAGCAACAACGCGTACCCCGACAAAAAGACTGGTATGTACCAACTTGGATGGTCTAGTTGTGAATGCATGTGATCGAGCGCAATGATATGAATAAGACCTTTTGATTGGAAGATTTGCTTCCACTTTCAGAAGAATGATGGCAATCGTCACGCGATCTTACTGTTCCCAGAAAATACCATTTATTTCAGCTAGATGGTGTTTGGTTTCCGAGCATAGTGCGGAAGAGTGAGCGAGTGCCACGGCAGTTGATCGTGCAAAGTACTACATAGTGTACCTTCGTCTTACTTCAGCATTTGGCATTGTATTATGAGACACAGACAATGTTTTCATAGATTCACCTTTGACGTTAATATCTTTTCCTGGATTTTTTGTGTGAGTGCATGATTAAAAACTTGTTCCTACGTGATAAGACTTTAAAAATTTCAAATTTGCCTTGGTAGGCAGAATTCACTCCAATCTATTGCAGTTGTGCTTCAACGGCAGTTGGTGAATATTGATTGCGTCTGAAGGCTTCTACTTCGTTTGTTAGACGATAATGTTCAATGGAATTTCTGGGGCTAGTGGTTCGACTTCCTGTCTGCTCGTGTTTCGGTGCCTATGCTCCTCTTTGAAGGGTTCACTGTGCGGTGAAATGCTTTTAGACCGTTGAAAGCACTGCAATGCCTCGCTACATGTGCACAACACGCTATAGGGACTTCATGGGGAAATTTCGATGAACACGTCTCATCTGAGTGGTTGACTATTCGCAAAAATGTAACAGTTACTAATCTGTGTATGCAGACTCCTGGTATAAACGTCCCACGGCCTCTGCTGAACGGCGTGCTCCATTTTGTCATCCCCTACTGTTAAGTTGTTTGGGATAAAGCAGCATGCCCCCGTGAGCACTGGGGAACAGGTGGGCGTGAGTTAGACAATACATCACAAATGATCTCAGCCGGTCTGATTCACAGATAAACAGAAAATCGGTTCATCTCTATATTCGTGGTATTAATGTTAAAAGTAATTGGAGAAATCCACTTACTTGCAAATGAAGTTGATGCTACCGGGGGGCAGCTGAATTCCAGCGGAATCTCATTAATGGTATTAAATATGCTGCACAAAGACCGCCTCATGTTTCAGCTGATACGGTACCCGAGCCATCAAAGTCTATTTACCTGACGGAACACACTACTCACAAGGTTGCCGAGAACTCTTCAATACCCCGCGACCGGTTGTGCCCTTCTTAAGGTTCATTACATGGACAGTCCTCGAGTTTTCGCTAATCTTACGTTCTACTTGAACACCAAATTGTACATCATTGGCGAAATGCACTCATTTCCAAATTAAGCTGATTAGTGTGTGCTGGAACTTGAAGCGGCCTTTGTGCAGCACATGTAGTTGATGGATATCGTGAACGTGAGATTCAGATGGAATCAAGATGAGTTCCCCGTTAACACCAGCCTAATATGTAAGTGAGTGTATTTCAGCAGCTGCGCACAATGTGGTGTTCAAGTAGAACATAAAGTTCACGAAAACTCGGAGGCTGTCTGTTGAGGTCCAAGAAGGACAAAACCGATCACAGGCCGTTGAAGAGTTTTCAGTCCTCCGCCTTCAGTGCGAATGTTTGCGGTGTTCTCATTGCTTGCAGTATTATGAATTCCTTTCTGGATTGTCTTGGAAAATTATCTGCTTATTTTTTCTTGAACAATACTCGGCCTTAGCCTTCTGGAAGCGCTGTCATTCAGCCCAGAATTCTCTGTCAGTGGTAAGCATTAACAGTATGCGACTCATCACTATCAGCTGTAAAAACCGCGTAATTGCAGTACGGTGGTTCTAGCTGCCACAGTTTCGCTCACCGATGATTCGGGGAGGTGGGTAGATAGCTGCGCATTGGAGGCGATAGCTGAGGTAACATAATGAGACTGTTAGAGAGTGAATGCTTGAGTGTAAGAACGTCGTCTATATGGGTTTTCATTTAGGCTAGTCAAACACTGCTGCCAACGAAATTCGCTCACTCAATTGGAAAAGTTTGGAACCGATTGAGCAGTCATCGCTTCAGAAGGGCTTGGCAAACAATCGGTAGATTTTTATTTGGGCAACGTTCTGCTTTTGACACAACACATACACTTGGCCTGATGAAGATTTTGTGTCAAAAGCGAAACGTTGCCCAAATAAAAATCTACCGATTGTTTACCAAGCCCTTTTGTAGAAATTCGCTCACGTTTTCACAAGTTGTCCAGTTT
>SJOL01009466.1:220432-232519 GCA_004794785.1 Opisthorchis felineus | reverse complement strand
TCTCTCTCTCCAACTGACCACTTTACTCATCCTATTTCCTCACCTCGATCGTATGGTTTTATTTCACCATCACTCATCAACTTTGGTTTATAACCGGTCGCGTATCGTTACTGACCCAACTATACGCTGAAAATCTGCTACACTGTGCTGTTACTCACTTAGGGACGCATGAACTCGGAGGAATCGTCATTTACCGCCACTCCTGTAGTTTTATAAAAGTCCGTCCGCCAGCCAAAAAGAACGAAACAATTGATCCACTAAATCGTAAATTGTAAACCGAAAGTTCTTCCTACTTACATTCTGTCCCAAATTTGAGTGCTTCAGATAGAATTGGAAATTTATCGGATGGATTCTCCGTACCCAGTTGTCCAGCTGCATGTAGCAGGCATCTGCACAAGTGTTCACACACAATCGCGGACATCCTCGGTGCCCGTACGATCCACTTGCTATCCGATTCTTGGTCCGGATTCTCTGGAGGAATTTTGTAAACCACTTTTTCGTTCTTCAGTGTCTCATATAATTGCTTAGCAGCAGAGTATGCGGCAGATACTTCACCTGAGAATTAAGGAAAGAACCTCCAATTGTCGTAAATGACCCATGCTACTCTCATGATGATATACAAGCAAAAACAACCCATAAAATACAGTTGTATATCTGTTATATACATGTGTATGTATAGATATTTTGGCAGTAGTTTTGTGCACTGAGCTAGGCAATTTGCTTGCAGATGTTTCATCACCAGTCGAGATGATATCATCAGTTGTGAGTGGAAGTGCGCTGAGGTTTCAAGAGCCCACATGGATTGATATAGGGTCGATTTTGACTGATCAGTGTTAGTTTGGGTGATCCTTCCTACTGGCCTGTTGGTTGACCTGTCTTCTGATTGGTTGTTGTCCATGTAGCATCTCCGGCCCCCCATCGTGAACTTTGTTCGTTTTTCTCCATAGTGAGTCCCGTTTCCTGATCCATTTATCTGATGATTCAAGCTGACCCACTGTTTACACTGAGTTGGCGGTCCCTCGCTAGTAACCGTGCGATTTCGTCGATTGGGATGTGACGGTTGATTGAATCCCTTGCCGAGTACCGTGTTTCTAGGGATTGTCCTTCGTTTCTTGTACTCCCACGTAATGCCTTTTTCTTGATTAAATTTTTGTCCTGCTTGATCTTCCTCTTCAGGTCAACTAGGAAGCCAATAGGAATGCTCATCCAAACGACCAATTATCGGTCAAAATCGACCTTGGTGAGTAGACCCTATATTAATCCATGTACGCTCAATAACCAAGGGCTTCCAACCTCAGCGGACCTCTACTCACAACGCACTGGTGATATCATCTCAGTTGGTGATGAAACGTCCACCTAGCTCGGTGAACAAACCTAAGACCACCATTACAATCTGAGCTACCAATATTCTTTTCAACTGCAAATTGAAATTTTCCTTGAATCTATGAGAAATTATCTAATTGCCCTTCTTGATATCTAGAAGATTAGCCACTGCGCTGTTTTAAATCAATTAGTTCGAACAACCTTAGTTCACTACATCCATAAAGTACCTTGTCAAGTACACCACTGTTGTACATATTGCAGTTGAACGGAGAAGCCCAAAGTATACAGGAATATTACAAGCAGACCGTTTTGGAGGATATTTTTGACAGTGCTCTGGACCGATTCCAATCCAACCTAGTCAGTATATGCTACCAGTGCAGATCGTTTAAGGTACTGACTGACGGTCTGATTAGCAACTGTCACTGACAGACTTATTGACAGCTCAGAAACAACACGGGGATCTCGCTCACATAGCCGGACTAGAAGTTGGTGTTCCACACAAAAGCGATCACTTCTGTGTGAAGACTCCAAATTCCGGTTGATGTCGGAGCCGTAGGACAAAAAAACAGTAATAGAAAGACACTCCTAAACAACTGAAGACAACAAGTGGACAAAAAGTTGAACAACTCAGACGCGCTAGGATATATTCCGCGTCTCTGTGATCCCCTAGAATTCACAAAGCTGATGTGCCTCTGCGTCTGGATACTCACTACTCTCCCTGTCACATCACTGTCAGAAAGATGCGTGAAGCACCGGAGCTACCAACAACCTAAATTTCTGTGCACCTTATATGTTTCACCATGTTTTAGGAATCTACCCTGATTAAATACTGTGCAATATATGTGAAATCATCCAGAATAACCAAATTCCCGCAAGTTTGTCCGCTGGTAAGCGAAAGGAACTTATTTTGCCCTACAAGCTCAATGTTCAGGTCACGTTCACCGTCATCTTCCACTGCACAGACTGCATGTTATACAGTGGTTTTAGGTGCCGCATTTTCGTTCGCCGGGGATGTGTGAATCTGAAAAAGACGCGTTGATGGTGGTATCTGATATAATTGACACGTGAGTCTAGAATTTTCAGTGAAGTTTACTTTGGATATACCGAGAGGAGAAGCCACGCATTGAGGGCAGCAGCTTGGATGCATAAGCACCATTGAGCGCGCGACTGGGTATCTCCAACAAGTCTCCGGGTGCCAATCCAGGGAGACGGAAGTGACCAGCGCAGCTTAGCTTCCCATCTCGGCGTGGTTGTAAGGAAAGGACTTTCCAGGCAATTTGGTCGATTGGCATACGGAGCGTGTGACCAAGCCAGTGCTGGAGTGTGATCACTTCATCTGTCGTGGTCGAGTTATGTGTTTCGAAAAACAATTCGGCGTCCTCCATAATTCCTGATTAGATGTTTCCGGCATACCCGTACGATGCTCCAAAGACACCAACGATCAAGCAGTGAAAGTTCTTAAACTTCTTCAGCCCGCAGCGGATGAACAATGAGACCTCCACTTGGTCCATTACATGAAGAAATATTTGTGTTCAAACTTGAGGACGTCAGATTGGCCAACGAGAGGGCAAACTATCTCTTTTACACTAGACATGTCCATGATATTTTCCTATCATGTGGTACGTCTTTTAACCCACTATGTCTTGAATCACGCGCACCTTACCAACTTCGTTCTGTCTAGAATCAAGCGAAAATTGGTGCGTATGTTGTAGCATGCAGCCAAGATGATTTGTTCAGAAGATACTCTGGTGTAAGAAATAGAATTCCCTTGGACACGTTTGGAGGAAACAGTTTGCTGCGTAGACTTCCAGGAAGGCCCTCGCGACCCAGCCCTTTGAAACAGTGATGCTGAGCGAACAAAATACAGGTCATCTGTAAAACCTGACCTACCAACGTTCCTCTAGGTAGAAAACTTGTTCGAGCTAAAGGAACTTCACGTGCCTGCAGACCACCTTGGGTATGCGACCACACTTACCCCACAAATACCTGCGGAGAAACCTACTTCCAAATATAGCAACCACAGACTGGCAATGGATCATTGGGATGTTATGTCACTGATCAGAAGCACCGCCTAGGAAAATATGAAGGAGTCAAAGTAAAGCAGAGCAAAATGCTGTGGCGCAACTTGTCTACAACAATTTACACAGCCTGAGTCAGCAACAGATCGGACGGTTGACACCAAAACTAGACGTTGCCAACACTGTGAAATAAACTGGACGAGCTCGCAAGGAACGGTACCCCCCCCCCCAACAATGACGGTTGGGTCAAAGATTGGTCTTTCCATCCCCTTCAGTAAAGATGGACAGAATTTTCCATCAAATCCTTCCTCTTCAAACTCACGTTACTTGGCCAGTTAGTAACACGCCTACAAAACAAACTAGTTGCCGAGGAAGTTCAACAAAGGATGTGATAGACCATCAGTGTTCACGAGGAATGAAAATTCAAAACAGTACCTAACCAACAACAGGACGCACTCAGGAACCTGCAAAAGGATATGCCAACCGTCATAGAGCCAGGATTGTAAATGGAAAGCGCCTCCGAGAATGGAATTGTCTATTGTCCAAAATGAACTAACTGGTTACAAGCAAGTCAAACACGAAAGTAAAAACTTCATTTGCACAGTTTTAGAAAACATGAACTCCGAAACCGGAAAGCGCATGCAAACTCCCAGACATTGAATGAATACATACTTCAAAATCGATGAACAAATTTATCAGCAACTGAAAGCAACTCCAGTGGGATCATCAATATCCGGATTTATCATGGAAGTTATAATACGAAAGTGGTGCACACTGTAATACCAGCAACCAAATCCAAACTCCGGGTCCGCTATGTAGAAGACACTTTCGTCTCTATGAGACAGACAAAAACTTAGAAAGTACGTGAACTGTTCAACACCACTTTTAAAACTAAAAAGCTTAGAGTCGAACTTGAAGACAACAATAAATTTGTACTCCTTGACGTGCTTGCTAACAGAGCTGCGAACGGGAATCATCAAACTGGCATCTACCGGAAGAAGATTCAAACAGTTTGCATATCAAACCACCACAGCAGCTACCGAATGAAGCACAGTAAGAATTATATCCAAACTCTGTTCAGCAGAGTGGAGATGCAGTGTGGTACTTTCCTTTGACGAGGAAGACAAAGTTCCCTCGACAACAAGGATCAACAAGGAAGCAGACGAGCCCTCCTAGTGTTCAACAGAAATATATCTGAACTCATAGCTAGACTCTTGCAACCAAAAGACATCGTAGTAGCTCATAAACCGACGGCAATATGCAGGAAACTAATTTCAAGACCGAAAGATGATACCAATGGACGTGGAAGAATCGATTTCATGGGCTACCATAGATACTGTATTGAACAGACTGGACGAGAACTGCCCTACACTGATCAAAGAACATAATTCACCTATCAGAAAAAATGAGGGTGGACCATGACGTGACAACGTGAAACGAAGTTGATTACAGCCTAGGTGAGTACTGTAGGATCCTCGCACTAACTTGCCATGGTCCTGTTTGCACTGCATGGCAGGCAACCAATCCTGGTGACGCGCATGATGTCATTTCTTGGCTGGACTGCCTGAGTTAATTTCGCCCGCTGTATGCTGGGTTTAGGTCGGACGGGATTCTCAAAGGACGCTGGGTCAGTGCAATTGATGGTGCCTTTCTTCGACATAATGTTCAGATGATTTTGGTTTAATGATATCTAAATGTGCATGCATTTTATGCTCTGTTGTTTTTTGGGAACATAGGACCTGTTCGCACTAATTTCTTGCCCTTTCTTCTTCTTTACACTCTTTACTAAGGCTTTTTTCTCTGTTGTTTTATGGCAGTCAAGCAACGGTCTGCAGTGCTGGTATATTGCTGTCAGTCATGAGGGTGATTGTGAACAAGTATCGTTGGTATTCATACATAGAGATCATGTTCAGATAACTATGTCTGACACTCTCATTTAGTTGGAACACTTTATCTGCCCGGTGCCTCATTTATCTACTGAATCAGATGATTGCCAATCGAGACAGCAGTCTCAGTTCAAATATGTTCGAGGTCAGGAGGCTGACATGAACTATATTCAGGACATTATTCTGATATTCTGGCTGTAGAACCATCAGAGACGCATAAAAATCAGAAGTAATTTTAACACGAATGACATCTGGTCTTCTAATCAGCTGAACGTGTGTAAGCAAATAAAAGTCAAATTTGAGGGGGGGAAAGTTTTTGCAGCTGGCATGGTTTCTTGGTAAATATTCGACTAAATGAGTAGTGTAGAGAAATGTTTATAAAGCAGGGGATTGCAGTCGCTCTTAGAGCCTCTAGTTCAAGTCAGTTGTAGACTATATGTAACAGGTCTCGTTTCACAGTCGCAAACTTAGCACTCGTCACGGCTCTGTGTGCCAAGCTGTAGCGGTCATTTTAGCGATTTCAAAAGTTTCCGAACCTCCCTACAAGAAGCTGACTGGTTGTCCATTTAACATTTTCGCTACTATGGATGCCTCCTCGTGGTTGCGATAACAAACTCTCAGAACCATATGTCCGAGCTCTCTAAATGGCCGGTTAATTCCTAAAGAGTTAAAACTGGATTGGAAATAAGTCATGCCATTGGCTCAGACTGACTAATTGGCTTTCATGCCCAACGGTTAGTATTATGGACATGGCCGACAACGTCCTGCAAAATCAGTCAGTGACGAGTTGATTTGATTTGACCAATAACTGGAGTGATAACAGGTCTACCTCGCAATTCACTCAAGATATCACAGATGTGACAGGCCTAAATGTAAAGAGCTCGAAAAACAGGGTGAAGAAGTGCACATTATTTCTCGAGTTCTCATTAATTAACATTGTTTTGTTACTACATTAGGATATGTCTTCCTGATTGATCATATTTTATGGTTTCTATTTTAGGTAAACCAGATAGCAGTGATTTTTTATTCTTCTAAAGACCCACGTGACGTGGTCGAAAAAAAATCCTAAACGGTTTTCCATGTTGCACTAGTACGTGTTAGTCAAAGATGCGGAAAATCAAAAGTGTGGGGTTGAATGTCTTGCCGCATATTCACAGAAACTTTCTGAAACAACTTGAAAATGTGTCAACCGAATGCAGAAAAAAGTGTGACACGTTTTAGTGTGGCGGCCTGCTCCAAGAGGGTAAGCTCTCAAGGAGAAGACATTTTAGCATTCCTCTCTCAAAACGAGAGGGCCTTTTTAACATTCAGCAGATAAGTTTTACTCACTGTCGTTTCCATGCTATTTACTATCTGTAATTATAAACTGTAAACATATTTTTAACAATCCGGGTTCACCTGCTGGCCTTTTGAATGAGAAGTCCATCTTCGTGAGCAAAGAATATCATCCATTAGAATCAAACCAGAACTTCCACAGAGGGTGTTTTACCAAACGTCCTAACGATAGTGCATTTTTCAGGCCACACTCGTACTTTTAACCTCAGCTCACGGTTCGCCACAAATCAGCCTGAGGCGCTTTTGGCGACCTAGACAAGTATCTCCTCGGACCACCGTTGCGATCACAAGAAGGGTGCAAACAGATTTTATCTTCTGAATCGTTTGACTCGAAAGAGTCGCTTTCATGAATGAATACCACGCGTACTATGTCATACTCAACGATGTGGTGCGATGTTTTAACCTCTACAGTTTCTCATATTCGAGAAACCATGAAAAAATTAAGGGTTCTGTTAAAGAGTGATTGTTCGACGGAAGCGTCCAGTTGCAGAAGGGTTTCGGACAATAAAACCGAGAATTCAGACCGTTAGTTTGCAGCACGAGGTCGATCGCCAACCCATTAATTCACAGCTGACTTCAGTCACCGTTCTTGAGACTCCCGGAGCGAAATGCTTCACGACAACCTTTGCACGTCAACAAAAAATTCGGCTAGAAAATTCATGTGGGCTATTTTTTCTGCATCTGAGACCACATAAATCACGTCACTGATCAGTGATCGTACTGGAACTGTAGGCTTTTCATCCGATATCCAAAATGTAGTGGGTGCTGATCTTCTTGCAGTTTCAACTATTCATCCTGGTCTCCTCTGGAGACCAGATAACAACGGCTGATGCTTGCTACATAAACGGTTTTTGCCCGTTTTGAGCAATGAGCTAAGCAAGGCTACATGTTCGTTCTTAATCAATACAACACGGTTTGAATTGCTTCAAAAGTGATAGCTCTAGACTAAGGTTTTTCGAATTCAAGTCAGTGCACCACACGAATTTTTATGTTCTTTTTTATTACTTTGAAAATCGCTACACCAGTGACTGATTGAAATGCGACAAAAACGCATATGTTCGTGGCGATAAATGGGATGTACTTACCTGTTTCAGCCAGAAATGTCATTAAGTGAAACGACGCTTCGTTTGAACGCCGCTTTGCCTTGGCCAACAAGGAAGCAATATCGCCAAAATGTGAAAATTCCTTACTCAGCGATTCTTCCGGCTTTTGACTCAGAACATGAAAAAGTCTGAGTGTTTTATTGGCTACCTCACTGCATCTCCACAAGAAGTGATTGACTAGCCACTCCTCATTGGTTTTCGAACGAAAAAAATCCACGGCCTGCAAAAGATTTTTATATTCTTCATCATAATCTCGGGCCCATTCGGCCAGCTCTGCTCGGATCAGAAAGTCTACCGCTGAATGAAGAATGTCAGGCTGCTCTCTCAGTGAAGTAGGAGACCTAAAGGTCGAACTCTGGCCAGCTTTGGCGCGGGTTTGCTTCTGTGTTTCGACCAGAGTAAACAGTTCCGTAAAGGCAGAGTGATAGCCAGTCTGAAGCAAACTGATGCACACGTTTTCATAGTGGCTCAGTCGGTACCTAAGAAAGGAGAAGAGAACAGAAGTAGAGGGCGCCGTTCGATATTTCGCTTTTGAAAGCTTTCTTCTTTGATACAAATCGTAAATCACGATTTCAAATTTAAGGACTCGTGTTCCGTCTAAATTGTACTTTCCCCACTAAAATATTGTCCAATCTAACTAGTTTCTAAGAAGGCTGTGCCATCGAGGAACTTTCTCCCGAAGCAGTAAACTATTTATCTTTTGTAAAGTGCACAATAAGGACAGACTTCGAAAGTAATTGTAACGTTATGGTTTTCTCCAGTTACCTGGTTTCTACATAATGTGATTCACGGTGCTTGAACCGCACAACATCTGGAACTAATTACAATACACTAGTTTTGTTTGTTGTCTGTTTTATTCACATTCACGTTGGTATTTGTTAACTCGGAATTATTCACGGAGAGGCTGGAGGTGATGAATTCTACGCAAACCTAATTTCTGAGACTTTCGACCGCCTTGCGTGTTGTGATCGGATTATTCGTTTGGTTGTACATCGTTTGTTAATTCCAGAAAACGGACACGAGTGCAGCAATTTTTGGTCTCTCCTAGTGATTTTCATCTCTTACGCAATTTGTTGATGCAAGTTTCCTGGTTAAAACTTTTCGCATTTTTTTTACTATTTATTATTGTTACTATTATTACTTTTAGTATTACTGTTATATTCCGGTACACTTTTTCCCTCTTGAAGAACACTCATCAGGGGTGATTTCATTGAAGCCTCTGCCAGTGTTTGACAGTCGGTGTCTCTGAGGTAAACAACCCAAATAATTCCGCCGCACCGTTTGGCATAAGCATCGCACCTGAAAAGTGCAAAGTGCTGCTTCAAAACTGACTGAGATGAAACCAACCAAACCACCCAGTCGACGTAGTAGATAAATTTGTTTATTCGGGAAATTGCATAACTTTCGGTGGAATACCTGGAAAGAAGATGACTTCTATAATCGGTAAAGCCCGGACTGCTTTTGCCTAACTCAGACACGTGTGGCTCCTGTGCGAAGTCATTTTTTCTGTCAAGGGCAGGGTGTACATTGCGGCAGTGCGATTTATACCGCCTTATGGATCGAAAAATTGGTCTCTGTGTGCAGAGGACGTACAAAAGTTGTCAGTGTTTGAACATCGGTGTCTCTGAAATACCGGTCGGGTCTGTTGAAAAAATCGTATCAGCTATGATGAGGTATGCCAGATTATTTTAAGAGAAAAGAACTACCTTTTCACTACGGGTGAATTACTCACTCCTCATAGGTTACGCTGGTTAGGACATGTACTGCGCATACCAGAAAACTACCCACCTCACAGAAGCCTGTTCTCTCAGCCCTACGCTGAGCGGAAGCGACAAAAGGGTCGACAGTTTTATACCTGGCAAAGAGGTACAAAAACACCAACCAGTTAACTTATTCGGGTCGGCAACTGCAGCCTTTCTAATTAATGACCCCGTGACTCAACTCACCAATGGTTAATGACACTGGCAGAAATGGCCCAATCGCGCAGTCAGTGGCGCTCGTGCATCAAATCCATCGTCTTAAATGCGTAGCTACTCAGTTCCAGGACTAACCAAACGTTCAATCTCCCCCAAGGCTTCACTGTATTTCCCACCCTCTCCTAGTTTCCGGTGATCAGAACAGTAACGGCTGAAACCATTGTGCCTATGGTACACCGTTTATAGTTGATAAATTTAAATTGATTCGATTGTGATGATCGAATTAGGCAAGCTGACTCAAAATGCTTCCAACAAGAGATGCTTAGTGTTGACATGTATAGGTATATTGTACAGTTTCAATCTGCATTTCACGGCCGCTGTTTGTACAGACACCTCACTTTTGTTCCATTGACATATCTGGAGAGATGATTGTTGTCCCATTTTGACAAGGTGCAGTGGATATCTGTGCAACTTTCTTCCCCAAACCGCTTTTTCATTGTTCAGGCGTGGTCTCCGTTCTGTTATTAGCATGGTAATGCTCCTCTTAATGCTTTCCTAAATATTTTTCTCAACAAATCCTTCTCGCTTGGAAATTGTTACCTCAAGCAGGTGAGAAATTCATTGTGACGCAAAAACACTTCATTCGTTATTTATAGAAATACAAACCTCTAAGACGTTCATCTCCTAAATGTTTATCCAACAACGTACGTTCTTGAAATGTTTAAGACTCGGATTCGCCTTAAACTAATTCCTTCCTGGTTTTTCTTTGCAAGTGGGAAATCTGGCACATATTTTTTCTTACTGTTTTAATGTGGTTTTGTACGCAGTTCGTCACATCAGGTAATCCTCAGTGAGTGTCTTCGATCACGGAGCATCACCTTCAGTGCATTTCACCACGGAGGAAACAAAGAATTTTTCCCACTGTCAGACCTTTAGAGCAATTTGATGACGGTACTAGAAAATGTTCACCCCTATGGGTGATTTCGCCGTTTCAGACGGTTTGAAATATTACCGGCTACTCAGTTCAGGAACATGCAGTGACACTTTTATCTGTTACGCATATGGGTCGAATATTGACAAAACTGATGTTTATGATTTCATTCTTACCAAAAAAAATAGAGGCAACAGTTTTAATACTACTCACCCATATGACCTAATGAGACGTCAGTTCGTTCCAAGTTAGTGGGAACCATCCAAAGAAAACATTCGTCCAGCACACGAAAACAAGTTTATGGATGTTAAGTGTTAGAACTAGAACCACCTGATAATAACTTGCATCCTTCCCCTAACTATAATCTGATTTATGAGTTGGTTCACTAAAATGATTTATTAACCACTGATAAAGAATGTCAATGAATCTACGACTAATACACTCATATGCATATCAACTTGGTTTTGACGGGAGATTTACCTGGAAAACAGCTGAAACTCTCGTTAACGCTGTTCTTCTTCGCTCAAGAAGAAACCATTTTTCAAAGCTTGGTTTACTAGAAAATAGGTACCAGAGCACCTATTTTCCTGGGGCTTGTAATTAGTCCCACGTGAATTATCAGTTTTACGTGATCATTTGATGATATTAGTTCTTGACATTTCTTGTAATATGGGTTATTTTCAGCCTAAGCAAAGTTTTAGTCACGGCATGACCTGTATTTTTGGGAGGCATTTGTGTGCTGTACAACCTAACATCCTTTCACCACAAAAGAGGACAAAACCTTAATTCTCCTTAGGATTTAAGGTATGCCCGTTTATACATTGTGTGTTAAAATGGCTCATTCTGGCGTATGCCGTTTGGCGAGCTAACTCATTGGATGGTTTAGTTAAGCTAATGTTCCTTTTTTTAAGAGCTCATGCAAAAGCAATCATAAACTCGGTGCCCTTTTTACGTGCAGGAGCCATTTGTTGGACTATTATTATTAATTCCCCCCCCAAATTTGGTCATATTGGTAGTGCTTGAAAGTCTGCTTGCGGATTCAGTGACCTATACTATTAAAGAAACGGAACTATCGACTTTACGTCGAAACTCGAGGAAAATTTCACTAGTTCCAAGCGGGTTAAATCCTCTACGTTTATATTAATGTAAGTATTCTATCGTCCAATTTCTGGATTTCTTTTCACCAAACAGTTTGTTCATTAATAGATAGAGGATTATTGTGTTAGTCAAATACTGTTACTTGTTGTCTGCTTATCTGGCACAGGCAAAAAAAGACTACAAAATCGTTCGCTGGAGAAGTCTTGACTCCCATTTTGCCAGAGCTAAGTACCTTTCTGTTGAAATATAATCTAACTCGCACACTTTTTCACAAACGCTACTGCAAGAACCGGAGTTTTAGTTCCTCTTATAAGATCATTTGGTATGTTTAGCGGCATAACCAGACGTTAGCTAGCTCACTATTTGTCAGTGCGCTGTGGCAGGTCATCGCTGAGACAGTCGGTGATTCATCCTATCGTTCCGTTTAAGTTGCCGTTCATCTTACTGATTCAGGTTTTGGCGGGCAGAATACGTAAT
>SJOL01009466.1:168045-217577 GCA_004794785.1 Opisthorchis felineus | reverse complement strand
CTTCCCCTAACTATAATCTGATTTGTGAGTTGGTTCACTAAAATGATTTATTAACCACTGATAAAGAATGTCAATGAATCTACGACTAATACACTCATATGCATATCAATTTGGTTTTGACGGGCGATTTACCTGGAAAACAGCTGAAACTCTCGTTAACGCTGTTCTTCTTCGCTCAAGAAGAAACCATTTTTCAAAGCTTGGTTTACTAGAAAATAGGTACCAGAGCACCTATTTTCCTGGGGCTTGTAATTAGTCCCACGTGAATTATCAGTTTCAAGTGATCATTTGATGATATTAGTTCTTGACATTTCGTGTAATATGGGTTATCTTCTGCCTAAGCAAAGTTTTAGTCACGGCATGACCTGTATTTTTGGGAGGCATTTGTGTGCTGTACGACCTAACATCCTTTCACCACAAAAGAGGACAAAACCTTAATTCTCCTTAGGATTTAAGCTATGCCAGTTTATACATTGCGTGTTAAAATGGCTCTTTCTAGCGTATGCCGTTTGGCGAGCTAACTCATTGGATGGTTTAGTTAAGCTAATGTTCCTTTTTTTAAGAGCTCATGCAAAAGCAATCATAAACTCGGTGCCTTTTTTACGTGCAGGAGCCATTTGTTGGACTATTATTATTATTACTTTTTTCCACAAAAAATTTGGTTATATTGGTAGTGCTTGAAAGTCTGCTTGCGGATTCAGTGACCTATACTATTAAAGAAACGGAACTATCAACTTTACGTCGGAACTCGAGGGAAATTTCACTAGTTCCAAGCGGGTTAAATCCTCTAAGTTTATATTAATGTAAGTATTCAATCGCCTAATTTCTGGATTTCTTTTCACCAAACAGTTTGTTCATTAATAGATAGAGGATTATTGTGTTAGCCAAATACTGTTACTTGTTGTCTGCTTATCTGGCACAAGCAAAAAAAGACTAGAAAATCGTTCGCTGGAGAAGTCTTGACTCCCATTTTGCCAGAGCTAAGTAACTTTCTGTTGAAATATAATCTAAATCGCACACTTTTTCACAAACGCTACTACAAGAACCGGAGTTTTAGTTCCTCTTATAAGATCCTTTGATATGTTTAGCGGCATAACCAGACGTTAGCTAGCTCACTATTTGTCAGTGCGTTGTGGCAGGTCATCGCTGAGACAGTCGGTGATTCATCCTACCGTTCCGTTCAAGTTGCCGTTCATCTTACTGATTCAGGTTTTGGCGGGCAGAATACGTAATCATTCGTCCTCATTATCAGCTGCCTATTGGAGGCAGGAGCTGATAAATTGGTGCGTAAATACAGGTCTGTCAGTGTTTTTTTCACAAGACGGCTGTAGGGTCTTCTTATCTTCTCCTTCCCAATAGTTCCTACAATACTAATGGGGATTTAGATGCCTAGCTTGATGGAAGCGCAAGGGCTAAGGTGCCTGGTTGACCCGGCTTATAGAAGAAGTCAGAAGGACAGTGTTAGTTAAAACCTCCCCAGTGTCATAAAACAACTATTTTTTCCGTGAAATATAAAAAACACGCTAAAACATTTCATTGCTTTATCAAGGCAAAACGAATAACCTGACGATCATAGCTACTTTTTATCCTCAGGCAATACTTAACATTTTCACGTCTCATCGCTCTATATCTTGATGTCAATCCAGTTTTAGTCCGCGTGGTTTTAGTTACCGCAGTAACCAGCAGCTGGTTTAGAAACTGATAATGTCCGCTCCATCCAAATCTTTTTTAAAGGTTTATTATTTGAGTTCAACCTGCTTGGTGGCTTAAGCTTCTTGTGTTTTACAAGATGCAATGGCGTAACTGTTGGGTCTAAAGAAGAGATAGACAACTAAGAAGTTGGGCTTCTGCAGATAAGGCTTTAGTACCGTTTGGATGTCTTCAGTATTTGTCCGTTGGTCAAATTTGAGAGTAGAGGTTTCATTACCAACAGACGGGTCCTAAATAGAGTTCACATTCAAGCAGACCGTGATTGTGCGTGGCCTTCGCAAAATAACCGCAGGAAATTGTTTCCGTAAGGTTTGAAGGGTTTTTAGTGGCACAATCGTGACATTTAAGGCGTTGACATTTGAGAGTGTGATTTCCGCACAACTACATTTGTTGATATTTGTGCAGTTAAAAGGAGATTTAGAGTCTCTTGCTAAACTTCTTTGACTTGCCTTTGTATTCACCAGGGCAAACAGCAGTCTTAAGCAAGTAGAGAGTTGTAGCTCTAAACCGCATGGTCAATGTGATGTCACTAGCGTCCTGAGAATTATTGCTTTTGATTGTCCACAATTGTAATTTGTTATCGATAAAAGTTTCATGGTAATAAGTTTTATAAGTTTGTGTTGATAAGGATACAGAACGCTCTTACGGCTGAAAGTGTGTAATGCCCTAAAGCCTGGAGGTTGATGAGATCAGTAGAGTGCTGTCGAGGTAGATTTTAAGGCTGCAAAATATTTGCTAATAAAGGCAAGAAAGAACAGACACCCTATTAATGTAGTATCTGAAAGTTTGAGCGACAGAAACTGGTAATTTAGCATAGCGTTTCGCTCTTGGTTGCCTTTTATTGAGTAAAAACTGATATATTGCTGAAAGAAACATCTTTCTGCAGAGGAACTTCGCGCTGCATCCTCCCAGAAAACTTCATGGAGAAAACAATATGTCTTAATTCTAGGCATTTGGGTCAGTGTCACTTGCCTATAAAAGTGATTAAAGCCTATAATTATGCTTCACGTTAGACTGCAAAGTTGTATTTTACTGCCTAATTGGCTTTAAGCTATTTTGGTCTGGTAGTTTGCCCCCCCCCCATTTTGCCTTGTTTTGTCACGGCTGAAAAGCACTGGTCTTTCCCACTAGCAAGACAGCAGCTGGAACCAGTGTACCAGTGGTACACGGTCTATCGCCAATGAAGTGAAATAAGATGAACCAATCAAAGCGTGAAAGAGTGTAAACATCAATACAGTCACTCTGGATGCCGCGTAAAAGAATTTTTAGGTCGCCTTCAAACAATAAGGAGGTAAGTTAGATAAAAACCGGGAATAAGTTTAACGTTGCTGCTACAAAACCTTTAACGAGTCACTACGGTGGAGATATCAAGGCCTTAAGGATGACTGGTTCAATAATTATTAGCACGTTTCACTGGTGGCCACACTAGGAGCAGTTACTTCACCTCTATGAATGCGCAGTAGCCGATATAGTAATACATGGCATTACAGCACGACAAACAAATATATTGAAAGAATCACCCAACCTCCTACTGGGGCGACAACGTTTTATTTCTAAAAGCATGTACATTGGAGCCTTACTTAGAGAAACACATTATCAGTGAGGAACTCCTGTATATTATAACATTTTTTCATCTTCTGTTGAGCACAAACTCAAAGCCCTCCGGAAGGTTGTCCTTCCTGAAAGATGACAAGCGGTGCTGCTAGATAATTACTACAAGAAGCCACCTGCTAGTGAAATGTTGGTAACTAGCCCAGTGCAGATAAGTAGCTGTCATTCTAATCTTTTCCTAAAGTCCTACCATCATTTTTGACCGCTCAGTTCAAACGTGCGTGGAATGTCACCCACGGAACAATGCCTTTAAAAGGGTAGGTCTCATCCAATAAAAGTTTACTAAGAAGAAAATTCTGGGTCGAGATTCAGAAAGTAGGCATTGACAGTTATGTTCCCGCTTCCACTTTTCGAAATTCTTTGTCTCCTTCAGGGGCTTTCAGAGATTTCTCGTCTAGTTTCAAGAAGTACCAATAAATACCGTACACTTTTTTGGCACACTTTAACATCCAATACAAAAGAGAGGTGATATTGATCTTATAACATGAACTACGCAACGCTACCCAGTGTCAAAAGCAGGCAACATGGCTAGTAGGAACGTTCAGCTCATAAGATACGTTTTTGAGGCGTTAAAAAATAGCTATTCCCATGCAGCTGACACCAATTCACACGAAAATTTTGCGGTCCAAGCAATGGACACATAGCTCAAATGCGGGCACATGGTGCTAATATTTGCACAACACACCCTCAAGGTGTACCGGTGTCTTTAAATTTAATCACGCGACGACAGTCCAGCTTTAATCCGACCACACTTTCTGGCTCATAAGATGTTGAGAGTCGACCTTACCCATCTGCCTAATACTTACAACTCAGATCCATTTCCGCCGCCAACTACACAGTTTTACTAACACCACCGCTGCATTCTATGAATTAAATATCGGTTTCCAGTGTACCTAACTGGATTGCCGTGGTAAGTTCGACTGCCTGAGCGTTTGCAGCACACTGAAACCACAACGTACATACATCGTTTACCTTAAAAGCTAACGCGTCCAAACACTGGCTGGAGATATACCCAAATTAGTTGCGTTGCTCTCCTGAGTAGCCCTAATAAAGACACTCAAAATAGCATGAACAACCAATACAAAGCCATACGCCTTGTCGGACCATAAAACCTCGGCTTATTATCCCGTGAAGTCCCATGGAACGAATCCCAAGACTCAATCGAGATGTTAAGGTTTCCAAACGGTTCAAAAAAAGGTTTAACATGAAGACGGATAGCGATAGTGTAAAATTAGACTTGATTTTATGTGAGGTACATACCGGTTAATATCAGACTTTGTGAGCTTTGGCTGGAAAAATGTCTTCTGATTTTCAATAATGCTTTTATTAGCCGCTGTCAGCTTTACATTGATAGGTCGTAGCCGCCTTGGAACATGGGTTGATTTGACTGGTTTCTTCTGAGCCACGTCTTTTATTGAGATTGTAGCACTAATAGGGATTTTTTCATCAAATCAAGCGGATTTTCTACCTAGTTTGTGTTAGTGACATTTCTGATTGGGGCCAATTGTTGTCATGGTGATGACCTTGACTTTGGCCTTGTGGACCGTGCAACAGAGTTTCGCAGATTGATTCACAGGATCGAGCCTTTCGCCCAAGCCTTCAGGTTCCGGTTTGTTCTTGTCGTTCAGCAGCTTTCATTCACCTGAGGAGCGCGAACGAATAAAGGGTTTAGCACTGCTCTTCAAGTTCTCAGCGCGGAGCAGTATGCTTGCAAGCCCGAGGACTCGCATTAAAATTGTCTAATAGTGTTTTGAACTGGGTTCTAGAAGGAGCGTGGGCAGCCGTCGGAGGAAGGTTACTCTACGCAGCTACTACACAAAATGAGAAAAATTTTTGCCTGATAAACGTGTTCGCTCTGAGCTTGAAAATCTTCTTACCATGTTACCTACGAGTTGGGAAACCAACCTATTATTATTATAAAGAGGCGTCTAAAAGTGCCCTGGACTGAGTACCAGACACAGAGTGTGCAAACGCAGGAGGAAGGTTATCCCATTCATAGACTACCCAAAATGAGAAAAATGGTTGCCCAGTAAAGTTGTGCGCTCTAAGTTTGAAAATATTCTTACCACGTTCCCGCCGTGTGTCAGTTGGGCCGACGGTGAAAAAACTGTTAGCCAAACCTTGTTCAAACACGGCATAAGTAAACGCTACTTCTCCTTGGAGGTGAAAATGCTTCAAGGAAAAGATGTCAAGCACTGTGGTACGCGTTTCATAGTCCACGGATTTAAGCCTGGCAGCCATTTACGGAGCTGCTCTTTGGACGCACTCAATGGGGGTTACGTCTTTCTTGCGTCCCGAATAGAGAACCTGGTTGGCATATTCAAGAAGCAGTCTGACGTGGGCCGCATAGAATACCTGGAAGATTGTGCGAGTAATACAGGTCGAAGGTTCGCCGAATCATCCGTTGAACGACGAGTGGTTTTGGGCTCATTTTTCATGGTGCAGTGAGAAGGACATATTTGAAGGGAGCCAGATACCCAAATCCATTTTGGCATCCATCCTCGTGATGTCTTTTGGTCCATTCTCGACACGCACCTCAAATGCATTAGCTAAGTCGCCTCCGAATGACATATAAAAGCACTTTTCGTCATTCAGAGGAAGGTGACAGTCCAGCGACCACTGATTTGCAGCGTCTGCATCCATTTGAAGGGAGCTGGCGTTGGAACTCCAGGATTTCAGGTCGTTCGCAAAAAGTAGACGTTCTTTCAAGTCCACGTCTACTTTTTGGGGATGACTTGAAATCCGGGAGTACCAATGCCAGTGCTCTTCAAGTGGATGTAGACGCTGCAAAACAGCAGTCGTTGGACTGGCACCTTGCTCTGAATGACGAAAAGTGCGTCTATATGTCATTTAGGGGAGAATCAGCGAACGCCTATATCGTGCATGGTGAGAATGGACCAAAAGACATCACGAAGATAGATACCAAAAAGGATTTGGGTATCTGGATCTCTTCAAACATATCCTTCGCACTGCACCATCAGAAATTGGCCCAAGGAGCATTCGCCGTTCTACGGATGATTCGGCGCAACTTCTCCCGTATTACTCGCACGGACTTCCAAATACTCTATGGGGCCTAAGTCAGACCGCTTCTTGAATACGGCAACCAAGTTGTCTACTCAGGGCGCACGAAGCACGTGACCCTCAATGAGCGTGTCCAGCGAGCTGCTACGAAAATGGTTGCGGGCCTTAAATCCGTGGACTACGACATGCGTCCGCGGCGCCTGACCTCTTTCCCCTCGAGTATCGCCGCCTCCGAGAGGACCTAATTCTTACTTATGCCCTGTTTGAACGAGGTTTGGCCAACAGGTCTTTCGCCGGTGAGCCAGAAATCACACGGCGGGGACATGATAAGAAGACTTTCAAGCTCAAAGCGAACACTTTTATCAGGCAAAATTTTTCTCGTTTCGTGTAGTATCTGCGTGGAATAACCTTCCTCCGACAGTTGTCCACGCTCCTTCTAGAACCCAGTTTAAAGCACTATTAGACAATTTCTTATGCGAGTCTTCGTGCTGGCAAACATACTGCCCCGCGCTGAGAACTTAAAGAGCAGTACTACACCCTTTTTTCGCATGTGCCTTTCATGTGTACGACAGCCGTAGAACGACAAGAACACAACCGACCCGGAAAACTTCGGCAAAAGCCTCGATCCTGTGTATCAATCCGTAAATCCGTGAACTTGAAAGAACATCTGGGAGATGGCTGACGTGGGTCAGAAACAGAAGTGGTCGCAAAACGGACCCTTGAGGAACTCCACTGGAGACCAGTGCCGAAGTGGTGGATGTCAAGCCTACTTTCACTGGGAACGTTCTCTCCGATAGGAAGGTCTTAATCCATGGTAGAAGTTCCCCATGAGACCCAAGCTTATGGAGTAGCACGTCGTTTGCGACTCGATCGAATGCTTTTTTATGTCGAAAAATATTGCTTCCGTTGTGAATCCTTCGTCCTTCGCTCTGGTTGATCTGTCCATAAACACGATCATGTTCGGGAGGAAACCGTGTTGCACTGTGGATATCAGAATCTTTGGTACTGAGGTTATTTAAGATTGCTCGCTTCGGTGTGCATTCCATCACCTTGCACTTATGCTAGTGAGGCGAATAGGCCTGTAGCTCCCGGACGACAGTCGGTCACCAGTTTTCTAGTTTGGCGTGACAGTCACCTCCCCCAAGCAGATGGAAGGTCTTCTTCGTCGAACGACTGTAGAAACACCAAGCAGAATTTTTCGTCAATATGGACGACGTTGTCCTTAAGGATCCTCGGGTGGACATCGTCTAGCCCCAGAGCGCTGAAATGGTTTGTCTGGTGCAAGGGTTGATGAGCATCCTCCTCCGTGATGACCAGGCCATTTGGTGGCCACGCATCGTTACGCCTTAACGAGATTGGGTCCGATGAGGTCGCTGGGGTAGAATACAAGCCTGCACAATGATCTCTGTAGGCCTCAGATACCACGGTTTGGTCACTCATGGGTTTCGCGGTTCTGTCCCTCAATAAGAAGGCTGCTGGTTATTTCTTTGTTGTCGTTTTATGCACCTAATTAGTGCGTTTTTTCCGGGCAAGGTCTATTATCGTGGCCTGTTTCTGTATGTTTCTTTGGCGAATTTCTGATTTTGTTCCGCTTCCGCATTTTACAAAATGCCCGCTCATCCTCTGCGTCTCCCGTAATTATCTTTCCAAAGAGTAGCTGGGACTTCGTTTCCAGAAAGGACCTATTTCTTTTGGGTAGCCTTTGATCCGTTCGACTGCGCACTGGTTTGTTTGGGGCGAACATCGCCTCAACTTAGTGAGTTTTCTTACCAATGTTTCTGTAAGCCCCTTCCGCTAAAACTGGTCGCGGTTTAATTTGGTCAAGAGAATAAGCATTGGTGAGAAGCCTGTAGGGCAGAGGCCTTCAGTCTACGTTTGTGGTCCCTGGATCGTGGCCCAGCAACAAATGAAATCAAAGGCCAGCGGAGCCCCAATTAACATTTAATCAACGAAACGCCTTTTGTTGGTGATAAACAAATCCAGTAGGGGTGGTTGTAGGCCTGCGCGCTGCCTGGTGGGTGCGGCAACGTTTTGAGTCCAAGCGCTGTGTTGAACGTCTTTGGTCAGCGTCGATGTAAAATGTTCACTAGGCCCGATGCGCTGGAACTCCACCCAGGAGGCCTTTGGAGCGTTAAAGTCACCTACCAGCAAGAGATGCGTAAGGCAGTAACTAGAGGAGAGTTGCTCAAGTGCTTGTGTGAGGAACTGACCATCTTCCAGTGGACCTGAGGGGCAATGGTAGACCACGCCGAAAAGAAAAAAGAGCCAGTCCCATGCAGCGGGATTTACATCAACAGTGCATCACGAAAAGACGCAGGAGCGGTGTCGAATAGGAACAGGCCGCATACCAGTATAGAGAAACCCCACTGCTTTCCAGCCTTTCGAATCAGCTCGGGAAATGGAGCAGCCGTCTATTGAGACCTCCGCGTAAAGGACGTCTGGTGTGAGCCAAGTTTCTGTAGGTGCAATGATGGACGGTCGTTCAAGGCAAGCAGCCTGTTGAATTTCACGAAACTTGTTGAAAAGGTTGGGACAGTTTGTGGACAAACACTCCAACATCATCTCTGCTGCGCCCGAAGGTGGTGAGCAGAGCAGTTTACAAATTCTCGCAGCAATTTGAGCAAACCCGATCCGGAATCCTCCAACTTTTGTTGTTAAAAACATCTAATACTGGGATGAATTAGGCTTTATGTGTAGTGTGGACAACTGTAACAACAAACGCAAATCAGATAGACTGCTATCTGGTAAAAGTGCGCACTTAATTCTTTGGAAGCTCTTTCTCGTGTTCCCCGACGTGTACTAATATTTTCGATGGTAAACAATTTTCGGTAGGCATTTCGTCGAGCAGTGCGTGCGGGAGAATCCGGTCACCTCTGAGGGGTCAGTAGTGAAGAGAAGGGAGACCAAAAATCTTCAGATGTGTATGGCTATCAATGGATTTGGGGCCGGCTGTCATATTCGTACCAGATAGCTGGGCAGGACCGGTGGGGGATGTGCCCTTCGGGAGTCATGAGTGGACAAATTGGTTAGAGTAATCAAGAAGCAGTCTGGTGTATAACTAACAGAATGCTAAACTTCCGTGCAAATGCTTTTGGGAAAACCCGCCGGATTATCTAGAATAAGACGAAGAACTTTTAATTAAACATTTCTGGATAGAGTGAAGAAAGGTATACTTGAAAAGTGTCGGATAACTAGGTCCTGTTCGGTACCCGGGCTCGTGATATCTCCTGGTCTCAGAACATACGAGAAGATGATTGCCTGCTCCCCTACTAATTGCTTATTATTATTATTTTTGCTTTTTATTACTTGGAGGATGTCGTCAACCAGTTGACCACTGGTTAACTGCATCGACATTAGTCTGAAATCAGTTGATTTTGGGCATTAGGTCTTCCGCTAATGGCAGGTTTTGGTTTGAAGAGGCTCCGAAAAAGACCGGTTAGTCGGACCACAAAAGAGGTCACTCCCAGGAACTACTTTGGAGACTGGCGCAGACGAGTAGTGGACTGATCCAACCCTTACTCGGACAAAATTAATCTATCTTGAATGTGGTCCTCAAATCTCAGTTGCTTTGAGGTTTTGGAGCAATAAAACGTGTGGAATTTCGTCCATTTATTCTCAGAATGGAGAAATATGCAGTTCTATTTACTTCCTCAGTGTATGGTTTGTATACGGCTGTCCTTGAACCTGTGCATTTTTGTCAGATAGGGACGGTTTGGAGGGTATCCGTGTCGCGCCGTAAATATAAATTCTTTGGTGCTTAGGTGGGTTAAAATGCCCGGCTTCGGGTTCGTTCTCTCGAGTTGTGTTACACGCTTATAAGGCCAACAGATCCAAAGGTGCCGAACGATACACGGACGCCTATATTTCTATAGCTGTGACATCGCTTCTCTCTGAACAGAGTGATCGTTGTCGTCAGCTGACAGCTGATGGAATACCGGACATAATTGTCTTACCAAACAGAATAGTGCTTCCCTCAGTAGCCTTGTATGCACGTCCTTCCAACATCGCTGCCACCGAATTCGAGGCCGGAGTGCGGCCATTTATTGGACCAATAAAGTGGTCAGTAGAGTTAGTAGCCTAACGTCAGGTTTAGAATGCTTTATCAAGATGCTAATTTCCTCCTTTTCCTGATGATCCTAATACCCTTGTTTCATTGTGAGGTGTCGCACGCCCACATATTATAAGGACTGCTTCAAACATTGGTTTCAAACGGATGCAATCCACGTCCCCGCGATAAAAACTGGATGGCACATGACAGACACAGCATAAGCTGCTTCGTTTGGGGATTTTCGATTCGTCTCATCCCGAAAATTACGATGACTTCGTCTTTTCCCTCCTTGTTCCTCCGACGCGGTCGAGCTGTCAAGGTGGGTGTGGGGCTCTAATGGGCCACTTGGTATTTGCGTGAATCGACCAGTTGTCAATGCTCTTGATGGCAAACTCAGAAGCTTTGCTCCTGCGAATGAATTCACACTGTATTCAGTGACCCGATTTGGCGAAGTTTATTTATTAATAAAATGCAAATTCTTCTATTTTGCGCTTGTGCTGACTGTCGTCCCGCTCAAGATCAGTATGAATAACTCGAAATTTTTTGATATTCTATGTTGGCCTTTATCAGCTGAATGGTTTTGGAGCCCGGGGTCACGAGTAATCACTGCATTATTAATTGGTTGACTGCTTTCGACGAAGCGCAGCTCACGGCAGCATTTTCTCACTTTCAGTTGAAAAGCCACCCAAGACTTTCCATTCCTTGATTGTTTTTTGTAATATTAGCATAGAGATTATTTTTGAACTGGAGGCCTGACAACCCGTTTCATAATTTACGCAATGGTCTCCAGCGCTGTCGTTGACGTGTTTAGTTGATAGGTTTACTGTCACGTTCCTGCGCAGCAAACAGCAAACTGCTTGAGACTCGCTCTTAATATATGAATTTTTCTGCGTCACATCTCTCATCCTCTAAGAAACTAATTTATGGCAGTTTCGCCTGCGTGGGTTCTCCCGTGCTTACCAGGTTTGCCACGACGAGGATGCAAATGCTGTCGGTGGCAAAAGGTTCGGTCCTGGGTTCCCCTTAAAGCAGTTGAAGGGAAAGTTTGACAGAATGTCCAAAGCTCCTGTAGCCTCTCTGTTTACGTATGCACTGTGCCTGAGTAGTTTCGTGTTTGGCTTTTGAAAGAACAAAATTGAGCGGTGGCTTCGACAGTTGGTTAGCTTGATGGTTTGGGGAACGAGCTGCAGTAGATTGCCTTAGACACCTTTAGGGGCCTGTCAACTAGAGACATCTTGACTGCGGTGTCAGAGAGTCTGAATAAGTTTTTGGTGGCCAACGGCTCCAAGATGGAAGGCGCTGAACACTTGTTTGTCGAGGAGATTTCATTGTTGGTTTTTGTCCAGCCTGCTTGGTGTTTTCAATCTCAAAAGCCTTCTAAAGAATCAGCTACTTGTCCTTGGGTGTTTCAACTAGAAGGGAAAATTTGTGCCGGCACTCTTGTCATATACCAAAAATCCTACGATCCGTAAAATTAATGATAACCCCGATGTATATGCAACCGGTGCCGACAAGGAGGTGAAGGAGTTGGACACCCAGCCTGTCTGGCCATCCTTAAGACCCGTGCACATAAACATCCCCCATGTCAAGTAAATTTGACACAACATTCTATTTTCACATTCAGTAGGTGACCTTTTTCCTTATATTTGTTAGAGTTCGCAGATAGTCTTTGGAAGCAGCATTCCATCATAACCCGGCTTGTGCTAATTGTTGCTTGGGTACTTATTGACAACAAGGTATAACCTGGAAAGAGGTTTCCTACGAGCACACTATGCTGGAGTGTAGAAACTCTGACAATCAGAAAGCGATAACTGAATAAAGTGGTGAAACGGTGGAAAATCTGTCAACAGATATACACGAGCAGAAAACAAAGCAAATTTAGCACTTTCTATAGTTTAAACTTGCTACAGCGGCATCCGCATTTTGAGAAAATGGCACGAATGTCGGTTGTAAGAAATTCAATGGGCAAAAAAACACTTAAAGTAAACTTTCCTAGCCAGAAACTAGGAGGTTCCGTATGTGTATGAGGCTCGGAACTCATTCGATCGGACGGGATAATATTCGAGAGCGCTCGGGATCCCGGGGTGTTTACCAGAAAGTCAAGATCACAGCCGCCCTTCAGTTTTGGTGGTAGTGAGTTAAGCAGTGTTATCTAATGAGGTACAGTTAAAAAAGAAATGCCCGAATGGATAAAGCTGTAGACAGTCCCATTTCTATGTATGAGATTGCTGAGTTATGGGTAATCTTCGATGGGGTCAAACAAACCGATGCAAATTTTGATGGCTATTTTATTGGGTAGAAACGGAGATAGATGAGTCGCCAAAAAGCTGCGATGGTTAAACTGTGCGCTCCAAAACGGTGTCTTTGCAAACACCAGACAGAGGGTAATTATACCCAGTCAATAAAACTGGTGAAAACTGAAGGTAGGCACTGGTTGCGTATGTACGGCATATTTTTAAAAGAGAGTTGACAACCAGATTATTGAATTCTGAACTACTTGTTACGTGCAGCGCTGACACAGTGGCCAGAAGTTGAGACGTCGTAACAGAATTCGGAGGAAGTGTGGGACAAACTGATGTGATAATGGGATGGAATTAGTTGAAGGCAAGATTCTGGATTTGAAGGCCAAACGGTAGGTGACACTTCCGAAAAAACTAGCCCGAAAAAGGACCGGTTCAGTGTTGTTTGGTGGTGTTAAGGTACTTGGCTCAGTCTGACACAGAAAGGCATTTCACGTGATAAGATAAAAACAACCAACCCAGCCTGATCCATCCTCTTGGAAGGCCTCAATTTCGATTGGTTTTGTGGGTATGTGCACAAGGTGAGACCAACAATACATTGACTCTGGTCGTCATGCGGGATCAACATCTGTATGGTGGTTGAAAATAAAAGGATGTTTTAGGCTTATCCACAGATGGCAAGAAGTATTGATCTGCTAGGGCTGAGGCCATATTTCCCTGGAAGGTACTTATAGACGTACTTACAAGCCCAAAGTAAGTAGCTGGATAATGTCATAACTAGGCGTGCAAACAAGACCACTGGTGTTCAAAATGGGAAAGTTCTCAGCATTAAGTTGGGAGTTGTAAGTGACTTTGCAGCTTATAATAATTTAGGGAACAAGGTATGGGGGCTGTGCACTTGAAATAATAAGATATGAATACGGGCGGCAGGGGCCCAAGAGGCTTAGGCTAGACAGGTTCCTGCAGAAGAGAGGACAATGCAAGACCAGAAGGCGAAAAGGCGGAGGAAGTTGTCCAGACTGAAACCAGTGGTAAGGTTGCTGAAACTTTTATGGACACAGACCAGGAAGGGTCTATGGGTTTGTATATGACATCCGAAAAATCTACGCTAGCTACGGTGGCACGGGGAGGACACGATGCACTTGAACATGAATTGGAAACGTATACACTCGTAAAATAGTACGTGTCTGCAGCGGATCGAGTCGAAGGCTTATCCGTCCTCCTATCCACTCTTGCAGTCGAAAAATCCTTCTGCCGGAAGGCCTTACAAAAAGGTTGTGCTCCTTGTAGGCAGTGCTTCCTCTACATCACCACAGCTCATGCTTGTTGGCCGAAATATTAATGACCACATTCGAATCGGCCTCTACCTCAAGGTGCATTTTAGCTCTTGGAGATGCCTGGAAGATGGGTTGGCTCAGTGGATAGCGCGGTCGTCGGCTATCCGTGAGGGTTCCGAATTCAGCCCCCAAATGATCCGATTTTTAGTCGGAGCAGACGCTCAAAAGTAGTCAGAGTTTGCACAAAATTGCAGGCGAAGACGAAGAGGCGATAAAATCTCGACGTTAGTAACTAGAGGCTAAGCGACCCATTAGCGGGAGGAAAAACCCGGGAACGAGCAACAAGGAAGTAAAGCCGCGTTATATTAAAGAGGCCTAAATCATGTTATTCATGAGTAGTCAGAACAAATAGTGAAAAAACTGGTTGTTATAGATTTACTGGAAGAATCAACAAATGCATTTAATCGCAGAGGTTTATAGGTATTCAGTAACCATCTAACCGGGACGTAGACCCATCTTACCTAGGAATATCTCAAACTGAAATAGGCCGGCCGATACAAAATAACAGATGGTCTTATTAACGTTGTGCGTGATTCATTCGACAAAATGATGGATGCCTCCAATAGAATCGTGTTTTTCAGTGAATAAGACAGAACCGACTAATCTGCGGAGGTATAGCTTGCTAGTGGGCTTTCACTGGCTGTGGATCAGGTGGTCATTGATCTGTTCACAGAACTCGGTAATTGGATTTCAAACGGTTCGCCACCAGTCAAGGTGATACCATCAACCGCGCACGGAAAATTTCACCTTGATTGGGGACGAAGCATTTGCAAACCAAATGCCAAGCTTGGTGAACGGATCAACGGCCACCGGATCAACCACCAAGGAGTAATCTGTGATTTATCAATCTATTGCTTATGTACTAAAGCTTAGACATCTACGTAAATGACACTCCTTAATCTCGACTTTTGATGACGGGTAAGTGGATGAACTTTTTGGATCAACATACTAATTTGAGAAAAAAGCCTGAAAGAAGAACAAAAGCACATTTCGAAAGGATCATTTGTTTTCACTCCACGTCGATGTAGAACCCACTAATGGAAATATTCTGACAAGGGTAGTGGGGAAAACAAGATGCGACGTGAAGACGATAGGTAGTGAGTAGACAATACGAGTGTTCATTCCACTGTCCGCATTGCTAGTCGTATGTTGGAACTCAAACTCAGAGTGAAAATCCACGTTCTGGGAATAGCACGATCAGCCAGATATGAGACAACTACCCGTTTACCGTTGTCAGTAGTATGGGGAGATTTAGGAATTTTAGTAGGAATTTTGTCCTGCAAGTGGAGTCAATCTACGCTGAAAAAACAAGAAGCAGTGTACACTGTTTCATCCTGATATTTCACCAGACGAGTGAAACTTCTGTCCCCGAAGTCGTTGCTCATGGAGCTCGTCAACACATGTCGTTGACCACGTGACGTGGATCCCATGGTTGAAAGCTGAGCGACGCTATATCCTGTCTAAATTCGAATTAATCACTGCTGAACATCCCCTCGTGATCGAACGGTTAAGTGTTGAAACTAATAGCCGGGAGGTTGCGGACTCAGGACTCCCTGTAGTTTCTGAGGGGCGTACCACTGATGATTTTCAATAAAGATGAAAGGGCGGTGCAGTGTTTCTTGGCTCTTCAGCATAGAGTGGCTTCACTGGCAGGATGAATTCTCGGTCAAAATCCCATTGAACATATTCTTTTATGCCGCTTCAGGATAACAGAATAAAAGAAAAGTGTAAAAAGAATGAGCTGCGAATGCACATGATGGACGTTTCCATACCAAGCAGGTAGACAATATCATATTGTTAGTTGCTACTGTGTGTGAGATGTTGCTGTGCATTCTGGTGATTGGTAGGTTGATTTGACGTAGTATTATTGTTGGTTTTGAGGGCTTTTGAACACAAATAGACAATCATTGTGAGCTGGGTGGTACATCATTTAGTAAACCAGCTTTTCACAAAGTTATTCAACAAGCCTACGTGTGGGTGAATTTGCACAAAATCTATGAAGACTCCGCAGGTGAAAAAAGCCAATGGGTCAGCCATAACGTTTTGACATTCCGACTTTCATTCAGCAAAGGAAATACGCTTACTACTTTTTGGTCGGACAGAAAGATGGCACCGCTGCAAGACACAAACAGAGGTACGGTGAAATACACTCATCGGCACATCAGTTTTGTTTTAACGGGAGACTTATCTGAATCCCAGGAGCAATTCTCGTTTAGGTTATTTTTTTACTGAATGTGTTGTACAAAGGCCGCCTCATGTTTCAGGTGGTACGATATTCAAGATATCGCAGTATAGTCTCCTCAATATCATAAAAAAGCGATTCAGTTGGGGATCAGTTGAGTCTCAAAATTGGTGTGCGAATGAGTGCAGTTTGCAAAGTTCGTACACTTTGAGTTCAAGCAAACAAGCTTGACTGAAACTTCGAGACTGTGCCCACCTGACCAGCTAAAGAAGGGTGAAACCGGTCGGGGGCTGTCGAAGATTTGTCAGCAAATTCATGAGTAGTTTCTTTCATGAAAGTGCGATAGTGCCTATGTACTGACATTCTGACTCACGTTCACCAACAGTCACAAGATCCCAAAGTAGCTGAGTTGGTGGAGTCACTCGATCTTCTGGACTGGTAATTCTGGACAGTCAGATGATTAAGAAGACTGATCCACTCATCAAACCGAATTTATTTAACAGGATATGAGCATGTTCTCATCAAAGTCTAGTGGTTTTAAGAGAAATATTTCCCTGAGCTCTTGTTAGTCAACCTCAATTTTTGTGGATAAACCGAAGATTTGCAGATTTTCTGTGGAGTATAAAAGTTCTTCTGGAAACCTCGGAGATTCTCGTTAGACTTGGACTTATCATTTACCATTATTTTACACAGGACTGACGGTTCGTTACACGGGTTTTAATCTGCTTGCATACACGTCAACTATGAAGCTCTTTTTTATTAGAGTCTTCTGGAACTGGATGAAAGTACAATAAAACCGTCATAAAAGTTTGAAGTCCCAGTTGGTTATGTGGGAAAAAGTTAACTGTATTCTAGCGAAATACACCCATTTGAAAACAAATTTGGTTTTGCAACAGACTCACCTGGAACCCAGCTGAGTCTCTCGTTTGCGATGTTTCTTTTTATATCCGATAAGCATTTTCAGCATCCAACATTATACCAGTATCCATTTAGTTAAGAGCACCAGATACGTAAATCAGTTGTTGCAGGACAGTAATCCTCAGGTAGTGTCACCAAGGGGAAAGTGGATATTTACTCTGCCTCATTGACTGACGTTCATCACAGAGTATACACCAGATAGGCGTGACAGTGAATACTTGTGGTGAGTTCTCCAGACAGCTCTTAACCTTTGAAGGGCACTATGATATTTGCGGTATCGCCCGCGCCGTGATGACGTGTCCCGATTGTGTGAGCCTGGGCACCTATGTGCATAGGCTGTGTCAGAACTTTACCCCTAAAGAACAGCGTTCGGGAACTAAAAAACTACCGACTGTTTACCAAGCCCTTCTGAAACGTTTGGGAAGGTTTCTCACCTGTTGCAAAACCATGACCGGACCCGACCTTGTACAACGCCGAAGTTCATCTTAAGGTGGGGACACCGGCACAAGAAAACCCAGTGTCTCTTCAGCTGACTTGAATGCTGGTACTAGTCGAATCTTACAGAGTTGAACTGTCATGTTCTTTTATTTTTGTTCGAATTGTAGGCTTCTGTATGCCTATTTCCGGCATACTATCAACATTCAACCACGGGGAAAAGCAACAAACGGATGAAAGAAGGCCCATTTGTCGCCTAACTCTGAGTATGGCTCATAATGTCTGGTTTGACAAGTGAACGCAAATTGGCCAAGTGCTTTTCTGCATTTCAGAACAGTCATTAAAAGCCTGAGTGACCTTGTAATTGTTGTACAACCTTTTTTTCGGTTGTATACATTAATTTTTTCACGAAGCAGTGTCAGTGATTTATTTACTCTATAAACTGATTAAAACGATGAGGAAATGGACGTTCTTGTAGGCTTGTGAAGTAAAATCGGGCAGAAGGCATTTGGCAGAATACTTTATGCCGAATACTGATCAACCAAATAAGGTTTGAAAGTCAGTCATAGTTTTGACATGTTTAATGTTTACTCTTGTGACTAATTACGTAATCAGACAATAATATGTGACTTCAGAGTATTTAGAACACCATTGCCGGAAAACTCCTGTCACCATAACCAAGTCGTAAGATTCTTCGACAGCCCGTGACCGGTTTCGCCCCTCTTGGGGCTCATCAGGTAGGCGCAGTCCCCGAGTTTCCGTCAACCTTATGTTCTACTTGAAACTAAATTGCACGAAATTAGCGAAATACATTCATTTGCAAACAAATTTGGTTTGGCGAGAGACTCACCTGGAACCCATCTGAATCTCTCGTTTTTGATGTTTTTAGGCAACTGAATGTGCTGCACCAAATAAGGTTTGAAAGTCAGTCATAGCTTTGACATGCCTAATGTTTACTCTTGTGGCTAATTACCTAATCAGACAATAATATGTGACTTCAGATTATTTAGAACAGCACTGTCGGAAAACTCCTATCACCATAACCAAGTCGTAAGATATTCAGTACGTTCCTCATCCCTCAAAGAGTTTTCAGCAACCTTGTGAGTAGTTTCCTTTAGGAACCTTCTCGATGTTTTAAGGTTCAAGGTGGATAAGTTTCCCGAAAAAGAAGTGGTAAACTACGGGAAACACAAAATGTCCGCTCCACTAGAATTTCCGTAGGGTGTGCACAATAGTAAGAACAACCATCGTCACAGACTACCTCAGGTGATGTCTATGAGTGAGAACGACATTTATTGGGCCTCTTTCCCTAGCTCTCTGTGACTGGGTTCTGGAAGGTTCGATCGATGTTTCAATATTGTGGCAACTTTCATGAAGGAGAAAAATGAATGTCTGTAGGATGTGACTGGCTATTGTCAATTAGAAACCGTTCTAAAATCCAGTTAATCCTGGATGATTGATTCGTTTATGCTTATGAAACCCAGTGAAGTTAACTTTGCCACCCATTTGGCGATGTTCTATTTAAATGCACTTGACACCGGAAAATTTGTGGAAGTCCACAGCTGGGCGTTTTGTGAGCACGTGTTGGTTAACAGGTTATGTAGAGAACAGCCTGCTCCAAGTCGTCTTGTCATTTGCATGCGAACTACGAATTTCTACCTCTGTCTTTGGCTTGGCGGAGAAGACTCAGGGGTTTTTATTCGCATCTCATTTTTTCGGATCATTATCATCTTCATCTCTCGGGAGATCTCCTTTAGTTATGAAGGTCAAAACCTTTGTGAAGCTGAAGTTTGAAAAATCGATGTAAGGACCAGTACTGCTTGGATTCCAAGGATTATCAATTCCCCTGGCTTCCTCTTATGTGCAGAAAACTCTGGGATTCGACGGTGACGAGTACCCCGTGGTCGCATGATCCCAGTTCGCCCATTTTATATATCCATGTATTTTTTGGTTAAATACGACGAACAAGGTTGGCATTCTAATGTACTCATAAACCGATAATACGACGTATCTAAGCTCTCACCCATAATGCCTTTCAACTGAATGCGCTGCCCCATTGGTATGATGTCCAAGATATTCGCTACTGTTGTTGAGATCAAGAAAAATCCTAGGGAACTCCACTTATGCAGAACTTTAAGTTGAAGAATAACATAAACGAGAAATTTAGGTGTATTTCAGTTGATTCTCTCAAGTTAACTTCAAATGGATGTTTAGTTGAAGCCATTCGTCGGGAGGCCGACGTTCCGACTGGTGTTCTTGGTTCATTCACCAGTGTATTCGTTCAGCTGTTGCCTACACTCGTGAGTATATACAGACACTTTAGTAGTGGTGTTTTTTGCCAAAAAATATATTCCGATACCTCGAATATCAGATGAAGCATAAATCTACCTTTGTATAGCACACCCTGTTGAAGCATATCATAAACGGGATATTCAACTAGGATTCATTTGGGTCTCCTGTTGAAACCAAACAGTTGTGCAAATGAGCATACTTTGTTAGTTGCTTACAGTGTGTGTTCAAGTGGAACGTAAGGTTAACTGATAATCAAGGGCTGCAACAACCTAGTAAGTTCGAACCGGTCATCAGCTATAGAGGTGTTTTCAGAGACCTTATAAGTGCTATGCTCTATCAAGGGAATACCTTAGCATGATTATGGTAACAAAGTATCTCACTGTATGTTCCATGAATCTGATTCCTCAGGTACAGCCAATTTGGTGAGAAATACCGGGATGGACGAAAAACAGCCCCAGGTATTTCTTAGATGGACTAGACACATGAGTAGAAACATCGGTGTTCGACAATTGGACAGCATTGTATGCCCATTTGAGGGCTGTCATTTTACGGTGAAAATGAAGATGTCTTCACCTTCTGACGGTAAATACCAAGAGACTACTTTGTATGGGGACGCTAAAACAGTAGTATGGGTCTGTCTAGGTCCGCACCACTTGTTGACATATCTAGCTGATTTCCAGTTTTCCGAGGCACTTATCATAACCTGGTCCTGCAGACTATACAAGATGGTCAATTGTGATTAGTCGAAGCACTATCACACTTCCTAAGCGATATAATACTGGAGAGGGAGTACGTAGCGCACTTTGTCGACCAATGTTCCAGATGCAAAAAAGTGTCTGATGTTCTACTGACCGAAAGCTAGCCTATTTTAAATCACAACCTAAAGATGATAATATCGCCTCGTCAAGCGTTATTTAAACAGACTACTAAAACAGATATATATCATCAAGTATTTTTATTCCGCGCCTTTCCTTTCCACCAAGGAAAGGCCAGACGGCGATTTATTAGTTTCACAGTAGCCCAGAGGATGAATGATTTTACAAGATGAATAAAACCTCCACTTGAGACGTCGTTACTCGAGGAGCCAGTCAGCACGTATGGCCACGTAATGTGGGTTCCGTGATTGAATGTTAAGTGGCTTTGTATCCTGTCTAAGTGCGAGAGTTGATCACACTGCTGATCAGACATTAATGGCCAAACGGCTAAGCGTTCAAACTGCTAGCCGGGAGGTTGCGGATTCGTAACTCCCTATTGTAGATGGGCACTGCTGATAATTTCCAATAAGGATAAAACAGCTGTACAATGCTTTTTGGTTTTTGGCATGGACCTTTGCCGTCGAATCAATCAGTGGTGACTTTTAGTGTTCTGTTGGAGACAACGATCAATACAACATGTGTGAACTGGTTGAAGGGTTCAGAATGCCGGTACAGAACAGTTGTCATCGTCATAAAATATATCGATGTGCGTTGTTAATTTGGCAGATAAAAAACTGAGTAGTGTGATGTATATTATGGAAACAGAGACTTGTTGATGGTGATAACTGAAGAACCGTTTGCGCAAAACCACACGCGGGCAACAGAACAGGAGAAACACCTCATCATATAATTAGAGTAGACTGAAAAGACAGGGATATTAACCATTATTCTTCTATTACCCTATCTCTACTTCAAAGATATCGCTCTCCAACAAAGAGATATTGCACCGAAACTGAATGATCTAAGAAAATCAAGTTTAGTGTGAAATAGTCCCACCTTGACTCATGATGTGATATTAGGCAGTAGTATTCATCAGTAGTATTGTACAGCTGGACAGGCAGTCACCTGTACCACGGTTTTTATGTAAGCGGGAAACGGTAAATTTCACGCGAGGCCACTGCGTGACCATCTGACAGTGCTGGTGCAAATTACGTACTTTTTCAAAACGTAAAAAACGTTTGCCTTTATTACTTGTAAGAGATTAGGGACAAAAGTTATCTTGGCGTGATTCTTAAAAAGTCCCGAAATCAAATCAAAGATGCCCCGATGTCAACACAAAGATAAACGGGAAGTAAACATGGAGTGCACTTTTCACATCTGTAATTCCCGGTTCGGGCAGGTGTATACCAGATGTTTAACATGCATGTGACCACATACCATCCTATGCGGAATCGGTAACTGATCAGGTGGGTGTTGACCTGTTTGCCGAGCTCCGAAAATAACTTCCAGGCGTTTTCTCACGATTTGAGGAAAGATCGTCAGTGCGTTGTTGGGTGTGTTCGTGAAATTCGCACAGGCAGATCTCTACTAGGTTAACCACACCGGTTGGCAAGGAACTGTGCGTGAAACTTTTAATTAGTGCCCGTCGTTTATTTAATGGAACTGAACTAAACAGCTCCAACTCAGCAGGCATTCTAAGACATTGACCCCTTACTGGAATAACGACAGGCGACTTGGACAATGAGTCAAACAATGGAACTTGATCAACAAACAGCACTGGTCAGATATCTGGATATCTATGAGAAATCATCCAAAGTGGTTTAAGAATGGCTAGTGGACAAACCCAGTAAACTTTAAAACGAGGCACATATTTTGTGAATACATCGTTGCAGATCCATTCACGGCTTCTACAAGAGGACTATTCGTTATATCCATTGAATTTTAGCAGATACAACAGTCCAGCAGGCACAATCCGCGGGCGGCCTCTTCATTAAATTGATGAGTAAGACTGCACGCTGAGTGATGAATGGCAGAAGGGAAAATACAGGAGGCTGCGCATTAGACATCCCGATAGTGCCTAGGATTGTTAGTTCTAATAAGGTACGAAACTCAGAAGCCAACTGTACTTAACTGAGCAAATATCGGACAACATTGATGGATGGTTTAGAGTAAGTTTGGCAGATAATCCATTTACACCGCCGTATTCTTTTACGTATGGCATTTCGGTTCCCTGTAATTAAATATTCTGGCTATCGATGGCCTAGGAAATGGGAGAACGGTCATCTCCCTCATGAAGACCCCTTTTGTAAATATTGAAAGTGACCTTTGTCTAGAGCTGGTCGTTTTACAGAGCAACTGATATCCCTGAAAAAAAGAGATTTTGCATTGTTTTATCTCTTGTGATGTTTTTTGGTATTGTTCAGTTACTTCTGTCATCACAATCTAACAAGTACCGTGTGCTATATCCACAATTACCGTTGGATTATAATTGTCCCTTCTGAACAGCTAACCTCCTACAAAAATGACGCATCTATCAATTTTGCTTGTAATAATCGTCCGAATATCGGCGACAGCCGCTGTCGGTTGCACAGTACGTTTCAGCCGGTTTAACCGGAAATGTGAGAACTTAACCGGAAAACTGAAAAAAACGCATTCAGTCATCTCATCAACGAAGCGGTATTTATTGCAGTTACCATGTTTCCGTCGTCATCACACAAATTTTCAATGGGGTGTTTCATCTTGATTGTGTTTATAGCTCACGTTTTGTTGAGTTTAGACTCTTTTTGGAATAGCTCTAGAGAAATTGTAGTTTCCTTCAACAGTTAAAAACAGCTGAATACACTTTACTGTGTCTTCCCAAATATTCTCACTCTGAATTATGCATTCCCGAAGTATATCGCCCTCCAACATTCTTATCCTAACGACGATGTTCTATAAGAACGATTCACAAAACCATTTGACTGAACGATATCCTAATAGAACACTTACTCCCGGATGATATTTAAACATAATCAAGTTAGTTCCGGTGGACTTAGATTCACGAACCTTGTTCCACGCCATCCTCTCAGCTAGTCACCTGAGCGCGACAAAAGTCTAAAGACGCAAATGTGATTCTTCGCCTTTGGGTGGTGATTCGGCGCACTTTGCCGTCAGACGAAGTACTTTATTTCCGCCTTCCTGAAGATCAAATATTGGAAACAAAGCATGCGCTTTAGTTTAGCAAAGACGAAAACGTGCCTATATATGGAAAAGTAAATACAAGATATTTTAGTTCCTTGATGAGGCAAACCCTTCTAGTCCAACGCCTTTTAGCTAGCTAGAAGGTGTCGACTGTTGAGGAATTTCAAGCAACCGCATTTAGGCTACCCACCTGATGGGCCACAAAAACTGAGGACCGTTTGATGGATTGAAATCGAGGAACAAACTTCGGTGCTTTTTCATAACTAGCCACTCGGTTAACTCTCAACAAAACTCTCTGTGCGAATATGTGTTGGGACGTGAACTTTTCTCAGTATTATTCTCATTCAATCTGGATAAAGTTCAAAAGATTGTGGAGAAGCTGACTGGTCCACAAATCGGCAGAACATATGAGAAGGCATTGTGTCTTCTGTTGAATAATCTAACTTAGCTACAAAGGCTCAGGAAGTCGCAGGCATAAGTAGTTTAACATAGTTCCCACATTCTAGGACAACTTCTTCAAAAAATAAACATGATATGGGCAGCTGATCTTATCGGTTATGGGACAACCAGCTGAGGCTTCCAATTACGCCTGAAGTGCTCGAAACGGTCAGGACTTGGCCAAAGTACTAACCAGAGAAGGCTAAATACGAGTGATCATAAATGGTTGCCCTTCTGACAGTGTAATGGCAAGACAATAAATGGGTGGCGGTACAAGTTGGTTTGACAGCATGCTCGACTTTTCTTAGGTAGCCCATCAGCCTGACTCACGCTGTCTTCTGACATGTTGAGCATTTTAGGTTTTTTCAGAGATCACAAAGTGAAACAATTCTACTGGCTATGAGAACAAGATAGCACAACCACAGCATGAACACAGGGAACAGAACCACGAGAGCGAGAATATTTTTGTCCTGTTGGCGATGTACTAAAATGTTCTCCTGTCACTTGGTAGACTAGTTGGAAGTCATAAAGCTTGTATTGTCTGCTGTCTGATATCAGCATTGCCACCAGATGTGCAACGGATCAATTCACAAAAGATGGAACATAAACCACGTTTTAAGAACCATCACTTGGAACCTATGAACCTGGAAAACCGAAGCGTGACTTCGCCTTTACGGCTACTATAGTGATTACAAAGCTTCGCATGCGTATTTCGAATCCAAAAGCGTTAGTTGGATCCTGAACCTACGGCAAATTTCCTCTCAAAGCGGTTTGACTGACCAACAACACGCCCAATGTAAACTAATCTAAGGGCTCAGAATTATCATGGATCCGGCAGAGGGTAATCAATCAACGAAGCAACAAAATCTCTAGGACTTCCATAGTGCTTCAAGAGTAACTAGAGTCCGTTTTGACAACAAATCGCGCGTCAGTTAATGGTTTTAAACAGATTTGCTTTCTTCGACAGTACGATTCAGACGAGAACAAAACCAAGTAGTCCGGAAGCTGCCCAGAAAAGGACGTCCGTCAAAAGACTACCTAGGGTGACAGCCTGTTTCATGCACGGGGAAACTGTGGTTAGAATTTGAGCCGTGACAAAAACAATGTTTTTTACGCAACTCCTTTTCCATTTTCAAATATTTCCCAGCCGTTTATACACACGCATGTTCAATACACATTTTCATGGTTAACGAAGAAAAACAGAATTAGAAAGGAAGAAATTCACTCTAAAATCGAGTAAAAACGTTATATAGTTGTTTGTCTCTAGGGCTAAATATCGCTTTCCGGTGGTTTCCATTCGAATACGTCCCAAAATGAGGAAACCATAGTGGACCGTCCTCACAGCTGCCACGGCTGGGTAACGAAAAGGTGGTTTTCTTCGGGGAGGGGGGGGTATCGTGATATGTCATACATTTGTTTTCGAATTGCTTTATTTTGGGTGTTGCTTCGAATACTAGCCAGCGAAGACGAACAGTGTGACAGCACTTGTTTCAGTTTACCTTACTTGAGTCACAAGAACTCATAGCCGATCGTCGCTTGAGACGTCATTCGATTAGGTTATGACTCTCGTTTTGCTCACTTTCAATGCTTCGTGTTTGCATATGCTGCAGTAGACTCCACTTTACTTCCAGTAATGCAGGTTTTCAGACGACTGTAGGTGCCATGCTTAGTTCACCGCTAATTTCTTACTTGCTTTAGCCTGTTACCTGATGTATCCAGGTAGCCGAGTTTACAACGTGTCTTATTTGTACGTCTGCCTCTTAATTGTTCTCAGTTCACACTCAAATTTCCGCTGCGGAGTAAATGGTCTTCATCACCGTTTGTGATGCGTGTACATCCACGATTCACTGGACTATACTGCGAGGTTTCCCTTACACACCGACAGTTTCTCATACTAGGTTGGTCAGTGGATAGAAGTTTGAGGAACACATTCTTCTGCTTCTGCAGATTGGGGGTTGAGCCACGCAAGGCGATTCGTTCCATAAAAAAGCTGCTAGTTTGCCGATACCCACCCGCTGCCTTGCCGTTAGGATTTTGGGCCAAAAGCTGTGGTTGAGGGCCCGAATCGTCTTCCTGCCTGGGTGTAGGTGTCCGTGTACGACCATGATGAACCTCATACTCCATGTTAACGACTATTCAAACAAGACCAACCACAGAGGAGCACGGCAACTTTCCCATCGCTTAAGAGCGACAACTGCCCATGGGTGGGCATGAGTCTCTTTGTATATGGAACAAAATCGGCTGTTAACAACCATCGCTCTAATTCGGGGATCGGCCACCGCCCAAGCCTATAGGGACCATGTTTGGTTGCTTCACCGGGCCCCTGGTTTGGGTTGCAGGATTGCTTTTTTACTACATTTATCATGTAAGCTTTTTACTGTATTCAGTTGGACTGTAACATTCTACTTTGTTCTTCTGTACGACTTTTTCACTTTAAAACTAGAGACTACCCGGAGTACCAAGCTTGCAAGTTTCTTACCTAAGAGTACTTGATTGCATTAATCAGCCTTATGTTTTTTTTCGGGTAGCGTGGGCTAGCAGATCACCTTCCGCAAACACGGTAGGTTTTAAATGCTCAGGTACCCCACATGACTTCAAATCCGTAAGCCATCAGACAAGTATGGTACCCACTATAGAACTGCCTCACTCTCCCCACACTCCGGTCTGACACCTTCGGGCTTCTACCAGCTACGCGGCTGAGCACAAACTACAGTACCTGTTGTACGCCGAGGTATGTTAGCGATATTCGATGTAACAGGCAAGCCCGGGAACGAAGTAACTCTCAGAAACAAAACAACTAAGTTAAGAAAGGTTGGGATTTTCGTCTGTGACCCCGACCCCCTTGCGTTTGTCGAATGAAGTCAAGGCAGGGTAATTATTGTCAGTTCGTGGCTGAGGAAAGCCCAGAGCATTCCTCACATTCGTGTCAACACATTAGGCTGATTCCTATGATGACTATCCCCGGAACTGCTTCTTACCTCCTGGAGAGGGTTGCATAACAAAACGGCTGGGAGATAGTGCTCGTGTGTCACAAGTCATCTTCAGGTAATGAAGACTGGTTCAAAACAGGGAAGATAAAGGGTCAGCAACGGAGTATACGCTTCTAGAAAGGAAATGACTTGCTCCAAAAAACCGGAAGACAAGTTGGCGAGTTTTCCAAATAGAAAATTAGCGGAATACCGGCCATGCATTTAACCGACGGTCGTGATTATTGTTGAAGTTAGTGTGTGCGTAGCTCTGCAGGGATGGAGAAAATTAGACTTTCACGACCCGTTTTTTACTTTATACACCTATCAAGCCTTAACTCTACCTTAGCAGGAATTAATATAAATGCTGTTCAAATCGTTTACATTATTGATTGATAATTATTTTGATACCGCTGGTAGTACGAGGCTTTGAGAATTTTCAACTGAGTCTTCGCCTTGCAAGTGCAGTCTGACTGTGATGAAACGCCGAGAAGTACCATACAGATTTTTCATCCTCCTCGGGATAACCAGAGGTGACCATCTGACGAACCCGCAACTCCCCGGTTGGTGTTTGAAGAATAAAACCTTCGTACACGAACAGCTGTTCAGCAGCGTGACTAACTCGCACCTAGACAGGATACTGTGCCACTCATTCTTCAATCAACTTGATGTTAACCATGTTTCATGTGAACTGCATATGTCCGGAGTAAACAGTCTTTCGATTTCGCATAACCAACTTTTTGATAAGCCTCATTACGCAGTAATAAAATGTACAGGGTATTGTATGGTGAATGACACTGGTGTGAAATTTGCTGTGCCCTAATGTGGCGTCTCGTTTCGAATACCTACGTGACATCGGGCCGACAGTATTTTCGAAAATCAAAAGAAACCAGGTCAGGATGAGAAGGAGACTACGAGATAAATGAATTCTTTATGTGGGGTTCGGTCACCCGCCCATACTCCCATGAGGTGACCGTTTCCATGTAACAACTGGTCCTTGTTTCTCATTTTTTTCCACTTTATCCAACTGAGGCTTCTTTGCGGGTAAAAGCACCCGACTGTGAGGTGGGCGCCAGCCTTGCAACACAGAGCGCGTAAATCATCACTTATACTTCTCTATAATATCAGCTCACACTACTGATGGCCATCTCATTTGTGCAGACCAATTTTCTCGTAGTTTCATTAATCTAACGAATGTATTATATGAACGTCTTATAAGAAGTTATATTCAGGGTTGAAATCCGATACCCTTGCCCGTATTCAGTACCTATCTATCAGCAACCTGGATATGGTGATCTGCATTGGAAGACAGCTTGTCCGGACTACCTGGTGCAGGGTACCCACAGATCGAAACCGGCCCTGACGATGAGGAATTTCATGTGTTCTGCGTGGCAAATGTACACTGTGAAGCACCTATCTGCACCACCGTTATCATCTGATAGACAATGCCCCTGCAGTCTTCACACACCTGTACCGAATTCTGTTGATTGGGTGGAGTTAGGGCAGATACACGGAGCGAAGGTATCAGGTAGTCGGACTGCAACTGAGTCAACTCTTCGATGGAGTCACACATCAGCAAAACGAACATGGTAAAGTATGGCTTCTAAACTGCTTAAAAACAACCCTCCTCCCTGGTGTGCCAGCACACACAGAAGTCTCAAGAGCGACCAACTGTTGCTATCATTCGACCCTACTTTTTCCGATACTGGCTATCTGTCAAAATGGGACCAGTTGTCGCTCAGTTACTGTGTTCTGACCTTCACATGAGGAAATGCGTATCTTGAGGGAAATTAAGACAGTTCGGACATTTTGCTACCCTAGTTGTGTAAAAAAATTTCCACCCAGGCCAGATAATTTCGCGGCGACACATTCAACTTGCAGTAAATGAAAAATGATATAATTTTCAGCTGTCACACTCTTTCGGTGGTACACTGTCATACCACAAGAAGGAAGCACGAGGGTTCATGTACTGCCAGGTTGTCCAAGCCTAGACAGGAGCACTCGAGATGTCAGAGTTGCGTTCGAACCACGGGCCTTGCGATCAGTAAGACGTGAGTTTTGAACAAAACCATGAAATATCTCATCCGAACGAGGATGGAAGAGAAACGGTTAAAATAAAACGGTTAAAAATAACACTATTGATAGGACGGATGAGCCCTCACGGTTTCAGAGACTGGTTATAACGTGCTTACAATACATAACGAAAACTTTCCCACAGATAAATCTGAAAAGGGTTAAAGTCATGGTGTAACACATTGCAGCTCAGCGGTTAATCCTGTGATGTTAGGTACAGATATTGCATAACAAAAACCGAATGGCTTTTCTTGTCCATAAGGTCGCCGAAAACCCTTTGACAGCCGACGACCGATTTCGCGATTTTTGGAACTTATCAGGTGGGTGCATTCACAAAGCTCCCCTTCTACTTGAACATTAGACTGTACCCAATTGGACTGTCGAAGTCTTCAACAGCCCCATGAGAGGTGTTCCGTCAAAATATACTTTGATATCCCGAATATCGTACCGACTGAAACATAAGGCGACCTTTGTTCAGCATATCCATTTGATAAATATGAACAAGAGATTCGTCAGGTTGCACATCACTAAGTGGACAGTATGTCCTTTAGGATTTCAAACCCATTCTCACAACTGATGGCCGATCGATTTAACCCACTCATCTTTTATCTTTTGACCCCAAGTGACCTATCCCCCTTAACCGCTTATGTCAACAGGATGTTCTCAGCGGACAAGAACTAGTTGAGCTGACTGGCGGGTCAATCGATCGTCACAACCAGGACAGTTACTGCATCGTGGTTCGATGAATCGGGCACACCAATCACATCGCTCAAACGTGAACACGTTCGCCTGTTCAGACGTGAAAAATCAGATGCGTCAAACGTGCGTCGGTGGAGTAGTGCCTCGCATGTCAGATGTCCGGAGTTCAAGTCCCGGCACGGCCTTTGGATACGCACCGCTGATTCGCTCTAATAAGAGCGAAACTCGAGTCCAGTGCTTCCCTTTGGTGTGGACTCACCGGAATAATTACGCCAGAACAGGAGGACGACCGTTCAAACGAGAATGGTGTGAATATGAACCTTTGTTATTCAGTTTTTCTTCCATTTCTGCAATGTCTGCGCGGAGAGGAGTGAGACATCTAGAATACTCAATCGGTAGTTTTTGGCGGATGACTCCTAGAGATAAACCTTCATTTGTAAGCTTGTTAGCTGAGATGAAATTGAACAAGCGATAAGCCGTACTGTACTTGGCTGTGGCAGAAGAAACCGAAATGCACGCAACCGTGGTGCAAAACCGAACCATAATGGAGACAGAATCATGCAAAATAGAGCGATGCTAACGCTCAGTTTGTGAGGTTTGTTGCCACGTAGTAAATAACCCCCAGATAAGAGTGCACTTCATAACAAGAGTAACCGTAAATCTGCTGAGAAATTGCTGAATAACGTGCTCTCTCGACTCCTGTGGGACTGGCTCCCATCAAGGACACGGACGGGTTCCACATACAGGCTCTAATTCAATGGTCCACTAGGGGAGCAACTATATGGAGACCTATCAAGTTGTCCGCACGCTGTTGGACGAGTGAACTGAAACTGGACGAAATAGTACACTCCAGCGTAAGGCGTGTTCGGTTCAGCTAGGTATAAGGTCACATTCCTATTGCGTATTAATCAGCGGTGTAGATAGACAGGGTGTTTGGAACAATGCTGTTTTCTGTTTATCTTGTGTAAGGTGCCATCACGTGACCTTGTGAGACACGCTTTCTGGAGAAAAACACACAGGCAACCTCTCATATCTGACAAAACTGCAGATATCGATCAGGTAGTTTGGCCGTACACATGTGATGCGAGTTGAACTATGAAAGCCGAGGGCTCGATTATTTGGGGCTTTTTCAATCGAGTCACTGTAAAAATCGACGTCTAGCTCGGTTCAGCGGAACTTGTCAATCCAAATTTGACTCACCTAAAAAGCATGAAAACTGATAACAAACTGAACCGGGACAGACTGAACCCCACTGGTCAGCGGTACACACCGAGTGGGGTCACAACTGAAGGAAACAGATGAACTGACAGAGGCTGAGTGAAAGAACCGGCGCACCTATCTAATTGTGTTGGTAGTTCTCCGGCTTTATGAATTTAACTTCGAGATGCAACAATAAGGAGGACCAAACGAAAGACACACTAGTCTCACTGCCCAACTTATGCGCTTTTTTTGTAAATTCCGGCTAGCTTAGAGAACGCTGGGTGAGATGAACGATGTAACATCGGCAGTTAGGGAAGTACCTCTACCTAACCAGTAGTTTTATGCAGGGCTCGAAATACCTCACCTGGTGGACATGTCCCGATGAGAACACGACCTACATCAAGGGCAGAATGACTTACGCTGAGTTCCATTGCCAGCGATATGTTAGTGAAGTGGCAGGCTGCAAAACAAAGCATGAACAGTTGCTGTCGAATGTGTACGCCGTCAGGGGTGATCAGATCGAGCATTGCTGCAAACTACTGCTGTCTACAGATGCCGGTTAACCATTACTGAAACGTGTCGACAAGGCCGTGCTACAATACACTGACACCTCAAACGTCGTTTGTGCTTATTCCGCGATCCAAGTTTCACCACCCAACAGCGGATTTTGAACTGTACAGAAATCTCCCCACTGCCAAAATTTCACAAGTGCAGAAAACCCTTTTATTCACAATTACATTTTACAACATCTTCCACTTAACCTAATGTCTAGTTTGTTAGATCAAGGACATTTTATCGAAGTGAGATGAAAAACTGCAGTGTCTGGTAACCACAACTAAGGGAAGTAAGTTAACCGGACTTAGCAATAACCAATATACACAACAAGCCATCACAAACCTCCGGTCTAGGTGATGGACTAACAGTAGCAAACAGTCGCATAATTTAGAGGATCGTGTGCCGAAACAGAGAGCATTCGCTTCGCTGATGCAATGATGGACTACCGGACTAACGAGAAGTCTCTCGGGGATGAACGACCAACATGATCCTCTGAGTGGAAGACTACTATTGTTACTATGTACGCTAGAAGTGACGCCGATTTCTCAACCCAATGAGTGAGCCAGAACTTTGCGCATGAAGTGGGATCTAAGTGTAGGTTGATACTCTATCCTTCTGCGATGGCGGAGTCCTACGAGGGACTCAGGGAACCACTGTGTCGATCAAGCAGCTGCACACTGGACTTGCGGCATTGCTTCTCCTAACTTTACCCGACTCCCGGTCGAAACTGTGCTGCAAGGGGCAGCTGATACGGGACTCAGTAGGTCAACTGTACACACCACGTACTAAGTGCATACCTAACACATTCGTAACCGATTATGCGGCATCGAGAAAATGTCCGGTTTCAGGCTTCGGTTTGTTCGTAGTAACACATAGACCGCATTGGCTAGTAATTAGCAGGTAGGCCGCAAAACACGCCAAGCCGCTTCGAACTACTGTAGGACGGAAGAGATCAACGAAGAGGAGACTCCATCCATGCACCGGAACTGATACCAGTAGATCTACCCAAGACTACTTTAAGCATCATGTGCTAGGTCGGTGGGTCTTCTTCGATGAAGTAATCACGGGAATAGCCGTCCTTAAAACCTATTTATCCCAAGTTGCATTCACTAGCGAAAGCATACCTTCGACAGTTGGACATCAAATCGACGCAAAGTAAACATCAAAACATTCTCAATGAGTACCGTAACAATGTGCTCTATAAATACCACTAGGACAATGGTGTTTCTTATCCCATAGGTATGTTTGATGTTTAGAGAACCGCAGTCATGACAAGTCCTGGTCAGTTGTATCCGCAACGTATCACCAGCTGTGTTCACGCAAAACCAGTGAGAACAACTGCAGCGGCCAGAACCAACGAACCTCGGCAAACTGCACTGAACTGGGTCAGCAATCTAGCCAAGGCCGGAGTCATGTGAAAGCCCCTGCAGATCATTTGCTACACTGAGTGAAGTACGTAAATGTATGTCGGGCTAGAGTGTCACCATACACACCAGCCGACCTGGAACATGAGCTGGCCTCATGACCGAGTGTAAATAAAATGACTTGCCGAGAACAGATACTACCGATGCCGGTAGTTGTTAAGTTGCCACCTTTGCGACGTGTTGTCGATTCGCCTAAGGGCAGCAGACCAAACCAATAAACAAATAAGCGAAATTAACCTGGGGGGGTGGGGTACATGAACACTCATGGCCCGTAAGTTTGACGGACCTTGAACTACAGGGTAGAACAGGAAATAATCACAAATTGCGAATGAATTTCTGCTAAATAATGCGCACATTCGATTGCACCGAGCTATGCATATTGATAAGATTATTGTACAAATTTACAAGGATTTCGCTGCTAAATAATGATAGCAGATAGGACAACAAAGAGATATGAGAGGGCGCCGAGACGACGACGGTTTCGGTAAAAAAAAACAAGACAGTGTAATACACACACGCTGATGCTGCAAGAAGGTATGTGAAGAGTGATAAAACATGCGACGCATACGAATACAAGTACGACGTCCACGAGAATATGTACATACGAGCTGGCGCATGGATAGTTTCCGTGAGCCAATGCACTGAGTCAAAGCAGGGAGTCGAAAATGCAAAGTCCACGAACCAAAGCCAAAACAACCGCAGTCACGACTAGAGGTGATAAATGCCATAGACCTTGAAGCGAAACGGACGACACTATGCAGCAAGACGACAGAGAGGGAACGAATATTCTGCACTGTGCATACGAAGCCGGTTCAAACTCAGACCGTTATTAGCTGAGAACACCATGTAAATGCGCCGTCTTAGTGTACAGGACGATCGGGGTCGGCCGTATATCCCATCACTGTTCGTCCAAGCCATCTGAGGCGTGCCACGATTGGGTCGTATCAGATTGGTCGCCATCCGGGGCCAAATCAAGGATCTGCAAGTAAATAAAAAACACCACAAGCATTCAAAACGTGAGCACTACTGAAAAGCTGAACCATGCTAAAAAGAACCCACCGGACCAATCAATCAGCCGACGCGGTACGCTGTTACGAAAGTTACCTGAATGTCTAGCAAAAAGTCTCCTTGTCATTGTTTTGTAATTTTGGTACTACAAGAACACCATCGTCGTTGCAGTGGAGCGTTGGAATGCTGTCTCACTACTTTGGACCGACAGTTGCTCATCCAATGACGTCGGAAGAACACAGTGAAATGGCCAGGCACTGGTAAGAAATGAGGTAACCATCCCGGTCAGTTATCTGACACTTGAGATGACCCAAAGAATAAAGGCGAGACAGTTTGAAAGTGCCCATGTAAAAGCGTATGATTAACGTTCAGCATGCGAGTCCAACAATCCATATTTAATCTTTCAAGGGGTTTAGTTTCCACATGGAGGTAAACACCGGTTGATTTCACCTCAGTTGTTGAACCACGAAATATGGACAATTGTACGTTCGCTCGGACGTCGATAGTATAAGATAAGGTAGGCCATTAATCAAGGCTTATAGGACGAAAAAACAAGCAGTGTATTAGGGACACGATAGGCGAGTAGGTATACCAGTGCCACCAGGTATGAAGCTTCCTCATGACAGCGAGGGCGTCTAGGCTCTGATGGGATGGATCTCTAATAATCCAAACTCGTAGGTTGTATTGACTGGCACTGCGGAGACCCACTGTCGAGCTCTCCATGCTGGAACCATAGATCCACAGTGCGTGTGCTTCTCGTCAGACTGAGTCTCAGCAAACGCCAGAGGACGGGGTAAACGATCGCCTAACACATAAAGACGGCACTGGCCACATCACATCAAGTGAGTAAGTATCCGGTTTGCTGTCGAAAACCAGGGGTCGCACGCCTCAGAATAGTTAGTCCGGAGTTCTCACGACATATTTGAAATGGTCCGAGACGATGAGTCTCAAAGGCAAGCAGAATAATATTATCTCCAAAACAGTGGAATTTTCTCCGCCATAAATCAGTAACTGATACCATGTACCGATGAGGAGATCAAGGCGTTTGCCGTTATACTGATGTCCCATCGGTGAATAAAAACAGGAGGCGCGACGCCGCCACCCAGCTACACCAACTTTATGATTGAAGGTTAGTATCTAATTGACTTTATGATTTACCAACACATTTGGTCAAATCGGTACCGCATACTACTGTGAAACTAAGGCATCCGAAGCCAGCACCCTACAAGTGAACAGCAGACATAATCAGTCAACTAGTTGGATGGTTACAAACACAAAATATGCACCTAATCCCCGATGTTAAACAGCTATCAAGCGAAAGAGGCCGTGATGTGGTGTTGCTTTGCGTTTCCCACACAAAAATATGTTGCGGCATAGAATCTCCATCAACGTGTCGAATTTATTAAGCTGTCTTTAGAAGACGGCTCACATCGATCATTCAGTTCACCACGGTAATTCCCATCCTACGGATTCCAGTCTCCCACTGGCCAACAGAGAAGCTCTTTCTCCGACCGTTCCACATCAAAGTTGGCTTACTTCCCGACATTAAGTGTCTAAAGCACAGATGTGGTAAGCTTGAGGTGAATTATCCTTTCGTTAAACATGAGCTCTCAAACACACTCCGCAGTCATAGTAAATTGCGGGTGATTCAGAAAAATGTTAACATTATCTTTGGAAATTCCGTTTTTTCATCACAAATTTAACAAAGCTACCCAGAAGATAGTTTTTCTCGCAGTCATTCTATTTTGCTTTTTCCAATTGTCGGAGTGCTCCGTGGAAGCCTCGATTTGCCACAAATCAGCACGATTGATTGACGGGATTAAACACTGCTCTTAGATCAAGACCGAAGGTTGTTGGTCTTCTGTACGTTTGACGATGTTCTAGATGTTAGATAGTAAAGGCGCGATAAATATCTCTTCCGTGAAATAGGATGATGAGACAAAAAATACTACCTCACGGATCGCGTCAGCAAGGCGACCGGAGAATGTATATTCTCCCCAGTGTTGGACAATAGAGTGCCTCTCCGGGCAACAGATTGCCCATAACTTTCGTACAGATGAAATCCTGGCTTTTTCTGGTATGCAAGCTGCCCTGTGGAATAATCTGAAATACGGTTTAGTTCATTGTGTATCATGCGCTAGCCAGACTGTATAACTTACTCGTCGTAGTGCCGAGGGGCCGTTTGATGATTTACTACTGGGACGGTGTGGCAACTGACGAAATTCTCGGTGTACGTTCAACTTGGACCGGAACCGACCAAGTGCAAGTTGTCTATCGGCAATCGAACCATGTGGCAACAATTTATTCAAATGTGTTGTTCGGGCGGAAATTTCACTGTTCACTGTGCTACGCCGCTCGACACGATGTGTGATTTTATTGTTCACATCAGGAACAAACTGTCGGAGACAGACCGGTTTATCAGCTTGTGTGACGCAACGAGTTGCCGTTTTGTGCTCTCGAAATGTTGTACTTGACGTGGCAGCTAATCGAGATTCCAAGCGAAGAGATAGCTGGATATCTGTACACAAAATAAAAAAATACAGTAACCACCAGATATCACATACAGGATGCCCAGACGAACAATACGCAATGGACAACGGCGGAGACCGGATAAAAAAATAGGCTTTAGAGCTGAGGTGTTACCAAAGTTCACGAGGTTTCGGTAAGACGTGCACTTTCTAAACGCTAGCAAGTGAACTCGCAGGCAAGAACTTTATTCAATCGAAATTTGTCTCGTTTTGACGTTGACATGAACCGAGGTCCTAGTGCCAGGTAATAATAATAATAATAATCGTTCAGCTGTAGCATCAGTGAATAACTGCCACGCCATCCAGGGGAATCATGAGGAATAGGACACTATCAGGTTACCCAAGTCTACATTGAAAAAGTTGAGACGCCGAGGTCGGGCTCGAAATAATGATGCCAAGTATCGAATAAAGTAAGTGAAAGGCACTTAATAGCATGATGGGAAACTCATGCATCCGTAAACTACCCGTCGAAACACACTTATGGAAAAACATAGCAAGCTCGGTTGATAAAACTGAACGTAATGAATGGATTCATGTGCATTCAGTAGAATTCCGACTGGCCGGACATCGTGACAGTTTGTGAAATCTAAGGGGGAACAATGTAGAACCGATGTTAGTAACATCTCAAGGTCCATCAAAAGAGTTTCAAGGTTCAGTGCCGTTGAAAACAACAGAATTACTTCGCGAAAAACCATGCGCACAAAGAGATGATAAGCATACCACTTATATAGTGCTATTGCGGTTGTTTCCCGTTTATAGCTGGATTGAGCAAAAAGTTTCGAATCGTGGCGCAGTTTGCTTTTAAATGCCTTTCGGTATTTGTTGGGCAGCGACTGTCACCACTGCTTTCCGCGAGTACATTTAGAATAACCTAAGATACCGAATAAAGTAAACTTCCCGAGGCGCGGTACTCGCCTTACTCCTATCCACTTGCACACAGTAACCACAGCACAGGAAAATCACCGCATCGTTATGCTATTCAAGTGAGTAGTGTTTACTCGGATAGAGCGGATGCAAACATTCCGACTCAAGGGACACGGGAAACAACAAAGCTTAGATTTTTATGATACAATGACTCTCTTCTGATGCGACTAGTCAAGGAGTGTTGCGGGGAAATCCAGTTGCGGCAGAAAACTAGCGAATCGTTTGATTCACTTTAATGGTGGTCTGCCCGCCTACAGGGGTCAACCTTGATCGGGGCCACGGGCAGGACACAGTTAACACGTGGTAACCTTTCACTTTCTACACACGTCGGAGGCATGACGATATGTAATTATCACGTTCCCCAGGCCTGAACACGGGCAACCGACAAACCAGAATTAGCTTCGGTTGGAAACTTGTCTGAAAACCTAGAGCAGAATTATTCGTTCTCCGAATTCAAAATGGAGAGAGTAGATCGGGTGTGGTTACTGTAACAAGAAAAAGGTGTTAAGTCAAAGGTCAATTTTAGCGAAATACACTTAGTTGCATACCAATTTGGTTATGACGGGAGACTCACCTGGAACCCAGCTGAATCTCTCGTTTATGCTGCTTTTAAGCAACTGAATGTGCAATTTGGGTTCAAGTAGAACAAAAGGTTGACGGAAACTCGGGGACTGTGACTACCTGATGAGCGCCAAGAACGGCGAAACCGGCCGTGGGCTATCGAAGAGTCTTTAACAACCTTATGAGTAGTGAATTGCGTCTATACAAAGGTCAATTTGTTTACTGTCCTGGTTGTGATAGACATTAAGTGGACAAAACTCAAAACCTGAAGTTACAAAGAGCAGCGAAACTGTGTTCAGATAGCTTCCACCGAGGACTCAGCTCAACAAATGGTTACCGAAAACTGACCGCTAGAAGTAACAGAACGCTTGTGACTAGATGAAAATCTAGATTTTTTGACATTTTGAGGGCATTCCGATATTAGTCGACTTGATTTCTCTCAGTAATACGCGGACGAAGCTTGCAGTCTCATTCCACTATTGTCTATACCGTTTAGCTGTAGCACCCTTTCGGTGCCTAACTGCCATGCCACCCGAGGAAAGCACGAGGGCTGTGATACTGCCAGGTTGCCCAAGCCTAGACAGGGGAAGTCGAGAGGCAGAGGTCGGGTTCGAACCACGGACCTTCCGGTCAGTAAATTCGCGCTCTAACCGCTGAGCCATCTCGCCCCCAACTTTTGTCTATAACCTGAACCAATTGAATAGCCCACATCGGCTGATGGAACTGTAAAGCGAAAAGTTCAAAGGAGGACACTAAAGCAGGTAGGAAAACGCACGACAAATTAACGGTCTCGCTGAGATCCCACATGAACGAAACTCAGTTCACTGTTAAGTGGGTAGGGCCACTTGTGGATCTGACATTCCAGCTCATCGCCTCCCCCCCCCCTACGCCCATCTTCTGCACTTCCTAAGTTTATGTGATACGTAGTAGTGACTCCAGAAACGAATTTCAACAAACACAACTTAGTATCCAACCTCTCCGAAGAGAGACCGTTCTCCCTAAGGGATTTCAATGCTTCACTGAGAAATACTACAACGCATATCGCATACATAAATATGTACCGGTTGTCCAGAAAGCGTGTGAATCCAACATTTCAGAAATTAGGAATGGTACAAATGTTAGTTTATGGTAGGACTAGTATTCATTTTTTACTAAGGCTTAAATTAGAATTTCAAACACTTCAGGATCCTGTCAGAAATACCCTAGTTATTAGCATAAGACGAGTGTCACTAATGTTAGTCATACACTGAGGATTAAAATGGATGTATTGCGCACCGAATACGAAAGTTGCTCAAAAGGATACTGAGATAGTGAAGAGTAGAGTGGCCTGCAAAGTGACAGAATGACGGCGTCAGCAGGTGTATTAAGACAAGTGAGATACAAATACAACTGTGGCTGACACCGAACCAGTGCTTCTATGTTGCCCATGGTAGCAAGCAACAAAACAGAAGCCGGATGACGTTGAGCCCGGATCTTGCTTCATGGGCGTCGTCGATTAGGGATTTTGTTACAGCTGATTCATCGTAAAGAAGAAAAACTAGGGAGTAAAAAACAGAACCATTAGAAAACGCAGCGAATATCAGTGCCGGGGTAACAGACAGCCGTCAACCTCCCCTTAGGAGTGGTAACGTCTAAGAATACGATAAGCGTTAGGAAGACGGCCACTCAAAACGTCAGAACTCGAGCTTTAGTTCGACAACCTACTGATGGTCGATGCCACCACCAAGGACAAGCGGTCAATCTTCGTCTCCCAAAGAGGTTCTGTTTGTGAGATCCGTAAAGTGGATAGATCGCATGGGCACTTATCAATGAGCAGTGGTTAGAATGGCTCAGTTCATCGCTACCCCAGACAATTCAGTAGACGAAGGCCACCAGGTTAATCCGGTGAATACAGGACTGTCTACAAGGATCCAACAAAACTATCTAAAGGATCCCCCGTTAATGTTAAACGCGCTAACAGACTAATGAGCTCCATCCTATATGGTCATAAAAGAATAACTTGGTCATTCCGATTGAATTGGCTTGGCTATCGATTAGCCACAAGTAAACGAACGTCACCCTAATCGCATGAATAGATAGTTCTTTCATCTGTCTGATTTCCAAAGTAATACTTTTGCATTCACCTTTTTCTGTGTTAATTTATCGGTTCGCAACCGTGGAAGCCAATCGAGATCTGTCTGAAACACTGAAATAAGCACTCTTCATACAAAACCTTCATTGAAAACCAGTCAGTGGCATCTGGAGCAAACATGTAGACAGTTTACTAAGATGCAAAACTCACCTCCAGGAATAGACAACTTTGGATGAATGTGGCCACTTAATGGTCTTGCGCGCGTCAGAAGGTCAATACTTTCTGCTTCCGCGATTGTGGATGGTGGAGAGGTGTGCGCCTGTGCACAGCATATGATACAAGGTCCAATATAACCAGGGATACAAGAGCATCTCAAGTGTGGGTCTGTGGACAACGGGCCTGGAAAGCATGAACTAGAACCCCGAAAGAAAACTTACTCAGTTCGGAAACCAATCGACTGCACTTCGCGGACGTCAGGTCATGATAACAATGCCGTCTCGAAGAATCCTTCACAAATGGGGTCACTCTAGAACAAGTCGCTTCAGTGGAAGTGTCCACTGGCAAATTTAGGGGGAGACCATTCTTCCAGGCTCTAAAGCTGGCCTTTAGATGCTGGAGATTCCTTAAGTTCTGTTCACTTCGTTTTATTTCTGTAATGAGCCAGTGCCAGTGTGAATTAACGACCGCACGCGTGCAAATCCAGTGGTCCTCCAGCCTGCAATTAGGTAGTTGTGTTATGTGGTATATAAGAAACCAACCTAGGTACTGATGGCGCCGATGATTCATCATCCGAGCTACTTTCTGTCTCATCTTCAGCTAAGATGCGCGAAATGGCTTTGGGAAGAGCCGAAGAGTGCGTGCCGCTCAAACTGGAGGTGTGTAGTTTCATGGCAATAAGTCGAGTTAAAACTGCGGCGGATTTCATGCGCACACTCTTGAGACGTTCACCGTACGCCTCTAACCGCCGCTTGTAGCATGATCGTCTGGTGTCAAGATCCGGCCGGATTCGGCGTCCGTTAAATGTAACATCCGATTCGAACAGGTTCATGGCTATTCGCTGAGGATGAATGTGTTCTTCAGTACTTTTTGCGCATGTGCTACACTCACCATCTACTTGGTTAGATGGTGATTTAAGAGGGTGGTTGGAGTTAGTCGTCCGTTCACAGTTCGAATCGGAATCCGGAGCAAAATTGTTGGTCACAAAGACCGGTTCCATTGTTGCCCTAGGGGGCATGATTGGGCCGGATGTGATGGTCTTTTTTGGTTCACTGGTACAACACACTGGGTTGGTCAAGATAGATGAGTTCAAAGCCACCTCGTTATTGACACCTGTATAGTGCTTCAGAAATCCATTGTCATTGTAGGTGGCCATACAATGAACACGAAGTTCATATGCCTGCAGAGAGTAGTAAAATTGATCAACAACAGTAACACATCAATAATAAGGACTGGTGCAAAACTTTCCTAAGCAAAATTGCTGGACACATTTGTTCCAAATATGTTTAGGCATCCATCTCACTTTTCAAACTGGAGCAGTGATTCACCCAACCGCAAGAGACCACAAAATTATTCAGCTGTAACACCCTTTCGGTGCCTAGCTGTCATGCCACTCGAAGGAAACCTAGACGGGAGAAGTCGAGATGCAGAGGTTGGGTTCGAATCATGGATCTTCCGGTCAGTAAATTCGCGCTCTAACTACTGAGCCATCTGGAGCTCAGAGACCATACAACAGAACAACAGAAAATTTATACTGACCAACATACCCACTCTACCCAGAGGTATCACAGAGCAAAGCTGAATGGAGCATTAGGTTGTGGAATAACACGAGTGCCAGTGGGCAGGATATAGCAAAGCAATCGACCTCGGTTGGGTAAGAGTTCGAGTGCGACAGTGACCCAGATGTTAGTAATAAATAAATGGTCGTTCAGCAGTAACACGCTTCGGTGGCTAGCTGCCATGCTGTCTAAGGAAGCAAGGGAGCTGAGGTACTGTCAGGCTGCCCAAGCCCAAACATGATTGTGTTGAAACCAGGAACCTGCCGGTCAGTAAGTTCGCGTCTTAACCACTGAGCTATCTCGGGCTGTATATTGGGAAAGATCTGGTGACAAAGTAACGAAACGGAAAGAGATTAATGCAAGCCTACAGTAAACCCCACATATCTACATCCCCAAATACCCAGGAGGAAGCCAGCTGTCAGTGGCGTTGATACAGGTCAGCTGCAGCGCGTCACGCTCTACCATACTTCTTGCTCCATCGTCAGGTCAACAGTTGTCTACCCCCTTGTTGCTCCTAGTCGAATTGGGTTGGTGGAAGTACAGCATGGTATGGGAAATGCGCCGGCGATGTACCTCATGCGAGAAGCAGCATTCCGTTAATACTGCATTCTTATGCTACACGACTTTTTAATGCTTTTTACAAGCTCATGTCAAACAACTTGGCCTGTCAAGGTAATAGGTGTGGACCTGTTCATCTTGGTTTAGGTTCTAATGATTTCACAGCCGCTGATTTACCATGCAATGCACTTAATTGCTTACGTGGATTCTGTGCTTGTTTATGATGTAATGATAGAAAGAAATCCAAGTCACGAGACCACAAGGCCATTCTGTCTATTCGGGTTGAGTGTACCAGAGTGTAGTGTTCGCTAGATCGTGAAATCCAGGACTCTAGGGTATACTGTACCCAAGTCCAAGTGCTCTCACATTGCGATTCAATGATAGTTTAAGATTGCAAACATATATCGACGCAAAAAAGGAACGAGGCATGTGTTCTCCAAACAGAACCAGAGACTAAATTTGTTGCACGAAACTAATTAGTGAGCAACTAGAGTCGCACGACGAATTTGGATCTCAGGAATCAATCTGGAATAGTCCTGTGAACAACCTTATTTGAACGTCCAGAACCTCCCAGCAGTGGGACGCCTACGTTTGATGTCAACCAGTTACAGTATTGGCATTTTGTTCGTAAGTTTGACACATCCACCGCATGTAATACTGTCGAGCTGTGTACCATCCTCTAACCTCCTGAGGGTCACAATAACCCTACATGAGAAGCTTGGACAGAAAGCTCGTCTTTCAGATGTCTCTCGGGGGCGCATTAGGCAGGGGCTCTCGACGGACTAACTCGGTCTAAAAACGGACCGAAACCGCCATTCAATCCACACAATCTGGCGCAAAACCTAACTTTCATGATCGCTCGTAATTCTGAACAACAAGTCTCCAACACCAATTGATCTGAGAACGGCTAGCGAACGACAGCGAACCCAATTAAAGTAGTCAACTATCCATCGTCGCCACCCGCACACGGATATAATCACTACTGTTCTTGATCCTAGAATGAGCGAAGACGTGTTGTTACCGACGCGATCAGCTGAAAATCTAGATCGATTTGGGTCTACAGATTGTTTCCGGCCCATGCTACTGAAATCAAAATGGAACTTTGCGAGGACGCTGCCAACTGCCGTACTTGAGACATCCACGAATTCATCTCATCTTCACGCACGCGGTGACCGAAGTAAGGAAAGCATCCAAGCTTATGAACAGGACAAACGATTGAGGTATCATTACTCAACACTCGCGTGGAACGAACAGAGTTCAGTTGACGACTACGTCTTCCCCCGAAAGTGATCTTGGCAGCAGGTAGAATTCATCGAATGACCTGCGCTTGCCAAAGTTTCGCGGTTAGCTTACTAAAATGGTCGTACTTTCGGTCCAGTCGAAAGATTCGGATCCTACCAGCAAGGTAGAACCAGTGTTTTGCCTTGTCAAGATTCTGTCTTAAAGTCTTATCGAAAAGTTGGTCCGGGATGTGCCGCTCTCAGACGCACATAAAGGTTTGAAATAAATGACCAGTCTATTGATGTGGTGGCGGAACTCCTAATTCAGGACTACCTGATGTCAGAACACACTCCAAAAGTTTGTCCTACATATGCACGTATTTCCTGATGCCTCTGAGATTGGGTACGGGACGGTTTTCTTTACACCGTCTACTTCAGGTTGCGTTACCAAACTACAATTTCTATGCCTGAAAGCACGAACTGTACTTACGAAGCCTGTACCTAAACCACAATTAGAGCTTCCGGCTGCAACTTTGGCAGTGAATATGGTGTTGTTAGTTCGAGTTTTGGACAGATCCGCTAATCGTTCTGCACAGCAGGCAAAACGAAATTGTCTCCAACCAACGTTGAAAATCGAGCATGTATTATTCGTATCGTAATATATTTCAATAATCAGACTGGCATTAGAAAAATCGTTCAGCTGCAGCACCCTTTCGGTGCCTAACTGCCATGCCACCCGAAGGAAGTACGAGGGCTGGGATACTGCCGGGTTGCCCAAGCCCAGATACGGGAAGTCGAGAGTCAGACGTCGGGTTCGAACCACGGACCTTCCGGTCAGTAAATTCGTGCTCTCACAACTGAGCCATCACACCCCACTCCACCACATGGCTGCTCGGGATATCAATATCCCCAAAAAACTCTATCTTTGTGTGTGCTAACGAACTTCTGGCATTTTTCAAGGTCAAACTAAGGATATATATATTCAGTGTCACTATTCTCTATATCGGCTGTTGTTCGGAGCATTAAAGTTCTGTCCAAGGTTTCGTCTTCTCACTATTCCGCTGTACCACGAGTCGGGATTAGGCAACCTAGCTGGGGATAGAATATCGTCGCGTTATCGAAACATAACATATTTGGCGACGTAAGATGGAGACAGATCAACTCAAAGTAATGTTTGAGCAACAACTGCAACTCATAAAAGTATTTTCGGAGCGACTATCAACTGCATCTTTGGCTCCACCAGCTGCGTCGAGCGTCCCACAGTCGGTTGACGGAATCACTGGCAGTATCAGTTTTTCTATGAACCGTCGGCTGGCATAACCTTTGACGCTTGATTTCGTCGCTATGAAGACCTGTTCAGGGTCGACTTTGCAATTCAAGATGATAGTTGGAAGGTTCGCCTCCTGCTCCACAAACTTGGACCCGCAGAGCATGATAGGTACGCTAACTATATTCTGCCAAAGAACCTACGTGATTTCACTCTTGATGAAACGGTCCACACGCTTTCACAAATATTCGGTGAGCAAACGTCAATTTTCAACATCCGTTATTCATGTCTGAAGCTGGTCAAAAGTGACGCAGACGACTTTCTCACATATTCCGGCATCGTGAACCGGGAATGCGAACGGTTCAAACTCGGACCGTTAACGAAAGATCAGTTCAAGTCGCTGATTTTCATATGCGGTCTACAATCCCCGAAGGATGCAGAAATCCGTACCCGACTCCTTAGCCGCATCGAGCAGGACCCATCAATGACGCTGCAGGCCATCACCTCGGAATGTCAACGATCGCTTAACCTGAAGCATGACACCGCGATGGTCCAACTTGGGGGCCATGGCGGTTCAGAAGTTCATGCAATCCATCAGGCTACGCAACAGCCTGGCGCTGGCAATTCCGGCCCGACCAAATCGTCCTCGCAGTGTTCTGGTCCGAAGCAAAACAAAGGCCCAAAGAAGACACCACCTTCACAATGTTGGCACTGTGGAGCCTGGCACTTCGTCAGGTTCTGTCCCTACAAGCAGCATCGGTGCCGCCAATGTAAGTCCGTGGGACACAAAGATGGGTATTGTCAGTCACGAATGCATACGGCCTCTGGTGTTTCAAAGCCGTCATCACGCATCCGTCCCAAACCGAAATCGAACCCTGTTGGTTCCTCTCTCAGTTTGCTGGCTACTTTCCAGATCAACCCCCCAGGTCACCGAAAGTATCTCACAGTCACAGTCTCAGTGGTCATCCAATCCGTCTGCAGTTGGACACTGCGTCGGACATTACCATCATTTCGGAGAAGCTTTGGCGCACGCTCGGGCAACCTCCGATCAGACAAGGCGCTCGAACTGCTACCAGTGCCTGCGGTGGAGAGCTAAAACTTTCCGGTGAGCTCCAATGCTGTGTATCTTTTCGGGGAACTACATTCGTGGGGTCGTGTTATGTAACGGCAGCTGAGCTGAACTTATTGGGTCTTGATTGGTTCGATCGCTTGGGGTTAGCCGACATTCCAATCAGTGTCATTTGCAATACAATTCAGTCTTCCACGGCACATCCAGATCATGCATCCGACTTCATCAAGCGATTTCCAGTTGTTTTCCAATCCGGTCTCGGTCAGTGCACTGCGACACAAGCAGTCCTCCACCTCCTGCCAGGTGCTACGCCAGTCTTCCGTCCAAAGAGACCAGTTCCGTACGCTTCCCTCCCACTGGTAGATGCCGAACTTCAAGGGCTAGAACAACAAGGCGTTCTGTCCCCTGTATCCTACTCCGCCTGGGCAGCGCCGATCGTCGTGGTGAAAAAACCCAACGGTGACATCCGCATATGTGCCGATTTCTCAACCGGCCTAAATGCAGCTCTTCAGCAGCACCACTATCCACTGCCAGTGCCCGACGATCTATTCACTGTTCTGAACGGTGGGAAGTTCTTCGCGAAAATCGACCTTGCTGAAGCGTATCTTCAAGTTGAAGTCGCACCAGAATCACGCCCACTGTTGACAATCAACACACACCGCGGGCTGTATCAATACAACCGTCTCCCGTTTGGCGTCAAAACCGCCCCAGCAATTTTCCAGCAGTTGATGGATACCATCCTTTCTGGCATTCCAGGTGTGGTCGCATACCTGGACGACGTGCTGATCGTTGCTGTTTCACCCGAAGAGCTTCTTGATCGGATCAATGCCGTCTTGCTGCGCATTCAGGACAATGGCCTCCGCCTCCGTCCTGAGAAGTGTCAATTCTTCTTGACAACAGTGAAGTATCTTGGTTTCATCTTCGACGCCTCTGGTTGTCATCCTGACCCGGAGAACGTTCGAGCTATACAGCAGATGCCACCTCCTAAGGATGTCCCATCATTACGTTCCTTTTTGGGGTTAATCAGCTATTATTCGGCATGCTTGCCTTGGCTACACGACATTCGACCCCCACTAAATCAATCGCTTGGAAAGGACGTCCCTTGGCGTTGGTCAGAAGAATGCGAGGAAGCATTCTGCAAGCTAAAGGCGATGCTCAGTTCCGATCTGCTACTGACCCACTACGACCCAAAGCTACCGATCGTTGTGGCAGCTGATGCCTCTACTTTTGGAGTCGGTGCCGTCATTCTGCACGTCTTCCCAGACGGATCGGAGAAGGCCATCATGCACGCGTCGAAATCACTAACGCCAGCAGAACAGCGTTATGGACAGATAGAGGAAGAAGCTTTGGCCTTGGTGTTCACCGTCCGGCGTTTCCACAAGTTATTGTACGGTCGCCGTTTCACCCTACTTACCGATCATAAACCTTCGCTGTCTATTTTCGGTTCAAAGAAAGGTGTTCCCGCACATTCTGCCAACCGCCTTCAAAGATGGGCGCTTATTATGCTGGGCTACGACTTTGATATTCAATATCGTCGCACCACCGACTTCGGTCAGGCCGATGCATTATCTCGCCTGATCAGCAATCAGCTAACTCACGGAGAAGACACAGTTATTGCGCAGGTTGCTTTCGAGGACGCAGCCGGCCTCCAGTTGGTCCAGTATGTTCGTGCATTACCCGTGACAGTGACAGAGGTTCAACAAGCTACCGCGGCTGATCCGACGCTTCAGAAGGCGACCCAGTTCGAGAATTCTCGATGGCCTCCGAACCTCTTTTGAGCTGAAAGCTGATGCAGTTTCGAAAGAAGAGAGTGTGACTGGCAGCGCAGTGCTTGATCCAGCACTTCTTCCCAGGTGGTGGACAGATCGACGCCGGCGCCAACCGGAAGGTATCCAGGTCGACCCATGTCGAGCCCGTTACTGACTTTTCACAAGGGGATGTGTTGGGGATATTAATATCCCCAAAATCTCTGATACCACAGTGAGACCAATGTATCACGCGAATGACACCATCAAACACCGCTGCTTTGAAGTCAGGCTTTCGAGCCAAATGCTTTGGTCGAGGACCTTAATCGTCCTCCTGTTTAGGTGTGGGTGCCCTGGCAGTAATCCAGCACACGTACAACCACGACACTTACAACTAACAATACTCTCATGCCACATCGGCCGTCGCGTGGTGCCTTACTCGTTGCATACAGCAGGGCGGGTAAGCGAAAACAGGCTACTGCTGACGCCTCCCTTCTTTCTCTTCCACACACTTCTTCTTCCCCCTCTCCCCACCCCATCAATAACCCTGCCTTTCTAGGCCCAGCACATGGGACTGATATCTCCGTTCGTCTCGCATCGATTTTGCGTGCAACATCTGCTCGTCACATGGCGCCGGCATCCTCATGTATCTCGAAATCAATCTTCAAGCATCGATGCCCAGTCTATCTGGCCGCCTTCAATGTCCGAACTCTGAAGCTAGCAGGACAACAAGCTGCTCTCGCTCTCACACTGGACTCGCTTGGCATTGATGTGTGCTGTGTCTCAGAAACAAGAATTCAAGATGCAAGCACAGTGGTTGAGCTAGCCGCCCCATCACTCTCCACTCGGTTCCGGCTGGCGATCTAGAGGCCGCTGCGGCAGGATGCGCAGGGGTTGATATCGTCCTAAGTTACTCAGCGGAAGGATCCTTGCTTGACTGGATATCCGCCTATAGTCGCCCCGGTGCTATTCGGCTGGCAACGTATGTGAAGGAGTCGTGTCTGCTTACGCTCCAACCGACTGTAGCTCTGACACCATCAAAGACGTCTTGAATGCCCTGTTGCCGCGAGCCAGAATCCCAGATATCGTTGGGGTTGCCGAAGACCTGAATATACAAGCGGACAGGCTCAGCGCATCTGCGACTCAATTAATTGGTCGACATTGAGTAGACTCGGTACGTACGGGCAAAGGACAACGATTGCCTGTGGCACGGTACTACCAGGGGCACTCAACCACTGGATATTGGACCAAACAGTGGCACTGCTTAAATCTCGGAGAAATATTCACACAGTTCCACACAGTTTGGCCCGATGAATTAACAGATTTCAAATAAATGAGCTTGCGTGCCGACCGTCAAGTCTGGAACGCCAGGGACGCAAACATTGATGTCATGCTGTCAACGACGATGATGATGACTGGTGGACTCGAAAACCTAAGGGAATGGAAGAGGCCTAGAAGCCGGGAATGCCCGAAGATTATTTCAGTCGATCCATGCGACCATCCGTGAGCGTAAACAATCAGGATCAGAGTAGAGTGACCATTTTGGATACAGAACACCTTGACCTGTTGGTCGAATAGTTCGAGCAACAATTCTCGCGGCCACCAGCTGCGACTCATCTGGAGCCTACAGCTGATGCAGAACCCTGGACGGGGAACATGGAACCTTTCACGGCCTCGGAGGTTCATGACTGCGTGTCCTTCTAAGTGCCACCGAACTCCTGGTCCGGATGACCTCCCACCCGTATTATTCAAAGATGACAGTGAAGTCCTCAGTCAGCGCTT
>SJOL01009466.1:3713-144389 GCA_004794785.1 Opisthorchis felineus | reverse complement strand
CCGTTTGGGAATCCCTGTGGATGTAGATCGCAAGCCATTTGGGGTGGATAACAGCCAAACCTTACGGGACTTGCGCGAGAACTATCTCAGGCGGACCACTAGCGAGATACCGCTTTTCAGTTCAGCAGAGATGGAGAAATTCGCCACACAAATTAGGGGAGTTCTTATGACAGAAATTTGATGCTTCTATTTTGCCGACGAATCTAAATACTCGGTGGACACTGGGATGCCAAGAATGACCGTCACTGAAGCGGGCGCTTCGTCGATGTTACTTTCCTGGAGTACATCAGGGAACTTTGTTTCAAAACCGTTCACAAATTTACCTAAACTAACTCAAAGGTGCGAGGGTTGGACGTGATGCTGTCTATCCATACGGGCACTGAAAGGAATTACGCCGTCAGGAACCTCAGATGTCGCAGAAATTCTCTGCATCCAGATACGTTTGATCAAGGACATTTTGAAATCTAAAAAAACTGCGGCAAGCTAGTGGATCGAAAGTAAGCAGGAGCCTCCGCAATTTTCCCAGATCATTTGCTGCTAAAGGCTGGCCACTAGGTGATATAGCGGTGAGACTTAGCAAACGTACAGGGGACCGGATACCCGCGGTCAATGAAATGGTCCTGAACTCTGGTTGGAACTATCAGCGAGCTTACGGTTACCTGCACTCAGTCAGAAACTAGAGTAATCACGCTATAGAGGGCAAGTATCTAGTGGAGAAGGTGGTGATGCGAATTGTGGTGTAAGAGTTAAAATTCCAGAGGGCGGCAGGAGGGATCAACCAGTGCATTTTGAATTTTTGAGTGAATCGGAGGAAACTCACAGTGTAGTGGTGACCCATTCCTTTCGGCTAGCTTCGCCTAACCTGAGGAATTCTTCTGAGGTCCAGAGTACTATAAATATTGGGTGAACAACATACTAGTCCCAGCCTCCTCGGAAATTTCGGCCGAGTGATGGTTTGGAAGAGAAAATGTCATCCCACCTCAGGAATAGCACTATCCTTCCCAGTAATGATATTGCAAACAAAATTTCATCATCCTCTGGTGACCGTGCTTTGGATGAATAAGACTTATGTACCCAGGAAGAAGTACTTCTCCAAAGTGGTTCTTTGCATCACCCACCAAATTGCACGAGTTTTGTTCCGAGCCGTTCGTCCAAGCTTTTAACTAGGTGGCCACAACATGCCGGTTGATAGTAGCAGTTATCCAACAAACGTTCAGTCACCAATCAAGGAGACGTCGTTCTTGCACACCTGGCTTGGAGTTTAGGCTCATTAACGAGTTTTTGAGCAGCTCAACAGCTACTCAAATAGTGGCCTATGAAAGCTTCTGCGCTAGCAGCATTTTGACACATTGCCAGATTCGAATCTAGATCCTTGGCGGTGGTAGCGGATTTGAACACATTAGAGCACATTATTCAGGTGGCAAGGGGCCAAGCTATTCAGTTCCTTTGTCCCACAGTGATATCACCAATAAACTGAAATGTTTCCAACGCTGTGAGCAACCCGCTTGTTTGGCTTTTCGTTTTCGGCAGACGCGATGTTCAGCTGGATTTTGTTCCTTTCCGAGAGGACGGAAGGTATATGACACTGGACTTCTTAGAACGCCAGCTGGGTCAAGCATATTTCCCGGGAGTTCCTGGGAAGTACAATACTGAATAAGTGTGGCTTATATTCACGGATGGAAAAAGTGGCACATAATACCCTCAGTGTAGGCACGAATTGTTTCCATTAGTCTTCGTTGGTTCAGGCACAGATGACCTTGTCGAGGAATCGTAGAGTTCAACCATTGGGCAGGCTCAACGGGGACCAAAATCTAGGTGGCCTACATTGGTATGGGCTTTCCCCAAATTCGTGCATCACATTTGGATTTCATGTCCGTGATAGATTTTAAGGACACGCGGCTCAGGAAACTGGGAACCAATCTAACCTAACCAACTATCGCACCGCCCTGAACTCGGTTATCGGTAAGACAGTAAATAACATTGCAAGACCACTGGCGCTTAGATACTAAAACAGCACAGACCTCGAAAAGCACCCGTACGCCACGAACCTTCTCTGGTGAAGGGAAATAGGGTGTTTGCCCTGGAAAATGCATGCCGGCTAAATTGCTAGGCGCTGATATCCCCAACGTCCTTGGTAAAGGTTCTCATGTGCGCCTTTTGGTTGAGGTCAAAGCCCGTGGACTGGAAGTAATTTTTCTATGCTGAATTCACGAATTCAGAACCACAGACGTATTCGTGTGTGTGCCACTGCCTCTTCAGCGCTCTTACTCACGACTGATGTGCTTCGGAGATTGATGATGTCCCACGTCATCCGAAAAATTGCGTGTGCCCTTTAAAGAGTAGTGAGAATTAACTGACCACTGTATGCAGAGGATATGATGGGAAGATATGGGTAGCCGCGGCGTCCAATGACGCGGTAGAGGAGCTGCAGAGAGCTCTGGGTTTAGCGAAATACACTCATTTGCAAACAAATTTGGTCTTGCAAGAAATTCACCCGGAACCCAGCTGAATCTCTCTTTTATGATGTTTGCTGCGCTTTGGCCTTCTGGGTGGCTGCTGACAACCAAACAGGTTAGTTCAGCGCTTTGCCCCCGCGAACAACGCAAACATGTGGGGGTTGCCACTTTGAAGGGCACTTAATCTGTGAGACCTTTGGTGGAAAACCTGGAGAGTTTATACCCCACGATGTTAAAAGGATCACTGATAGAGAACAGGGAGCTGGAAATGCCTTCAGAAGGTTGGGTTCATTCGACCCCTGTTTCCTACTCATATTCGCTCCATCATGGGTTACAGACTACCCGTCTGTTATCCACAATCCGAGGGAAGGACAGGTTGGGGTAACATATATGTCTCAGCTCATTTGTCTGACCAGCCCTCTCGAGACAGTATTTTCAGCACTGGAATCACAAGAAGTCTCCAAAGGCGCTAAACCCCAAATTTGCCGAAAAGCGTGCTCAGTGCTTCATGTTTAATGTGCTCAACGAAAACGTCCTGAAACTTGGGGCGCAAGTTGTATATGCCACTGAGAGTCGGCATCAAACGGACACTGTGACAGTTGTCCGTTTGGTCCATGCTGCCGACCAATCAGGGCCCACCATGATTTGGACCGGCCAGCTGCCAAACTTCTGACCATTCATGTACGAATTAAGCTTACTGACCGCCGCGACAACGAATTGTTAGCTGTGTCGGTCTGGGTGTTGGATTCCGCCTAAAACAGGTCCACTGGGGAAGGCCAAGAGGGGGGGCTTTCATCTGTGAGACCATTTCAGTGAATAGTTTCCGTGCCAGTCGAAGGAAATGCATCGCTAGGGTACTGCAATGCTGGGACTAGCTGAATATTGTAACCCGGTTGTGTCTGCCGGTATTTAATTAGGTGATTTGACCTGTTCACTGAGCTCGGCAGTTCGCTTACAAACGTTTCGTCACTATTCGAGGATACGATCAGTGCGCGCACTGATGAGAACCAAAGATAGGTGTGCGCTACCAGAAGGCTGCGTGATGTGGAACGGCCTTCGGTTAGGTCTGAAGGTAATAGTTAGTGGTCGGGGAAAAACGAGGTGTTTGAGGTGTGTACGAGTCCTACACATAATAGGGCGGGATCTCAGAAACACCGCGCTTACGAATTTGAGACGGTGCAACGGCTGATGGAAAAAATTTAGCTCATTTAGTTGTTTACCCCGGACAGGCAGGCATGGGCCACCCAATCCAAAGACTGTGACAAAAGGTGTGGTCACTCCGTATGCGGAGTCGTTAGATGATATGGCAATACGGGATTGTTTCCCCAGCTTTTGATTGTCTATCCACCGTCACCTGCCCGAACGGGTGAATAGCGGATTCACCTTTTCAGCGGATCAGAACTGGGGGCACCAGTTTGGGCTCTTGGTGTTTAGAGTAACATACTCTGTTTTCGGACGACATCCTCGTTGACAGCAGTATGCCAGTGATGCTGATGCTTACATACAACCATGGGGGAAGGAAGGTTTAGTGAAGACTGGAGGGAGAAGAAACGGTAGGGATTCAGTGCAGAAAGACCTTATGTCCTTAAGAAAAACTGTCAAGAATACGGTATCTTTACCTTCGTGCAGCACTGGAGCAACCCATCTGATCTTGACGTTAAACCAGGACACCATCAGAGCCACGGACCGGTTACGTGCCATGTCCTGCAGGCTTTGCAATAACCTGAAATCAGGGTAACATGGGTCTCCGCCAGGTGGATGCGAGGAACCCACTTCACTCAGTGTGACTGTAGCTGCTTTCAACTCGCGTTGTCATGTTACTGCTTGCTTCTGCGTGTTGAAGGCGCAAAGCGCATACTGGAACCTGGGACCACCAATATTCTGTCTAAAGTACTTTGAGCGTAATAGTCGAACATAACTATGTCGTCCGCATAGTCCAAATACGTTATCTATCTCCAGACGGGATCGCGATACCTAAATTGATGGTCTCTTGTGATGTGCACTCTATGGTGACGTCAGTGACAAAATTGGACAACAAAGGACAGAGGATACAAACTTGACGAACTTCTGTATTTGTCAGGAAACTTCTGGTTAGTTCATTACACACTCCAACCCGACTGGAGATATGGGGATTAAGGGCACGAAAAATGTTTACAAAGTTCAAGGGCATCTCCCTCTGGCCATAAATATTCAGCAGAGCTGATCTGTCAACAAAGTCAAAGTCCCCTTTGAAGTCGAAGAAGACCGCTAATGTTCGTAAGTGATGTACGCGGCGCTGCTTAGGGACTTGGTGTAATGCAAGCACATAATCGATACACTCTGTCAGGTCGAAATCCTGCTTGTCACTCTCCGACTTGCGTCTCACTTTCCGAAGATAGGCGTCGCAATTTAAGGAAAGCCAGTAGCCGTGTTGTGACAGGCGTGAAGCTTGCACGTTGAAACATTCGGTTTAGATACATTGTTTGCTGGTTACTTCTGGATCCGGGAGGGCAAAGGCAGATTTTCCAATCTCCGAAACCTATGGTGCCGACGTGACGTCAGTTTGTCCGTCAAGGGCAGCATGCACCGCGGTCGTGTGACTCATATCGCTTCTTGGGTCGGAAACCTGGCCTCTACGCTCAAAGTATGTGCGGAAGCCGTCAATGTTTGACCGTTGGTGTCCGAAATATTGGTCGGGCTTAGTAGGAACATGGGGTAGCAATGCGTAGGTGCGCCAGATTGTTTTGGAAAGAGGAAACGCTCCCACAATGGATGTGTTACTCACGCCTTACAGGTTACGCTGGTTTGGGTATGTAATTCGCATGCCAGAAGATCGTCTGCCTCTCGGAGTGGAAGTTACTGACAGGTGGACAGTCTCTGACCTGGCATCAAAGTATAAAAAGTTTAACCAGTAAACACAGTTGGGTTAACAACTGCCACCTCTCGACTGGAGCACCCAGACTTATCTCCTCAATGAATAATGTTTAACTATATCTCGCACGTTCATTCTCCACTGACTGAAACTGTGACAGCTTGAACTGCCTCATCCTTGGTACATGGTTTGTGCCTGATAAACTGACTGAATGACTGCCCTTGGAAGACAAAGTGACGTTAGTCCGTCACCTTAGTTGTCACATGTTGGCAAAGCTGCCCTGACCATCCTGGATTCGAGAAATGATCTCCTCCACAACCAGTCCATCGGAGCTTATACGACTACTCAGACAGATGAATTTATCTACCGCATCGAATGGCTGGTCTGCAATCATGAGTCTTGTGGTGTGCAGGTATGAAATACATACCAAGCCGTGCAGCAGAATTACTTAGGCAATTTAAAATGACTTGCCTCTTTGTAGAGTATGAACCAAGGAGAGAAATACCGTCAGTGAGTGGACGTCCAGGGAACATTTTGCTCTCCCCGAGGTTTCAGAGGCAAGCATTGGAGTTTCAAGGCTTGTCTTACACTACTGGACGTGGTGAACACAGACGATAGCTTGTTATGTACCTGTACGCGCCCACGGAAGTTTACATACAGTGTCCTTTTAAGGGATGAAACATTAGGCAGGACACCTTTGGTCGCCAGGCGCCGCCAGAGTTTTTGAGGATCGACATAGTCAAAAAACTCATATCAAGAAAACGGTCCCAACTAGGACGTTTGAAAGAGTGATGCTGTCCGAGAACTTGTCTCGAGGTAAAAATGTGGATGATGCATCCTCGATCAGGGTGACGCCCATCGCGAATCTCACTAGTTTGTCTCTCCCGATAGTCGGTCGACCTGCGAAACAAATGCCAGAGGGCACCTTGGATGCCCCGTCGGACTGTAGAGGTCGGACCCAGTGGACGGCTCTTTCAATGCAACCTAATGGGGACTGTGGTTAACGATTCATGGTGTCCGAAATATAGCCACCCATTAACTGTAAGCAGGCCACGATCTTTTTAGCTGTGATGGTCAGGTTGGGTGCAGGTGACAAATATTTGAGGATGGCCGTTTTCTAATGAAGCCGTTAACGTATATTGTATGAAAGATTCTTCCGAATTATGCGGAATACTTGGTAGTTTGTCGGTGCGTCCTTCAAAGGCCACTCACCCCTTGTTTGCCATTGTCACACTGCGAAACAGGTGAACACTTGTATGAGTTCGTCAACAAAAATAGTAGTAGCATGGAAACATCACAAACGAGAGATTCAGCTGGGTTCCAGGTGAATCTCTCGCAACACCAAATTGATTTGCAAATGAGTGTATCCCTTGAAAAATAGTACCTCTTTGGGCATGTCTAGTGCACCACTTAAGGGTCTCGTTTTTTATATGCCGAAACCTTTTGAATTTGAAGGAGGTTCTGATGGGTGGAAGGTACCATGCTTGGTAGTTCACCAGGTCCAACCGTAGCTAATATTCTTCCTGGGAAGTGAGAGACCCAGTTATTTCGAGTGAATCTTTTTGAAGAGCTGTGCTGACGACATCTTGGCTTTTACCTGCGCCAATTTTTTTGGTTTATCTCTTGGATATTCACCCGCATTTGTCCACATCCTGTGAAAAGGATTCAAATGGTTGCTTAACTTCCCTTGACTTACCAATTACCCGGTGCCCGGATAGGAGTTTGCAATTTACTTTCCATCACAGAGATACATGGAGTGCTCAGTACTAGCATTTCAGTAGCTTTACTCCGACAACGTACAACTGCTGTTTAGTTAAAACGCCGTTTAGACGGGGCTTGAGTTATTTGAACCGTCTACCGAGTGAAGACCATTTGAGAAAGAACAGCAAAAGTTTATCGCCCTGCGTAGAAAACGTGACCCAGCCAAGTCGTTACAGCTACGGAGATGATTGTAGTGTGTTTACAACTGACGAACAACCATATCTCGAACTTGATGAAACGGAAACCTCAGTTCGCTTTAGATCGAATTTTTATCGAGTCGCTCAAATGTGTGTGATCCCTATAATCCGAGTAAGTATGTTTTCATCACGGTCCCGGATATTGTTTGATCCTGTCAAGTATTTCTCATGCCATTTATTAGTTTCCTTATATCGACAACTGGTCGATACCTTTCTCAAAGGATCTTGGAGCGTACTACAAATAGCGGCCAGATCGAATTGTAGGTCATGGGTTGTAACACACTTCTGAGACAGGCCACTCGGTTCACCCACCTCATGGTTTCGCCGTACTCTTGTGGAATCGAGGCCTTCTGCGAAGTGATGCTGCAGCAGCCTAAATTATGTGCGCAATAACTATTAACCTAAGCCGTATGGATTCACTTAACTGAATCCAACCCAACCCTTCATCAAAGCAATTTGGTGTTCAGTGTTCTTATCTCGCTTGTACTATATTCGTCACTCATAAATATAGAGTGTTTTACGTTTGTGACCGATAAAATTGCTATAAGTTGGTAATCTCTCGCAACTTTTGTCAACCTGTTCTGGTGAAATGAATCAAAGATACTTCATTTTCGTTTCCTATCCACGGATAAGCTGCAATCCCCAGCGACGCTGAATCAGGGACGTCAGCTGTACAAAGAGATACCTGGCTTCCAGGGGAACGTTTTTGACAACCCTCTACAACTATGGATAAAATTCGCAGCCTGCAAGAATTCTCGAAATTAATTTCGAACCGCGCGTAGGTTATTTAGGTTTTATGGTCAGTCTGAAACGCGGTGTTCGGATACTCATCACTCATCCTTTCCTTCAGGACGAGTAGTGTGAGATTGTATGGACCCTTAAAGTAATCCTGTTCTGCAGATAAATCGGGAGTTGTCCTGCTTTCTAGGCCGCTAGTGACCGCGACAGCGTTGGACGTTCTAACACTGGTAAATCAAATGACAACCCGATCGGTCGCCCTTGGTAGCAATGAGACGCGAAATATACGGAATCGATTTCCCAGCCTTGAGTGGAACACAATTTGTTGATCAGGAAGAGAAGCTTGTCCTGAATATCGAATTGGCCACTTTTGAATAAAAAGGGATCATGTTGTCGGCTTTGCTATTTTCGATCGCACCAGTCAAATGCTTCGTGGAATCAACCCACATTGTACCTCACTGTTCTTGGATCTGGTTTTGGGGAAGATTTTCGGACATGATTAACGTATGCTCCCTAACACTATGCTCGTCAGAAGGCGAAAAATGCAAGTTTCATACGGCAGTCGATACTCTTCTGCATCTTGTTGCGATACTCCAGTGCATCGGTCGTTAACGATACTCCTTGAAAATTGAAGCAAACAGCTGTGGAATAGAAAACAGTTGGGGACAACGTACTTGCAGCAGAACCTCTCAAATATAGACAACTCATTTCTCCGGTTGACCTAAATTATCTGGTAGGAAGGGGGCGTTCCACCAGAGTTCAGAGACTGTAGTTGTGCTGCTCTGTAAAAGACAAGGGAGCAAGGCCTCACTTCACTCCTACTGAAACTGGTGCAATCGCTAGCTGTTGTGGACAATCGGATGCTAATCAACCGTTAATTGTCAAACCTTCAGTAGCCAACTGGTTGCAGCATAATTTCTGCTGCACACCAGCCTCAAGTCCTGTCTGTTTGTCTGACTTGACGACGAATTAGGATCCTGTGTTTCTAGGCCCTGTCTATTTTTTCGAAAGCTTTCTAAACGGTCATAAAAAACAATTTGACTGGAAACCAAGTTACTCATCCACCGAGCAGTGATTCATGCATGGTAGTGAAACGCTGTCCAGATATTGGCTTGAGATAAACTAATTGAGCAGACTTCACATGCAGTGTATGGAATGAATGCTGAATATCGGCTGGACTAAAACACTCAGACGGTGAAGCTGTCCACCGCGGTCTTGATGGCAACGATGACTACAGTCCTTTACAACCGTCTACGGTTTTTGAGACGTGTTTGTCACAAATTAGAAGGGACGAACTGTGGAAGTTACATAAGTGATACTGGCAGAATCACTCCACTAGGCACTGTAGCGAATCAGTTATGAAGGTCAGGTGCATAAGCGTGACGGAGGGTGAGCCTGCTCGATAGTTCAAACGGCAGAGCACCCGTCCGGATTTTATCCTATTTTGCCATATTTCCAAGTGCTTGGTCTGTAGAGCATTTGCTATCTTCGCTTATCAAAATGTTAAAATATCAGTTATCCTAGTACCTTTGTGTGTTATTTTCCGTACAATTATTGACCGTTCGTTTACTTCTCTTTTCTATCTGCAGAAATCATTGCAAGTCCTCCACTTTTTAGGAGACTCCTTGTTCCGCGGTGCTTCCACAGCATGCGTTCTATAGGTTCTCTCACTCGTTTCATCGGAATTGTACCAAGTTCCCGTGCTCTTTCCATATCACAGAAATTTTTTAATCATGCAGAAGTCCCGTATGATTGACCTTAGTTTCGATTTACTGACCTTATTGACAGGACACAGAAGACGGACCAAAATATACGAGAGGAACCTGTTTATAAGCCATACAGCCCATTCCAAGGGAAAACAGGGAAGGTAGACTACGTGATCGCGCGTATGGATGACCTGGTTAATTGGGCTCGAAAGGTATAGTATTCCAACTTCAGTCAACCTCTTTTCAGAACTCAATATGGCCGTTAACTTTCGGTCTGGCCTGTTGCGCCGTTGAGATGATGCACATCGCAGGACCTCGCTACGATATGGATCGTTTTGGTGTTGTTTTCCGAGCCAGCCCTCGTCAGGCGGACGTCATAATAGTATCCGGAACAGTGACTAACAAGATGGCTCCTGCCTTACGAAGAATTTATGATCAAATGACAGATCCTAAGTGGGCCATTTCAATGGGGTCTTGTGCAAATGGGGGTGGTTACTACCACTACTCCTACAGTGTTCTGCGTGGATGTGATAGGGTTATACCAGTTGACATATACGTCCCAGGTAAGCACAACGGCAGTACATGACTCCGACTATTGATACGATGCATGTGTAGATCCGGCTCTGCTGATTACTGATCGGTCATTCTCTCTGTCGCAGCTGGCCGTCTGTGAACACCCGATTACTCTGTGGCTTTAGACGAATCTGGAGTTTTCTCATTTTCTGTACTGCATAGAACGCAGCGTGATGTGATCGGTCCAATGAGTACGGATGTTTCTACAGTAGTTTATTAGATCGGTTTATATTTTTCTTTTTGAATCTGGGGACCCCTATTCACAGCACTACTCAAAACTTGATCATGGAACAATGGACAACCTGACTAATCAAACTGCTTTGATGTGCCTTATTCTGGTTTATCTCATTCATCTAGAAGGTAACTCCAATGTGCAAACAGATGCCCAATTCACTTCTTTGAACGATAAGTGACTCGCGAGAGCTCTGTTGCCAAAGGGGTCAGTGCAGACCAAACGAAGATGACACAGGAAGAATTGACCAGCTCCGGAGCAAATTACTTAGGAGGACGTGACTAGCTACAATTGTCGCCTTGCCGTTACAGGCTTCACCGAAGACTTCGACGTCATCGCTGGTGTCAGCCGTACAACTACGGAAGAGAAAAGTGGGCTAGGATGGGACTCATTCTGAGGCAGCAGCTGTCGATTGCACTAAGAATGTTCCCTATTTGAAGCTGTAGAGAGCATGTACATGAAGAAGATCAACTCACATATCTGTGACAATTGTTTGAGGCCGTCCGAATGTTTGTTAATAGCGGATATTCTTTGGTAACTAATTTGAGGGCTACAGTCCATCCATATCGAACTCGATTTGGGTTGTGTCCAGTAACTTAGGTTACCTAAACTCGCTTGTGGAGCACATCTTCCTTTAAAGGGTTGCTTCCATAGGTAGAACTAGGTAACTCACCTTACTGGGTCCGACAACTCACAGTTGTACGTGAAGAACGTAGTTTGGTGTATACTATCATGGTAGTGGATTTGTCACATTCCTACTCTCACGATGAGTAGTTTCATGTAATTTAATTAGCTCCGTTAGAGGTCTTCTCGGTACATAGCTAGCAGTCGTGCTGTAGAAAAGAAAAGGAGGCTATCCGGGCCCCAATTTCACGTTTGCTTTCAATATAAACCTGAAAAGTGTACTGAACTGGCCAATTTTATGTTTGGATTCAGCCTAACATACTGTTTTAACCCACTCAGTACATAGTGATCAAATCGTAGCTCACCGAGCATGAATTGGTTGCCTATTAAGTGTGTACATGTATTCCGGAATTAATGTGTGCTAAGAATTGGTCGTTAGCTTCAAGGTTACCTCTGTGTTCACAGGGGAGTACGCTTCAGTTGAACACGCAGCGTACGGTTTATGGCTGACAATGATTTGTCTAGACACCCTGCAGGACGTGATACTACCTTACCCAGTATCGAGCATGTTACTACTTCTAGGCCTCACAGCCTATCCAACTTTCGTACTGAATGTTGTTCACCGTAAGACTGAAGGCTGCGGTTGTGATGGGCCAAAATAATTCGTGAAACTGCTACCGCCTCGTTCTGACGTACTTCTCAGTTGTGTTTCGTTCCTGTTCACAACCCGTGTGATCTGGTCTGCTTCACGTAAATTATTAAATCACGCTCCTTTTTCTTTGTAGAGTGCTTTATTCTTCGTTGAATGATAGTTGGATAGTCGTATTAATACTTGGTTTGGAGTTCCTCGTCGTTTATTTCCGTTTGGTTTCCAGGTTGTCCGCCCTCCGCTGAGGCTCTGATGTATGCCATTCTCCAGATGCAAAAGCGAATCAAGTACATGCACACCCAACAGTCATGGTATCGTAAATGAAAACACGAACCTACGACTCTTCCCTCTCTTTTTAGTCCACTAGTACACTATTTGTGGCCCCTTGGGTTTCCCGTCGAAAGCATTTGAGTGACTTGATCAAATTGTTTTCATGTCTGAATCGTCTTTGTTGAACCTGTCAGATGACGGTGGTAGATTTGGTGGGAGGCCGTCAGTGACAAACCGCGTCCAGATGCATGTTTAGATAACCGTCTATGTACCTGTTTTTGTTACTTCCTATCTACTCTATTTCAAGTTCAAGTGAACGGATTATGGCTTCAAGGGCAGAATTAATCACCTCAAGAGCAGTAATATTCAGCTCAAGAGTAGAAAAGCTAATCGCACTGCTGTTGTGCATGTTTCAATGATTGGTTGTCGTGATGTAAGACAAACCAGTGGGATGAGGTTTAGATGTTTTCTTTCCATGTGTGGTACACACAAGACTCTCGCATGGAATTAGAGGAGCCAGTGGAACGAAAAAAAGACATGGCTGTACGACCACACCGGTTGTATGCATTGGCTCGATGCCGTTGAATAATACTCAACCGTCGGTCATGAGTTAGGAATGTTTACCGGGTGGTTATCCTAGACAGCAAAGCAAGAGAGCACGTTCTCTCTGGGTGAAGTGGTGATGCGTACATTGTGAAGTTAGCAACAGGTCATTTAACTGCTGGATCGGTATTGGTTATCACAGCTGCAGCGGATGTACGTCCATATCAGTGGAAAGCTTGTATTCGTGCTAGAGAAAATGGAGACAAAAAATACATCCTTAACCTCAGTCGAATTGCCCGAACAACGTGGTCAGTGTGTTTAGGGGTGGTGCTTTAATTAGCTGTGAATACTGCTTTGTCATAGATCAGTCACGCTAACTCCCCACATAGTAATGAATAGCCGCATGTGCACGCCAGTTTCCAGAATGACGGTCCGGGAGAATGGACGGGTTCTGAGACATAGAAGTACATAGTCGGAAAACTTTCCCTGAATGTTAGGGAACTGTTGCTTGTGAGTGGGGTGATTGCGTGGATGCGTTTCTCACTCGGTGCGCAATCGAATGGGTGCGATTGTTGTGCTGTAAGATCACCGGTTAACAGCCTGTCCTTGCTGCATATGACCGTATGACTTCCTTTCATTAGGTGAGAAGTGCACTCCTCGTCTGCTGCCTGTCATGCGTGTGCTTGGGGTGCGGGTAGTTCGGCTATCACAACACAGGTAAGCTAGTTGTACGAACCCGGTACATTGCCTCAGTTGGCTCCGGTAGCGCACTTGAAAGCTATTCAGACGGTCATTGACTTTGGATGAGTCATTCATGTTCTGTTCATCATAAACGCTTCATAGCAAGTCGGTGGCGGATGCTAAGTGGCAAGTTGTGAACATTCATCATGTACTATCGGACAAAATATTCAGTTATTTGACTGAATATCTCGAACAGCATAAACAGATTTCCTTGAGGCGCATCAACTACCTAGTGCCCCCAAACAGGCAGTTTGTGTATATCCCGGTGCTCTCTTAGATGACTGTGTATAGGTGTTGATGTAAATAAGGTAGCTGTTTTGCCTGTCACCGTGATCTGGTTAGCTGAAGGAACCAGTGAAACCACGACGGGACATCAGGTTGCAGCTCGTGGCATACATCAAAACGGATGGACATACACCCATTTTGGTGATAGTTCGAAACAGATTTGCGAGATGCAGCTGAAGTCGGAAAGAACTGACACACGATCTCCACTTCCAAGATGGACATTTTTATTTCTCAATATTCGAACCTTACCAGGTGTGAACAAATTTCCAGTAAGGTGAATGGATCAAAAGGGTGATACTTCTTCCTCAAACTTCTCGCACGCGCTTCGTCTGTTGGGTCGTCAGTTTTGTTCAGAAGTGTGAGTTAATTTTCGGTTTAATGTAGCTCAGCACTCGCAAGAGGATTCGCAGAGCAAACGGTGCGAAAGAACGGAATTGTTTTCCAAGTTCGCTGGCGCGAATGTCCAACACGACTTCGGTCGGTGACTCACCTAAATTACTCATACTGAAATAATTGACTGTCGTCAGTCTGCTGGAGTTATAGACTTTTGAGATCGTGTTTTGTGCAGCGTTAGCGGAAGGTTGTACACGCTCCTAATTCGGTGTAGGTGTTGATAGATTTGCGACTGCAGTGGCTGTCTTGACGATTTTACTCCGAATTATCTAGAGTGAGGAAAGAATACAAACACTCCTTCCGACGACCTATGATGGTCGTATTTCTCGACCTCAGATCTGTTCCTGACTCCGTTGACCGTCAGAAACTGTCAGTGTGTGGCGGTGAAGGGTGTCACTTATAACTTTTTGTCTCCCACAAAGGCTCCATGTGCCTCCTCCCATTGGCGCTTGCGTGTCTCTCCTGAGTTTACCACATCTAGTGGTTTCAGGCACGGGTTCCCTCTGTTGCCGTTTAACTTAGTGCTCGGTGTTCTGGTTTCGTCTTCTATACCGGGCTCTAACACCGGGTGTAGAAATACTCCCGGGACGTTCGCTCATGAACGCTGGGTACGCCGACGATATTGCTCTCCTTGGATCAGATTTTTCAGAAATGCAAACTATTTTAAATAGCCTGAATACTTTTGCTGCGCAGCTCGGTATGCACCTGTAAAATGTAAGGTGTTACTGTAAGATTGGGTGGGATCAAACCCAAACCTCATGGTTGCAGGTGAGCCGATTGATGTGGTAGATCCATTCGTTTACCTGGGCCGTTGCATAAGTCTCAGCTGACTGGTGAAAGACAAAACAACCCACTGAATTAAGGCCAGGACAGCTTTTGCCAGCCTCCTAAATTTGTGATGCCGACGTGAAATCAGCTTGACTGTCTAGGATAGACTATTTAATGCCGCGGTCTGGTCTGTCCTACCTTATGTATCAGAGACTTGGCCACTGCGTGCGGAACATCGGAAACTGTTTGACCATCGGTGCCTCAGAAGCATTGTGCGGGTCTGGTGGGAACATCAACTCAGTAATGCTGAAGTACGCCTGACAGTTTTCGGGAAAGTCCATTTTCCCTCGATAGGTCAGCTGTTTACGGTGGTTAGGCCACGTACTTCGTATGTCAGAGGACCGGTTGCTTCGTAGAGCCCTCTTCACCCAGGCTTTTATCGAATGGAGACGACGGAGAGGCGGTCAGTCCGTGACTTAGTAGCGAATAATGGAGCCTTTAACAGTCAATTAAGTCGCGTTGGTAACTGTCAAAGCTGCAGCCTTCACTGCGTAGCCCTCAATCCCTAACATCGATTTGACGTCAGTAAGCAAACTGGATCATTGCGTGGTTTTCATTCCCTTGTTCTTCTCCGTGAACGAAGCTGTAGCAGCTGGCGCTGCGGTGCACGGTTTGTTAGCTGGAAAGTCCAGTGGACCTGCAAGTTTGGTGGAAAACGGCATGCATGAGCCCGGACATCGAATTAATTAAATGTCGACTCCGTGTGTGTACCGAGCTGTAAGCTCGCTTTCCTTACCCGGAGAAGTGCGATATGATGCGCACATCTTGAAATTATTGGAAGATCTGTTTATTTGATTAGTTTATTATCGGTAAGTAGCTTAGCCTTTCGGAGTATTTGGTGGACCAATGTGAGAATTTTGCATGCCAACGCTACGATCGTCAAACTCTTCGTCGGTATTCTCACACAGGTGATGAAATGATGAAGACTTAAGCTACTTCCCAATTGGTAACTGTCATGACATAATAGTTTGGGTATCAGTTGTTTGTTTATCTAGGTGAATATAAATGATGCGCAGGAAGTAAAGTTAGTTAGTTAATCACACGTAGCCACTTAAAATTCGGGCGATTTCTGAATGCATAGGGGCCAACTATATTGAAGACTTCGAATCACCAACGAAAGCTTACTCGTGTGGCAGGTGTTTTTCAGCCGCTTTGGACTTTCCGGAGTGCGCTGGCTAGCATCGTTGCCAGTTCATACCGTCAATTTTCAAGAAATACGGGTTATAATGATGTTTATGATGCTCAGTTGAAATGTAGCACAAATTTCTTACTGCACTCCTCAGTTTCCGTTGGAAGCAATGTGTAGAAAGTTTCAAAGAATGACACAGACATATATTAGCACCTAGCTCAAACCTCAAGATTGTTGTGGCTCACCGAGACCCAAGCCGCGGCTATTCCCTATTGTGAACGGACTCTTCCTTGAGAGGAACTGGTAGCGCTCGTCTCCAGCGTCATTTTTTTCTTATTAGACATGTACTCACATCCGATTTTCTGTTAATCCACTACGGACGTAAACTTCTGATCATCCAGAATATTAACTTTATGCAGTCTTACTGCATCAGTTTCCAAGCCATACAAAAGATTGCCATGTACCTCATACTCGTTAATTAGAAGAATTGCAGCGAAATTGAAGAGAGCATTAGCTGTTTTCTTCGCTATGGATAAATTGTACTGGATGACGCCTAGCCATCATTCTTCCCTTCACACAGAACACAAACTATTGTTGGGCATCCTCAGATCTCCAAAACATAGCCCTGTTCATGCTAGCAATCGCCTCCAACGCTGGACTGCTGTGACGCTAACTTGTGGTTGTAGGATAGCTTACAATTCAAAGTACTGGTTTTGGTGTTACTAGCGCACCCAATAACTCAACAATGAAAACCAAAATGTCTATTGCATCACTTTCAGGCGAAAGCGGAATCCAACATTTCTTCGGAATCCCCCAACATCCTCTGCTCATGCAGTCCCTAGAGTAACTACGTATTAACTTCTGCTACAGAGGGTTATTCGATGATCTAGAAATGCATGCCCTGTGAAAGTAAAGGGTCAACAGTCTTTTTTGAAAATGGTGTGTCACAGTCAAGAATTTGGCTGCCATGTTGTCGTACCACGCAAACTTGGACAGCAGCTGCTTAAACATTTTCATGGAGGATATTATGTAACTACCAAAATGAAAACCATCTTTCGAACTTATGCATAATAAACCTCCAATTGGGTGAATGTTGAACAGCTTGTCGGTTGCTGTGGTTACTGTGAAAAAATAGCTTATTCCCTGGTAAAACCCCATGTGTCTTCTTTATCGCAGCTTGGAAAGGCACGAACTTTAGCTGGTTCAGTGAGAGGGTGTATATTCCTGCTCGGTATTCATGTTTACTAAAAGTGCTCAGAAATGTCTTGTGGTTAGCCGAGCTTTAGTCGTAGAAACGGTATTCATCCTTAGTGTGTTTTCTTAGTTTTCAGTTTCGGTGACACAATGTAGCCCAGTTTACAGATCAGGAGGTTGCGCGGTAGATTCGACTCACAAGGACATCGGCGTTTGCGTAGGTCACTCTACCATCCGCAATACAACAGCCACGCTGAATGCTTCTTTGTTACATTTAAGCGGGACCTATGAAGCTGGGAAGTACAGTAGCCATTAAGCAATCCGTATACGAATATTTGTGGTCATGTCGGGAGGCGACTGACGACGAAATCAGCAGTTTTCAGACGAACAATCCTCAGGGAAACGCATGCATTTCTCTCCAAAATTAATGTTGCCCATCTAATTTTAGGAGGACTTTCCACAAGGTGGTACGACATGGGCAATATCACGCTGGTTCACTCCCAGTGTAATACATTTTCGGGGAGGCCGACAAGAATAGACACCTGGATTAGTTGTGCAACTCACCTAAAATGTATTACATAAGGTTAAAGTTGGGAAGTTCATCCGGACTTATCTGACCAGTCCAATACGCATCCAATAGGGTCGCCCAAGTGTGCCTTCTCACATCCTATTATTCCCACTGCTGCTCTGAGTGAAGGTGATACTGAGACCGGAAACCTGGCCATCTGTAATCTACCAAACCCCATCAAACTAGATGTGACGTTCCTTGAGGTGCAGGCCACCTATCACGAAAATTACAATCAAACATCTTTTGAAATCATCAAATAGGCACCTGAACTTTTTTAAACAAAAATTTTACGGAGGAAAATATACTGTGTCCTTCAGGCCAATAGGCCTACGCAGTTGTTTGATGTATTACTGGTCATTTCTGCGACCCGTGCATTCCATCCTTGTAATTGGTTCATTCACTGCATTGATTGTTGTGCTGTATAGCATGTGTTCAGAAGTGGGTCAGCAACACTGCAGCGTTTCTCCCTTAGACCAGCTAGATAACATCTCTGTACAAGTCACAACCTCTATAAAGGGAGGACGGAAATGAGACTAAAAGCACGTTCTCAATTACATTTTGGGCTGTCTGAAATGATCCGTGTCACTATATGTTTGGCTGAATTCCCGCCTTTTCCACCTTCAATCATCTCGCCAATTATGGACACCAAGCTGACATTCCTTCTGTCTTTAAACCCTATTTGTTGACCTACCTTGAAGCTTTGTCGAACACAAGATTTAGGCTAGTCCTTTGTTCACAAAAAGGCCTGAGTCAGACGTTACCTTCACCCTGGTCCAAGTGACCTAGTTGCACATTGCTTGCCTCCAGTTAGAATATGAATGGTGATTCTCTAATATTGACGTAAGTTTATTCGTTACTTTTTTGAGGCCATAAGCAAGGGCGTCCAAAATCGTATTATCCATATAGACCGTCTTCTACCGCTATTCGGTTAGGCAGGATGATATTTAGTTCCGAGTAATAATATCGAACTCAGACTACAGTGCAGATTGTATAGTTGTACGAATGCAAGACGTGGTCGCTTCGGGTAGAAGATCCGAGACATCTTCACTTCTTTGACCAGCGATGTCTCGGCTGAAATCAGCTAATTCGCAATGAGTTGATCAGGAGATACGGGGTTGGTGAAGTAGAAGGTACTTCATCCAAGGAATGCATCTATCACTACAAGCTAAAGTGGCTGGGTCATAGACTACGTATGCCGAGTTACGATGTTCCAAGAAAAGCGCCATTTTCCATGCCTAATTCGGAGCGGCGGAAACCTAGCGGTGGGAAAATATGATTTGGTGGGAGTGAATGAAGGATGTCACGAAGGGTCTTCGTGTTGTTAGCTTTGTTCGCCTCCTAGGATGGAACCGAGCTAGCGTTCCATGTGCTTGGCAGGAGACACTGAAAGATAAGGCGACTAACCAGTATCAATGGTGTTGATGTCAGTTTCTATCCTAATCATATGAATGGATGTTGGAGGTGTTTGGAGGATGCTTTTGATAGACTAGATTTAGGCTCCCTCCATGTCCCATTATTTTCCTTCCACAAGGTCTTATTCAAACAAACTGACATGTCTGTACGGTAGTGAAGTACCAGTGTTTCTCTCGGGTGTTGTTTTGATGATGATGATGATGATGATGATGATGATGATGATGATGAAGATGAAGATGGTTGCAGGATACTGCGATTTCAGACGTTACGAGCAGCTGATTGATTGTTTCCAAAACAGCGTCACTGACCTCTGCTACCATGGTGACATAAGCAACGACAGTGTCCTCTGTATTAATGCTGCGAGAGTCAACCAAAGACTAGTCAGCCTGACCAGCATTCCCCGATGAAGCGCACTTAGCGGCAAATTTGCAGCCAAGGCGTAATATAGCCCAGTGTTTTAGCCGGTTCGCTGTGTTCACTAGAATGCCTTCACTGGGACTGAAAATGACAAACACAGGTGTCTGGTTTCAAAAATACGGTATTTGATGAAACTCGTCTGCTGAGCAAATGATGGCCTAGGTTTTTCCTCCCAAATTTGGCCAATTTTGCGTTCACTCGGATCGATGGATCGTGTAGCATGCGCTACCGCCTTCTGCGTACCATCGGAAACCTCATGGAAGATCTCCGCTTTGGTGATATCGTTTGTAAGAATGACTGGCAATCAAAACCTAAAAATTTCAGATGGCACCAACTTACTTCACTCACCGAGGAGATTCTGGCAACAGGGGGACCATTCACACTAGTATTCTTTCGTCAAAGGTTGGTTGAGTGTGTCCCATTCACAAGAGTCGGGCACATTTGATGGTACAGACTTTGTAACTTTTGAAACAAGAGCAGCTGGATCCGGTCGACCATTAGTGGTATTCAAGGAGAACTCACATTTATACACTCTCAGTCAGAATCCAAAGTCTTGAACGCGCTGGAATACAGTACCAGTTTGGCTAGTAAGTCTTTTTTGTCAGCTTCACGACTATTTTATCGTGCAGATATTCAGCAGTTCATTCATCCCATTTGGTGCCCATGACTTACTGAAGCATGAAGAGCGCGATCCGGATTCCCAAATGTAATTTGGTGAGCGCCGATGGTCAATAAAGTCCTCTGCAACCGGAATCTGAAGGTAGTAATCTGATAGTTTATGCATCTTGACACAACTATCACTGTTCATTTGAAACCATGTATTATCAGGCGAAGGCAGTGGATATCAATGATAGTCCGAAGTAGAATCGCGTAACTGTAAACCGTTCCATTCGACGTCTTGAACAGTATAATTAGAGTTACACGAGGGGAAGAACTTGTCTGCTAAGGACTCCGGTCTCTCCTGGTTGTTTGAGTTCAGCTGCAACAACTGGAGGGGATGCAGGTGGGACAGGTATTTCTGGTATAACAGCAAATGAAGCGTTACCTTCGAATTTGCACAGCATCCAAGACTAAGGCTGAAAACGGAGAACTTATTCTGAATGTCTAGAAAAACGTCCTCAAGCACATCCAGTTGTTCACTTACCCTGAGTACCCTCATGGGTACCGCTGCACACAACTGGCTCATCGGTAGATTTGAAAGCTCCGTCCTGTCCATCGCAAGTATATATCGGTTAAATATAACAGTGGACTCATAACTACACAGTGATTATCTAGAACAAATACAAAGCAACTGTCATCAGAAGTGGCGTAAGTCACTCATGCAGTCTTGGTAGTCACGATGTTCAAGAAAAAGACCTTGGAGGGAACGTACAGAACCACCCGAGAAACCCATTCAATTGTGGTTCTGCGCAAAAGCTGCAAACCAAAAACCCGGGCAACTAGAACGTTCCATGGGCAGATTTGGAGGGGAATTCGTCAATTCTATTATCGGAGCATTTATGCGGCCACGACTTGAGTATACTGTATGGGTATAGAATCCGTGGCTGAAAAGAGACATCTGACCCTGAAAACCCTGGGCAAGAGACACCGAGTTGATTCATTGGCTGCAAAATTACCACTAGGAGCTTCGACTCCAGATTTATGGGCTGCATTATCTTTTGTACATGAACTTCACCAAGTACACGATTCCCACATATCGATTCATCCCAATCTGTCATCACATATCATAGCCATCTTCTAGATGACGGTCTAACACTGTTGCATCACCACTTCTGTGTTAACTGCCGTCGCTTTTCCTCTTCAATACCAAAGTGTACACTACAGATTTCTGTACCGTCAGCCACGCACTGACGTCTACTCGTTTGATCACGAAGTATCTACCATCCGGTTGGCAACCTCGGCGAACTGATCAAATGCCTCGTGATCAATAGGCGTTTACTGTACCCAACTACCGACGTTTCGACACACTGACCATCGTTTCCTCAAGACAAACTTGGTATAGATGCTATGCTGTTAGGCAAAAGTCGAGCTCTGCTACCATATTCTTGTGTTTCAGTTCGGTTGGAAAACTATCGTAGATCGAACCACTAAGCCAAATTGTCAAAATCATCGGGTTCAGGGTGAGACTCCATGATAATTTTGGGGATCACATCGGATGAATTGCAAGTGAAGGCTGAATGGTAAATTGCCCCCTCGAATTCTTCATCACACATAACTGTTCTGCTTCAGACTGTAATCGTTTTTGCTGCAGAACCTCTTTCAATGCTTCAGCAGTGATGCTTATTGAATGTGTGCATTAAAATTGCCAAAGTATTGTGTCTAACCGCTAGATCGTTCCCAGTGTAGAGGACACATCAAACGAGAACTCAACAGATCTGTCAGTGAGCACGCGAGTCATATATATGAAATCCCACGTTTATCAGTCACTTTGTACTTGAACTCTGCTCACATCCGATCGCCTGGTTTTAAAAATCTCGAACCTAATGAAATCCTAAAACATCGCCAGTTTCCTCTGGCTGACTGCTCGGACACCCCATCGGGATCTAACGTTTGGAACAGAAACCAATACAGCTCTGACGAAGGCTAATCCAGACGAACTTGGTTCACCACTTGCTTGGTTTTCCGAGACAATTTGAGGAAATCTATCGTTCACCACAAGTGTCCGCTCATTAGCATCGCTTTTGTCAGTTTGTCTGTATGCATTTTCCTAATAAAGCATATCGTTTCCTAGTTCATATTCGGTTTTATTTGTCACAGTTATGTATTATACTGGCTGACGATGGTCAAAAGACTGTCTACTGTGTGATATTAGTATCAACTACAGTACCAGGTATACACCCGTACAGATTATCTGGTGTTTCAGCTCAACCGAAAAAGCAAATTTAATAGTAAACCAGTAGAAGCTGTTTAAAAATAAAAACGTTACTGCTAATACACTCATTTGCATATCAATTTGGTTTTCACAAAAGACTCAGCTGAATCTCTCGCTTATGATCTTCTTTAACTTTAATGGGCTGCACCAAGGCCGCCTGGTGTTTCAGTTGGTACGATATTCGAGATATCGCAGTAAATTTTCATAAGGGAGACTACTCACAAGGTTGCTGAAAACTCTTTGGCAGCCCACGACTGGTTTCGCCCTTCTTAGTTTCCTTTATGATAATATGCTGCAATACATCGAATATCGTAGCAACTGAAACATGAGGCGCCTTTGTGCAGCACATTCAGTTGAGTAATGTCATAAACGAGAGATTCAGCGGAGTCTCTCATGAAGGCCAACTTGTGTATCTGTCGAAATTGGTCCAATTCGAGTTCAAGTAGAACATAAGGTTGACGAATACCCGGGGACTGCGGCTAATTAATGAACTCCAAAGACGGCGAAACCGGTCGTGGGCTATCGAAAAGTTTTCAGCAATCTTGTGAATAGTTTCCTTAATGAAGAAATCGTTACCACATTGGTGTAGAAAACGTATGATAGACTCCAGCTTAGTCTCCCGTCCCAGGAGGAAACACCGTCTAGAAAATGAAATGACTCGCATTTGTTCCATCAGAATGGAGGTCTTCCTCCTAATGGAATCTCTTTGTCCCAGTGCAGCAAATAATGCCACTGAACTGATGGGTGCTTCCTCATAAAAAAAAGATCGGAAATTTTTTAGAAGTTCTGGCCTCATCACTCCCCAAAAGAGGCCATCTATTTTAGCAGATCTGGGAGCACAAACCATATTCAGAGCATCAGTTGCGGTGAACGATCATGTTCAAAAGTCAAATTAGCTCTTTTTCATTACCAACGGTGTGCGTTCTTGATTCAGCCTACTAAATGCGACAACTGAACTTCCCGTACAAACGGGTGGGCTTATGGTTGGTATGTGATCTAGAGAGCCATGAGAGGAACCACGAAACATGGAGCGTGGTTTCAGCGCCGCAAACACTTCAGTGTATTGTGAAGGCCTATCTTTGTAGCAGGTAATCTAGGTGACTTTAGACGGATACGTCGTTCCTCAAATGAGAAATACGTCAGGGGACACTGAAAATCTGTTAACGATCACCAGTCTAAGGGTTACAGTGGAGTTGAAAGTCAACGGAACTACGGAACTTTCTCTTTCCATTCCTTGAATGAACTTCCTTATACCATGCGTGTTAGTCTGTCTACCCTTGAATCACACTGGTAAAGGTGTATCGAATTGTTTGCTCTCAAATGTTACGTGAGTTCAACCCCAGAACTCCGGGGGAAAAAATATACCAGCCGGACAATTTGGCCAGTTTGAGCATAGCTCCTAAATGTTGTGAGCTATCCAGACAAATCGAAATGTTTCGGAAAGTAAGTGAGGAGCTCAAGCGGAGTATGTTGATAATCCTATCAAGTTTCTTGATTTACTGGATAAAGCTCGGAACTGAACCCAGTTACATAAACATGACACGAGGTTTCTAGAGTGCACCCTTCTAAATGCTTTGAGAAAGAACAACGGGAGCACATCATTTGTTGTTATTATTACTTGTCTGTTATTTCTCTCCGTATGCTATCAAAACCAATCTTTGGGACGCATATTAATATTCCAGTTTGATTAATTTTATCACACTAGAACATAACTGGAAGTTTATTCGCTAGCCTCAAAGACCTTACGCTTCTTTCCAGCTAGAAATGCCAAAATTGTCTTAAAGTGCCGAACGCAGGCCTGATCATACTGGTAAATGCTAGGCACCAAAGTACACTACGGCTGCTGGGGTGCGCCCCCTTGTTTGCTGCTGACGAAGCTAATGCGTTGGTGATTAAACGTTACGGTATTATTAATAGCTGCTGAGGTGAACGCCAATCAATAAGTTGGCGGATTGCGTCCGACCACAAAGAGGTGACAGTTTACCAGTATACCATCGTCAATTTATCAAGGGATCCATATTCACCGCTGTGTCGTAGACAATGTTCTAGAAGTAAGTTTGAATGTAAGAAGTTAAAGAATGAAAAGCTCAAAAGAAGGTGAAATGGTGCATAACTGGCAGAGTGCAACTAATGTTATGATGCAAAGTGACTGCTTCGGCTAATGAGAATCCGCGTTTAAGTCTCCGATTGCATCCCATATTTATTGCCCCTTGTGCGAGAGTTGTTTTTCAAAGGTACACAAATAGAGGTAATAATATAAAGCAAACAAATTGAATTGCTGATTTAAGCTTGATTTGGCTGTCACAGAACTAATGCTCTTATTTATCCCCCTCCATAGGGGCCTCCCCAAACAGATCACTCTGACTAGGTTCTACTAGTGGTCTCTATAGGGAAGACCAGTTTACAGCATTACTTGTCAGATTCATTTCCTCTAGAGGAGCAATGCATTGCCAATGTAATATTTTGTCTTGGAAAGACGAAGCAACCATTCTGAAGACATGAATATGTCTGCAGTCCGGTTCTGGCGAGTTTAATTCCTCAAGGACAACAACAAAAGAAAAATGTTCATGCTGTAAAAATTGTGATCACGAAGACGGCGTCCCCTCAACGGACCTTATTTCACCACATGTTCATCTAGCAGTGCAACTAAGGGCACCGCACTTGTATGCTTTTTGATTCTTTTGATTCACAGGCTATCCGACATCTCCCGAACAAAACCTGACGATTGTCAATCGCACACTGCTGTTTAACATTCCATTTATGGCCCTCAAATTTGCACTATTCGGCAAGCACTACTTGACTAATTAAATGTAGTTGCTCCATCCGAGTGGATACAACACAGAGCACGTTAATTTATTCCACTGTGGTATTCGGTTTCACTTTTTATAGCTAGAATAGAACGACTTACATAGGACTTACAGAACAAGTGTGAAGCCGATTTTGCCTTAAGTCATCACGCTCCGTTACTTCCGTTACATTGTAAACATTACAAGAACTTGATAAAATCCCAGAAGTCGGTCACTTCACATACCTGTCTGGTGTCATATTTTTCCCCCAGTAATTTGCCATCATTATTTTCAGCTGTCGCGGTTTATTCGGAACGTAGCTAAAAACTGATTGTTCTTAGCTTGTCTCTACTAGTCATACTGTCAGTAGTATGATTAGAGCTCACACTGGCTAACTAAGTTGTGGCCTCTGCCGCTGACAGGTGCCTCTTGTTGACTTCTGATGAGCTGAAAATCAGTGTTAATCAGGGTTGTCGCCAGTTCAAGGAAGCATAGTTTCTAACTCAAGTGAACATGAGTATGGACGAAATAGAGATCAACTGTAGTGAAGACGACGTGCGGTCTGTTGAGACCAGTCTTTGAATCATCATGTAGTTCCTATATAAGGTGGAGAACACATAGTTGCGGTAAGAGCGTCTTTCGCGTGAATGCAAAAGTGAAGTGGAGGTCATGATTATAAAGATGCTGATAACTTATTAGTTGGTCTGAGACAGAGGCTTTATTTAATTCTCACACAGATGTAGAACCACACCTGATAACACATCTCTACAGGTTCATACAGACCGGCTGGCGAAACAATACATCATCATCATCATCATCATCATCATCATCATCATCAAAGACAGCAACATCAGTGTTGACACTGATGCTTCACTGCCGTACCCGAAACAATACAGGGGTATAAGTAATTCGTTTTTATGAGTGACTGTATCGGGACCACATAATGAAACTGCTAAAAGGCGTCTGATATGTAAGACTTACGTTTCTGCTTCCGAGCTCTTATGATTCCTAATATGACGACACTGATAGCAACCCTATCGGTCATCAGTACTATCAAGACTGTCATCCTACTCACCATATTAATACAACATTGACATAATTCGCTATTTGGACAGCATGACCATGCGAGAAGCAGGCAAAGATTCACAAAACATACGTTGGAGTGAAGAATATCTTAGAGCCCTCCTTCCTAGAAGATCGTCTCAGAAACAAACTGATAGCTTTCATATGAAAATAGAAGTAGATGTTGACAAGTTGGTCTGGTGCCTGTAAAGCTTATCTTCCAAGTAAATAATATCCATGTCCAAGAAAGGAAAAAGATCAAGGTTCCTGGGTCGTGGTTGTCAGTCACTCAAGTCAAATAGAGGAAGAAAGATTTGGTGGGTGACTGTGTTACACGGTTCACCGTTCATGGAACTGGTCTGTCGCAACTAAGTGGAGTAAGCTTATCCGTAGGAACTACCTAGTTAAGACGAATCGCCCAAGAAATCTGTGGTGATGAATGCGAAGGACTAGGCGCTTATGAAGAGCTGATACTTTCAAGAGGGGTGAGAACTGCTGAAAACCTGTGATGATTGATGATAAGCTGAAAGAGTCGGAGAATGGGCTATGCTGCTAGTTGTGTTATCACAAGAACCATATTTCGAAATCATTGTGACAGAGCAACGACTCGGGTAGCATAGTCATCAGATTTCTGATGCCTGGAGGGGTACTGTTCCGAAGTATACTGAATTGGACCGACTGTGGAGCGTCGTTCAAAATGTTTGACTTGAAAGATAACTTGAAGGAAAGCGGTTCGAGCAAGGGTATCTGGGAGAGATGGTCCATGTAAAAAAACAGTTGCTTTCAAAGGCCGTTTCGTTTCAGAATGTCTTCGAAACGTTGATCTATCCAGAGTCCAGGAAGCCACCTTCATGTTGGCAACTTGGAAAAGGCGCGACCAACCTGTTGAGGGATATCCTATTTACTCTCTGCAACTAGTGGGCTCACACTGTTTGTGCCGAGATAAGTAAAGAAGTTCATGAATTCACAACACAGAACTCCTCCTGGTTTCTCCTTTTCCTCTGTAGCCCATTTTGACTGGAGGCCAGTAATATCTATTTCAACATACAAGAATAACTATGTGGTTGCCTGCGTTGTATGTGATGTTTCTGCTCTCCACTCACCTCCAGAGACTCGGAGGTGACTCGGAGACGCGACTCTAGTTTTGAAACCTGCTTCAAGATCTTTCCCAGACACTGGGCTGGTAAGCACTGCAATGGAGAGTTTCGCTGCCGATTCATCCTATTTTACACCTATTCCGGTGTTTTTGACGTTTCTCAGCCGTCCACATCTTCGATCAAAGCGGGCCTTTCCATTCATTAGAAAAAATATTGCACCAAGCTGACCTCAGCCTCCAAACTGTCATCAACACATTGCCTCATCCTGAACAAATCATCACGTCTAGTGCAGACCACTTATTAAGCGTGAATGAAGCAAAAGTATCGGTTCCACGGTTGGTGACTTTCAATGCCCCCTAATCATCCAAGAATCCTCCAACCGAAAGAATTATGGACGATATTTTTTCAACGGGTGGTCCCAAGCTGTTTGGCAATGGATGAGTAGGTGTCAATATAGTGTTGGCATTCCGGCTGGGCAGGTACTCCGGAGGGAACACTCGACCCCGGTCATTAAAAATTGTACTTGCGGATGAAGATACATGTCGCGGAGTGCTTGAAAACTTATCGGTCACAGGAAGAATCCTTCGCTGTCGTTCACGATCTTTCGCTAGGGCACCGGAGTCGGATGGAAAAATCAGTAGCAAAGCTTTGCACACTAAAAGAGCCGGCAAAAACTACCATTTCGAACTGGATTATTTATTTTTAAAAAAAAGAAAAGTCCCAAGTTGTATTTGAAGCTGATTGCTCTTTTACCGTAAAATGGGATTCCTTAAAAGGGCTTTAAGTGATCACTGCAAATGTACTGAACGACCGACTCAATTTGAATGATTTGCAATTGCTTTTGAGTGAATGCTGTCCAGACCTAACTGCCATCACTGAACTGTGGCTAAACTCAGAGTGCCGGATCCAGAAGATCCCCCTTTTGCTCAAGATTGATAACTTTGTTGAAAGGTATTTTTCTTTCTCCAAAAGACCATCCTGGATTAATTAAGAAGTAGGATTACTGATGAAAAGGACGAAGGCACCCTGAGATCGCTCCGAACTTCGTAACTCCTGCACGAAATTAAAACGAGGGAGGCGCTTCGACTTTGAGCTACAATTTGCCAGAAATTCTAATGCACATTCTAAGAGGCTTTTTCTCTTACGTAAAAAGAGGTGTAAAAGCTGAATCTGGTGTTCCTGTGCCTCCTTCTAAGTTTACACAATTAATGACGATGCCACAGCTGAACTACCAGCTTCTCAATATTCCATGTTGTACACCTTAGAGGCAGAAACTGTCATCCTGCACACTCGCTTCTCTCCAGAGTCTTGGCAGTGGTCACGAATCTGTCCACTAACTAACATTGGTGTTGGACTCCAACTCATTGTCCGGCTCTGACGACCTGCATCTCCGTTTTTTCTAACAACGTAGATAGCTTTAAGAACATAATTTACAACATTTTTCATCCCGCCCTGGATGCCAGGTGTCTACTAACCGTCTGAAAAGCCGATACGACCAGACCTTTATTCAAGAGCGGGGAGAATACAGACCTTGGTGTTTACCTCTTATTCTAAGTAAAGTTGTGCGGAAACTTGTGAAACAAACTCTGCAGCAGCATCTACAGCGTATTTTCCACTCTTCTGTTCAGCAGAATTTCTTCTAGTGACGTTTATGTATTTCCAAACTCCCGCTGGCTAGAGAATTATGGACAAATGCCATCAACATGAAAGGGCATCCTGATGTTTTTCATATTGGCTTCTGCAAGTCATTGTACAATGTGTCCCAATAACGTTTCCTGTCGAAGCTCAATGGATATGGTAGTACCGGAAGCTCACTCGCGTTGATAAAAACTTCACAGAAGGACGAATAATGTGGGTCGTAGCAATTAGCCAGTTATCTCCATGACAAATAGAGTGCCCCAAGGTTCAGTCAGCCCTGAAATCCTCAAACTCTATGTCAATGCCTTACCTCAGGCCTTTTATTGAAACTGTCTAAGGTAGGCCAATGACCTCAAGATTTGAGGTATTAACAACTGCTGGAAAATTCCAACTGACTGCAGGATATCTTAGATGCCGTGCACAATTGGTCGTTGACAAATATGCTGTGCTTCCGTAATTGTGTCGGATTTATTCGATACCCACCACACGGGAGGATACCTGTCCATGAATGTCTCATGAAGGGTCTTGGAAAGTTAGTATTTTGTGACCTAAAGAGTGAACAGCGTCAACACTGCAGCCAGGACGTTCTGTATTATCAGCATATATTTGACGGGACTCACTCTGCAGACTCCAGCTTTACTCTCATACCCGACCTTTTTCTTGAGTACGTCCTTCCCACTGTAAATCCACTCACAAAGCATGGAGCAAACACTATGGAGAGTGTACAAAATTAGAGTCTGGAAATCCATTGTGAAAATTCGGAACCTTTCCTGTGAAACCCATTTACAAAACAGGCACATGCTTTTCACATTTATACCGGCATGGACAAGAAGACCTAGTTTATTGTCCGCGGTGTCCGCAAGGTGAACTTAGCACTGACCTTATGCAGAACTTCATCTTCAGTAATGACTCATCAGTACGAGGCCACAGCTGAAAGATGTTCAAGCTGAGGGAGTTAAAAATGGCTGCTAGACTCATCCTATTCACTCGAATAATGAGTGACTGATCTGGTTGCAGAGTCGAACCCAAGAACGCTTCAGGAAGCTGCTTGAGGCACGCTTATGCGAAATCCAGGGGTAACACTATCCGCTGCAGTAACAGTGAACTCATTTGAACCCCATCCAGCTGTCTGTTCTGGCGTCTAGTTTCCTCCGATAATCGGGAAGTGGCGGAGAGTATAAAGGTCTGCGTCCGCTGCTCTCAACCCCTCGGTGGATTCACTGAGTACCTGACAGTAGCTGAAAGTTACGTGATCGTTGTACTTGCCTGTTATGACTGAGCATCAGGGTAGACGCAGTAACATACCTGCGTGAGTGTACGTACTTTCGTACACCAAGCCCTATACTGTAAATCTATCGACAAGTGGGACCAACTGCGGTTGGTTTCGAAAAATGAAATCACTACGCGCTTCCTCTTGATCAGAGATTATTAGATAGATGTAGAAGGATCGAACGTCAGCTATCTAGGTTGTGATTCCGAACTTGTCTTCAAAGCCTCGCGGCTACCGAGTCACCCGTGCTCACAGCGCTTGCAATTGAAGTGCTCGATAGTGGTTTTCTCGTACATAAACATTCATTAGGGATTTGGCGGCTTGTAGAATGTCAGGTAATTGTTCTTAACTTTCCCAGTTGTCGAAGTCCCCAACGAACTCAGAACTCAGATTCACGATAAACCGGGAGAGTATGGGCGGCTTTTTCAAACAGTAAATTGTCAGAGTTTTCTTTCCCTTCATTTTCCAGGTTCTAACACTATCACGTTTCACGAAGGTTATAAAATGCCGCCTCAGTCATGCTAAGCTGTAGAATGGTTTGAAGAAGACCCAAACATCAATTACCAACTAATACAGCTCCATGATGAAATTGAAGGCAAAACAGTGAAATAAACGAAGAAATGACTTCCTTTGGGAGAGTTCGTCCATCCCATTTTATTAGAAATAAACCCGTGATCTAAAATCAATAGCATGTTGGTTTGAAGTTCTCTTTGCGGCAGGGAGCAAGACGATAGATTCTAGTTATTCGCTTTTGCGCTTTTCGAACCGCAGTGACAGTTTGAAGGCCTTGAATTCCAGAAAATATAATCGTAGCTGGTTGCGAACGCTTAATTCTGAGTTACCGCCTTCCTTAGCATAACATGGATTTTGGACATGACGCTCGGGTTTTGAAAGGCCTTGAGGATGAAAAAGAAATGTTGATAAAACAGATTCAGTTTGAGCGCACACCAACTTCGGATTTGATCAAAGGATTACTGCGAGATTTCCAACAGGCGTCTAAAACAGATATTTGGCTTGACCAAAGCGCGGCTTCCCGGTCGGAAAACCCTTTTAAAAAGAAATCTTGTTGTATCATTTTCTGACTCTGTGAAACTGGTGCCAACAATAGCAAGTGTGTTTATCTCGAATGGCGTGATTTCTTTTACGATTCTCACTTTTTTCTCGTGTCAGCCCATAACGGAGTTGAAGGTACCAAACGGAATCTGTAAATGCACATTCCTTCGATCTAGAATTCAGCATCATTATATCTTTATTGTATTATAGATCAATGTCAGAAAGATATAAAGGCAAATAGAGGGTCGTTCAGAAAACTTTTAACAACTGTGAAAAAACAACGGGGCATCAAAGCTCACCATAGGCAGCAATACCATTGGGCGAATGTTTTTTCTCAACTTTCATTGAAGCAGTTTTCAATTTATTCAGATAACGCTTCGTAATCAAAACAAAATGAAATCGGAAGGAGTTGAGAATGCTAGTCTACCACAAACGTCAAATGGACGTGCACTCCCGATTATTCACTCAGACAATCTGGATAGAAACGGGTTGTACGAACGCCAAGAACAAAGATAGGCAGTAGGGTCTTATTAGTCCTCAAGCATCCGTGCTTGGTGGTTTCATATAGAGAGCACTGCTATAAAAAAGAGGTCAGAGTTTCGCAACCAGTCTGGACATGTTTCGCCGAGACTTCATTCATTCCAATGGATCTGGTGTCATCCACTAATAAAAGCTGGCCTGTTATCGCTACAGAAACGGAAGTTTTACACTCTCAAAGTGAAGTTTCTCACAGCAAGGTCGAACGAGGATGAGCGCACCAGGTCAATCTAAACCTCATTCGTTGTCAGCTCACAATCTGAGTCTGACGGTGCTACGAAATCTCACAAGTAGGCCGAAAAGTGGGGAACCACATGGTACAAACCTACTGCCACCGGATTCCTGACATTTCGTGTTACTTAATAAATTACGGTAGGACGATCTCATTGCTCAGTGGAAGGGATTAACAATTCATCGAATTCTATCTGGAAGTTATCCAGTTATTTTTTGAAATTGGCAGGCCACATTGTGCAGGCGTTCTGAAATGGCCCAAAACTCTCTACTGAGTAATGAATATTGTGGCCCGTTCCTCGTAAATGTCTGTTTGTTGTCAAAGTACCATGAGGTCCAACCGACGGTTTAGCGCCGGACTACAGCCGACAGTATTGTTCGACTCCCGTTCTCGGGGTTAGTTGCGCTGCCAGAGGACGGCTGGCTGTCCACCGCAGCGTCCAGACTGTCCTTGCTGCTATCGATCGCTCGTTTGGCGGGCTTGGTTTGGTTTCGTTAGCTGTATCAGTCCATCCGCACTCGTCATTGAGTCAGCGTGCCGTTTGACTGAGCCCGGGTGATCTGCCTGTGTTCCTCCGAAGAGCGACCGATACGCAGTGCACTTTGGACGCCTGACTCAGAAAAGCGTTGCCGTACCCAAGCGATGGGAGGCCGGAGATCATGGTTCGCACGTGTCTGCCACACACCCACATTTCCTAAGTGAGAGCAACGTCGACGGCTCCCCATGCGATGGTAGGCGTGCGTAGCTGTGAGGAAGCGCAATGTGCGGAGCTTGACCGGAAGACCACGCTCACAGCTCGGATTGTGGCGTTGCGCAGAGTGAAGTGCCCGAGGTTCGAGCTCTGGCTTTTTTGTGGATAGTCAGCCGGAATTTGTCACATACGGTACAGATTGGGGGTAGCGCTCACCCTAATAGGTATCTGAGCTGTACGATGCTTTGATGGAATCCAAGGCAGGGGAGCTCGACGCAGGATAGATTTTGTTGTTCTAGCATCAGTATCGACGTGTTTTATTGGTATCTGCCAGTACGACTTTCGTTAGTACGGAGGCGGATTTTGTGAATTCTCAATTTGAATCTTTGAGTCCGGGAGGAGGAAAGTTGCGTGGTAGATTCGGAGTCATTGCTCGTGACGAATTCTTCAGTTATGCGCTGAAGAACATATGTCCTGGGACAGTGCAAACGTTCAATACAGATGCCCACAAGGTATCACTTGGAGGCTACCAAATGCGAGCCAACCATGGACTCACCTGGAACATATACCCAATAGTTACCGGAAGAGATATTCACTTAACAATGGCCATTCATTCTGTAGCACGCAACTGGATTCCGATCATAACACTGTACGGCAAGTGTGCGCTTCTTACAGCCAAAGGTAATGATAATGGTGGTACTGTACTACTCGCTTTTCCGCAGGAACACGCAGACCCAGGCAGGGATATTAAGTTCATCAACTCTAATGGGTTTCTGTAGCTCAACTCCAACTGGAAATCTATGGAAATTCATAGTCACACATTGATGGCTGGCTGGCTGACTTTTGACTGAAAGAAAGAGTGAAGGAACCTATGCTTTCAGCTTTTAGCATGTTTGACCAAAGCATCCAACCCGATCAAATGAGCACTGAATATCATCAAGACCAGCATCCCTTATGGATGCCAGATACACCATACCAGCAAAAGTCGATGAGGATCGTATACTCAGGTCTCATAAACGCCTAAAGAATAACAGAGGGTACCGATGGATTGTGAAGCCTTAGGAAATGGAGAAAACTTCTGCTGTGGGAAACAGGTATACATAATTCAGCAGATTCGCTCAACTGCCAAAAAACGATTTTGCAAAAAGGTGGAACAGCGATTCGTGTGAAGCATCGTCTTCAGCGACGGACTGGACACTTCAAAGAACACCTCACCTGGCCTTTGTCAACAAAATTTCTGAAAAAGCCTAATGAATCTGTATAAAAACTTGACACCAGCCCTCATCCGCAGCTGAAATTCAGCTCTAAATATCCTTCCTTTGTTGCAACTGGGCACTTGGCTCCGATGGCATCAGCCTGGCATTTGTAGCTTCCGAGATACTCTTCGGCATAGGTGGATCAATCGCCTGGGGAAGAAAATTCGCGATAATCATATCTTCACAATAATCGTTTATATTGAACTGAAAGCAACTCTTGGTTTTGGGGATCTTTAGAAGTTATAGAAGCTCCGGGCGATCAAAAATACCTCATTATAAAAACCCATTATAAAAGCACTTTACTGAATCCTGTGAGCGCTTTCTGGCCTACAGGAATAATTCGTGCTCCTTAACTTCGTTATCGATTTGCTTCTTGAATTTCCTGCAACTTAGTAGAGCATAAGGTTGACGGAAACTCGCGTACTGTGCCTACCCGATGAGTCCCAAGAAGGGCGAAGTCGGTCGTGAGCTATCGAAGAGTTTTCAGCAACCTTGTGAGTAGTGTGTTGCTTCCTAACTTCAACTTCATCGTCAACCTAATGGTACCGCTGTTAATCTGTCGATATGATACAACGGTTAGCCACCACATCAAGGCTTTCAAATAGCCACTCTTACTCCTATTCACCTTCGCAAACGAAATATCATCCATCTGTTTTTACTTACTACTAACTAACTACTAACTAGTGTACTACTAACTACTTACTATTTAACCCTCCCCAACCGGCTGTTTTTGAATCTTTTCTGAAATAGTAACTTCACGAGTGGTTTCAACTGTTCGAATACATCATTGATCTTTTTTTATTTTTGGGTGGGGGGGGCAACTATCTTCTGCTATCAAATCTTGATTGTTCTGGATTGAACAATCCTGACAATAATTCGATGCTGACTGGCGAGAAGCTACCGAAATTCTTCGTTGGGATGAGTGCTACTAATTATCCGTTGAAGCGGGTACCACCTGGTGTAAACCACTGGCTGTGATCATCTTAAATTCATGTAAACATAGTATAGTTAGAGAAATGGAGCTGTCATTGTCCGACTTTATTTTTAACTAACGCTCCAGTTAATCAGTATCTCGAAGTAAAGAATAGTTTGAGTGCTCCGAACCCTGTTTCTTACAACAAAGAAGCATGGTGTTGTTTTTATAAAGACACCTTGTGCAGGAATTCCAGTTTTGACGAAACCCTATTGTAAACCCTATTGTTTCCTTTCCCTGTTTGGGAAAGGAAACTCAGCCCCTAAAAATCACCGCCGTGTCATTTATACGGCAGAATCTGTTTGTATATTGCCCAGTATGTAGCATTTTGCACAGCACCCAGCTAGAGCCCTAGTAAGGCTTATTGTTTTATTCACTGTCTTTCTGCGTTGCCTTTCCGTAGGTTCATTACTTACCCTGTAGCGTTTTATCAGTTATGTCAGTTAGGTAAAACACGCCAGACTTTTGCAGACTTATTTTTCTCATCTGCCGGTAAGGGTTGACTCTTCAAGGGGAAGTAACAAGTAACGATTCGGAAGTCAAGAACACATCCATGTTGAAAACGGGGAACTTTCACACGTAGAGTAGCCAGGCGGAGAGCATACAACAGTGAATTAGGGAATCATTGAAAAGTGGTGGTATGTAAGGTGAAAAATCGATAAGAACTACTGAACAACTACTTATTGGGATGTCCTTTGATCAAGTGGAATTGCAAAATGGTCAGCCCTGAACAAAGAATTTTTCAACCAGGCGAACTTGCTTGCAGTCATTTCCAATCAGTCGTGATTTTACGTCGAGTATTCCGTTGTGCTAGGAATTGAAAGAACGAAGTTGATTATTTATTTCGCAAAAGTCAGTTCATTTCGGACGGATAGAAGCCAAGAATATTCGATTCAAAAAAGCGATTGCTTCATCGTCCTCCTGAGGATCTGTAATGATCACGAAAATCTCACTACGGAATCGTCAGTATGCACGTCGCGATCAGCGACCTGAAAACTGGGTTTCCATAGGTCTTATATGCCGGTTGACCATCCCCACATAACCAGTGCCAAATACAATCGTCCAGAAAGAGTTTCCCGGTTTGCTCTTCGCGAAATATCACCGCCATATGTACAGACAAGTGTGGTGGACTCCTTGGACAGTCTAGTGTTGTTCATCAAACAATGCCTCAGCAAATGATCTTATGCACCGAGCCAATTTTGAGTCACTGCAACAGGCCCATCGATCTTTACACCGAAAGGCCCATTGTCAAATCAAAAAAACAGAAAAACAGTTTGTAAAATAACTTTACATTCATGGCTACGAAAACCCATCTATACATACCAAAGCAAACAATTAAACGAGGGGAACAAATGTGGATGACAGAATTCTGCAGCACAGTGCAGGCAGTCGTCAAACATTTAACAACAGTAGTGAAACTCTTGTTGAAGTGAGGACGACTCATTCATAATGGACCGTTATTTTACAATGAAAATTTGCCAGATTATTGTATCCACTCCCGTCAATGCAACTACACCGTCGTTCAAACCGTCAATAAACTGTGGATTCCAGTCAGAAGCTTTGTCAACCACCTTGACTACCCACGAGTCAAGTTCACAATGACGTCACTTCGGTAATCACTTGAGACGTTTTGTCTCCGTTGTCTCACAATAACAAAGCAGTTCACTACAAAACATGGTTATTGTGATAATCTGAGTGATATTGGTCCATAGATGGAAAACAAAGCCAGGTATTCAGCCATAACCACATATAATCAGCCATTTCATTTGCTGTTTCTGAAGTAGGCTAGGATAGGTAAGGCCAGAAAAGTCATCATAGTATCTATTTGTCGAGTATATACAATTTTCGTAAACAGAAGCGCACCTTGAGGTTAATACATCGGCACAGTCTGTACAAAATAACTTTTACTTGTCTCGCAACTATAACTTATGGAAAATATGACTACCCCATGTTAAAACATTACCAAAAGCGGTCCCTTTGAACAGAGCACATAGTAAGAATAGAATAGAATCTCGCTTTTCTTTACTCCTCGTGGATTGAGATTAAGTCTATATGTTAAGTATCAGTGCACCTGTGTAGCAGATAGTCAAACGAGGAATATGTTGAGTCTTGAACAGTCCCACATTGAAACCGCAGCCGTACTATTATGTACCTCATATCATATTTTCATGCACTTCCCCATGGTTGACATAAAGTTACTCCATTCAGAACTAGGTATCTTGCACATCATAATCAAACAATGATTTTCGCGCACAACTTATTTGGCCTCTACTTTGAGCCGTGAGCTTAAAAAAACACTTGAAAATAGTTCAGAGTATCAGTGTTATTTGAGCTAAAATATCTCGGTCGTTTTTTATCCCACGTTTGATCGAAAGCCATTTGAATGAGCGTTGCTACTGATAGTATGTCTGGTGAGCAAAAGAGATCAAATCCACTGGGTCAGTGACATACTCCGTAACGGTTATGTTAAATGCTAGTTGCGTATTCATTTGCAGCAAAACTGCAGTGTTTTTTGTATAAATTGTGCGCATAGTCTTCGCGTAAACGGATAATACCCTTATAGTTGACAGCTCTGAATCTCTCAGCTTTGAGACATTCTTGTGACGCCTTGGTAATGGTGGTTTTTTAAATGCAAAGTGGTTCGAGAGTAACAGAGATGGATATCGGGCATCATACTGGATCTGATATTAAGCTTATGTTTGTGGTTCGCGACCTTCGCCGAAAAAGTCTATGGAATCACCAAAGCTCTGGTCGCGCAGCTAAAAGTAAGCTATAGCTTGTAACTCTTAAAAGACTTAAAAGGTCGTGTTGGAGTGAGGTCTTAAGCATCCCCATTTTCACTTTCATGGTTAGAATGCCCATTAACAGGCCGTGTATTTCTCGAAATTCTTTTCAACTCGGGCAGTCACTGTGTGCAGCCGAGGCTACCAGGCACTGGAAAACTCCTGGAGCACTCTTTTCCGTAACCGTGATAGTCAAGTCAGTAGTGGATTTGTGGTCCAGTCTATAAGGCAGTGACACCACTAGACTAGCTTCGTTCTTACTGGACCCATCACATGCGGTTTGTGAACTGCTTCAGACTGGTGTCTCTGAAATTTCCTCCGCCTGCAAAAACTCGATACACGTGCAAATTGGCTGACTGACTCTGGGGATAGCGGTTTGGATACAGTGCCTTAACAAAAACCCTGTTACCAGACTGCTGAAAAAAGTTCACCATCCTGTCTGAGCACTGCGTTTATGGGTTAATATAAAAATAGTTTAGTTGGAGAAATCCATGCGTCTGCAAATTGAGTTGATGTCAACAGAGACTCAACTGAATCCCTGCCGAACCTCTAGTTTACGACATACGCAAATAAGAGAGAGTGTTCAAGCAGAATATAAGATTGAAGGAAATTTGCGGATCGCAAGGAGGGTGGAACCGATCGTCGGTTGCCAACGTTCTACGGGCAGTGTTTTCCTTCAAAAACTATTTTAAATTATTGATAGAATGGGCCTTATTCATTGGGTATGGTGGTCGCAGAAGTCAGTGGATTACTAATTGCTTACTTCGTTGTTGTAGTACTCACAACGAACTAACTCAGTCAAATACAAGTGAAGTGTTTTTTTTAAAACTGCTTCGGATGAACTGAGAGACACTTAAAAGTTAACTTACCAAAGTCAGCGACACGAGAGTTGGAATCTCTTTCAATCGAAACACATGGTGCTTTCTGAAAGGATTGTCTGGAGATATCCACCTACGGATGTCAGAAGAGAGGACAAAGTCAAGCTCACACATAAATATGTATGTAAAGGAAAAGCTGTTTGTGAGTCTGGCTGAATTCCTGTTCATCCTCAAATGATTCGATGGCTGGTTTTTAACGAACGACTGGACAGCAAAGATAAGAATGTGAGTAGATATGTGTATCCAACTGAACCATGCCGATTATATTATACAGTTGACCGTGGAGCATGCCGTGATGTGGTCGACTATAAGTGTTATCATCAAGAGGGAATGTGTTTGAACCCTCATCCAGGAATACAAAGATATATTATCGGTCATACTTATCTACAGAAGCACTCATTTCTGGTTTTGAAAACGCCCACCGCTGACACGTCCGAAACAATTCCAAGTCATAATCAACCTCATGACGGGCATCCAGTAATGTCCATTCTTTATTTAGTCGATCGGTTGACTTGTCTATTTCTATCTCAGTCTTTGCCATTTTACTACCTATGATAACTTTGTCGAAGATTTTATATTGAAACAGTCATTGAAAATTTACGTTCACCTTTGGGTGAAGCAAGAAGAATAATAAGGATTCAGCAACCTTGTGAGTAGTTTCCTAAATGAAAATATATTGCGATGCCTCGAATATCGTACCAACTGAAACATGAGGCGGCCTTTGCGCAACACATTCAGTTGAAGAATATCATAAACGAGAGATTCATCTGAGTCTCTCGTGAAAACCAAATTGATATGCAAATGAGCGTATTTGTCGAAATAACAAGGATTGTTACCGTAGAAAGAATTTGAGGAAAATTCTGCTCAAAATGTAGCAAAATTATCGTTACGTGAACTAAGCAACGGGGACGTGATAACTGCTGAGTAGTAATGGTCATGAAATGGGGCACTGCGTAGGAGAGCACTAAACACGTATATCATGATTTCACTGTACTAACTTGGGTTATTATCATTCCACCATGTTTGGAATTGATTGGGTTGTACAACAATAAAACTTGTGGAGATTAGGCAACAACAAATGTTGTCCCAATGACCCTGTCGAAGAGTCCCAAGAAAACATCTTCCGGAAGAAACAATAGCAATAAAGATTAACGGTTTTTGATGAAACAAACTGTGGAAAAACTTACTCGTCGCGATCGCCGACTTCACACCATATGAACAGATCACTCTCATTGGTCATCCTTAGTGCTGTCAATACAGCAGGTTCGGCTAAGGATGACAAATAGGTAAAGTCAGATTGTTTTTACCAACATCTTTTAATTGTTCAAAAAAACAACACCAATACAAAGCAATTTTGGAAATCTCCAATGGTTTCTAATTCTAGTCGCATGCAACATCTGTTACGTGTCAGCAGGCGTAGAGATCTGTTTGGATATTTGCAATTTTATTCGCATGCAAGAAACCTGAGAAGAGCCGGCATCAAATGCCATCAAGTAATGTAGCAGCCTGTTGAGTCCCGGATGCAGAAGCGTCAGTCACATGAATCTTACAAGATCCTGGATATCAAAAGAGGCAGAGCTGGTTTAGAAAGTGCCATGTACAAATAGGTGAACAGATGCTCAGCAACAAATACGCGATTTCGCACTCCCATCGATTTCGTCTGCACAGTCTTCGCCCCATTCTGGCACAGTTATTTCCGGTTGATCCACACCAAATAGGGAAAGCACTTGGCTGAAGATCCGTTGTTATTAGAGTTCATCGGCTTTAGTCGTACCGAAATCTGAACCCCGGACTTCTGATATGCGTGGTGAGCGTGCGATTGATAAGCGAGTTGACTGGTCTACACAACCGGAATAGTGATTGGGTTATCTTCAAACATTCGATCAAAGAAAGGATACGATTGTTTGATCAGACGTGATAATTCGGGTGCGTCCATGTTGCGCTGGTGGAGTATTTCTAACACCACGCGTAGCGTATGAACCCCGGCATGGCAAAGAATATGCATTCTTGATTACCCCTCGTAACAACGCAACTTAAGTCCATATGATCAGCCAGAATAATTGGGCCACGAGGGGAAGAGGATGGTTCAAACGAAAGTGATGTGTATGCAAATTCTACAAACGACCCAGACACGCACCCACTTGATCTAATGACCAGGACATATCAGCTATGTTCATAAAAATGGCTCTGATGATATGCATGATAAAAGATGAGGGATCCCTATAAAACCACAAACAAATAGTGAGGCGGAAGTATGGCTGTTCACAGTAGACGAGCAAGAGATGGAATGTATCCTCAGTGCTCAAAGAAATTTAGATGCTCTCCTTCAAACTAAGGAAAACCCAGAAGAACCTAATTTGTCTTAGATGTGGAATGTGTTTGTTAGTTGAGTGAGAGCGTACAGTAAGGCTTCCGTAATAGCTCATTTAACAAGGTCTTAAATGAAATACAGATTACAGTGAAGTATGGAATTTTCTGAAGTACTGTTTTGCAAATCTTCATAATGCAGACCAATCTTTAATGGGACGCAAGCGCTGTTGCCAAACTAATGCAACAAAGCCCAGAAAAAATTACAGAAAATAGTTACAGACATTCATTTTTAAATAAAAGCTAGTGGATTACTTTAATTTACAAGCACAGTAACGGGCATGCAGCACAGCAGGGATTGGAACTGAACCGACGTTTCCAGGTTGATGGAGTATTAGGGTGTTAATTTCCAGATAAAGTCAGTCTATAGTGAGGGGTCAAAGAGGACCACAATAGAGACACTTTATGGTTGATGATATTCGTCAATAGTACATTTTTTAACGCCGTCACAGATAGATTGGACTTTACGGTGGTGTGAAGGTTTGTGTGACCTATTGAGCCATACTGGGTGGTGTCCATGCGATACTCACAAAGTCTCTCATACCAGGTTGGTCAATGGTTGGAGGTCTGACGAACACAGTCACCTGGCCCTCCAGGTTGGGGCTTCAAATACGTGTGGCGACTTGTTCCGTAAATATCGTAATGCGCCTGCATTTCCCGCCAAGCATCACTGCCTTTTAGCCTAAGGCTTTGGTCGAGGACCCTAATCGTCCTCCTCTCTAGGTGTGGGCGTCCTGGCAGTATTGCAGCCCACGTACGACCATGATACTTACAACTAACAATAATCTCATGCAATATCGGCCGTCGCCTTACTTACTACATACAGCAGGGCAGCTAAACGCAAACATGCTAGTGCTGACGCCTCCCCCTTTACACTTTTAAGTTTTCCTTCTTCCGACCTAACCCACCCAGGTTTGAATAATCTTTCCGCAAGTCTCAGCACTAGGACTGGCCGCAGTGTTCACCGTGCATCAAACTTAACCAATGCTTCTGTACGTCCAAATATAGTGACAGCCCGAAACACTACGGAATCTGTTTCCAAACCCCGAAAGCCGGTCTACTTAGCTGCCTTTAAAGTTCGCACACTAATGTAAGCAGGACAACATGTGGCTCTTTCTTTTCGCTGGATTCCCTCTGCACTGATATATGCTGTCTGCCAGAAAAAAGGATACAGGACGCAAGTACTGTGACCAAACTGACTGCCCCTTCGCTCTCTTCCAGATTCTGGCTGCGCAGATCTGATAATGCAGGGGCCGCCGCAGCTGGATATGCTGGGATGGGTATTGTATTGAGTAACCGAGCGGAAGCGTCTCTATTTGATTGGATAGCCGTTGATTGTCGCCTCTGCGCGGTTTGTTTAGCAACGTCTGTGAGAGAATCTTGGGAGTGCGGGGTCCATCGCAATCTATGTATTGTGTCTGCTTACGCCCCCAACTGACTGTAGCTCTGAATCTGCCAAAGACAGTTTCTATGACGCTCTAGGTGCTATTTTACAATAGGCTAAAAGCTCACACACCGTTGTGGTTGTTGGTGACATGAACGCCCAAGTAGGCTGACGAAGCGCTTCTGAGGCCCAATTGGGTGGTCGTACTTGGATACGAGACGCACGGAAAACGAAAATCGTCCACTTCAGATGTGTGTCGATTAGGCACACCTTTTCAGCACCAATTTCGTTAGTAGCGGAAATCCCTTGACAAAGCGGTGCCCACCAACGAACCAGTCGCGAATCAAAATTGACCACATCGAGGTCAGTTACCGGTGGCTTCGGTCAGTCACTGCCTGCCGCATTTTCTGAAATACCAGAGTGGACGCCGACCATGCACTGGTGCGCTGCTGCTTTTCATTGCGCTTCTCAGGTTTACGTAGAACTCGCACATCTTGCTTGGCCATTAAGAAGTTGATGGACGCAGAAATCAAACGAAATTTCAGCAGTGGCTCCTCGAACGCCTGTCGGACCGTTGTACGTTGGATATTAACGACTACTGGGAACAGATATCCACAGGTCACCCACAGTCGAGGCTTCCGTTTGTGGCACCATCCGATAAACCTTATCCAAACATTTGAAGTCCGATAAAACCGTGTCTTTGCTGCTGATCCGGCGACAGATTCCTCCTGACCACAACCACAACTCAACCCGACGCATCATCTGACGCCAGATAAAACTGACTGCCCGTGCAGACTGCGAAGCTTGGTGTACCGAAAGGCCGAAGAAATGGAAGAAACAAAAAATGTTTGAAACGTCCGCAGGCTTTTCCACTTGATTCGTTCGATTGATGCCCAGATGTCTCTCGTCAGGGAAATATCAGGGATCAGAACAGCCCTCTGATATCCAGCAAAGAAGAACTTCTGGACAAATGGGCATAATACTTCGAACAACAATTCAGTTGACCACCTGGTACCTCCAGTGCGGACTGCCAACCTTCGACAGAATGGTGGGGTGTGAATATGGAAAGCCCCTCAGCCTCAGAAGTGTCCCAGTGTATATTTCGAATCAAGCGTTATTGTGCCGCTGGTCTTGACGACCTTCCAGCTGCAATGTTCAAGGATAACGTTAAATTTCTCAGCCATTGTCTGTATAGCTTATTTGTGTCCATCTGGGGGGAGGTACCTTTCCAGGTAGCTAGGATGAGTCAATAAAACTGCCCATTTTCAAAAAAGCTACTCGCAGTGAATATAGCAAATACAGGGGATTTATTTTGACTCTATAACAAGGCTTCCATGGTCACTGATTCTTTGTCGTCTTACGGCGCCACGCGAACCCTTGACCCGTTAGCATCAAGCGGGATTTCGACTGGGTAGAGGCTGCGTCGCACATATCTTCACACTCCGTCAGGTGTTAGAGCAACGCCACATATCCAGGCGAACCGTAATCTTGGTAGTCCTGAATTTCAAGAGTGCGTTCCGTCCTGTCGGTCGGTCAGTTCTGTTAACTACACCTGCATACAAGGGTATGTCCCAGAAGCCCATGAGCATAATCTGATCCTTATATTCACATACTTCTTGGCGTGTGAGGGTGTATAGTGTACTCTCTAAAGGTTTCCCTATAAAACGTGGTCTCTAGCAAGGATATCCACTCCCTCTATTCTTGTTTAACTTCGTCAATATTGAAATAGTGAGGCGAAGGCTGGGAGGTCTTCAAAGCCCTGTTGTTCAAATCGTTGCTGGTGAAAACCTCGTTGATTTGGAGTACGCAAACCATGTCGTCTTCATCTCTGAAGACGTAGGCAGAGCACAAGTTCTATTCAATAAACTTACCATCATCATACCATCTTTCGGCATGCACTTTGCACCCTGTTTTGAGCGCAGAACGCACACTTTGCACCCTACAAAGATGTGATTCACAACGCGGAGTCTCTCAACGTACCCCTTACAGTTCAAAGAGAATTACTGGAGATTGTGGAGAAATTTACACACCTCGGTAGTTGTATTAGCTCTGACGGAAGTGTGTCTGATGAAGTCAGTGCACGAATCTCGAAGGCCAGAATCACGTTTGCTTATTTGCGTCACTTGTGGTGGCAAATAGGCATATGATTAGATGTCAAGGATTGCGTTTATCAGGCTACAGTAACGGCTGTGTTGCTGTATGGTTGAAAAACGTGGCCTTTGTGGTCAGATGATGTGAGGCATCTTCAGGTTTCTGATCACCGATGCTTCAGAAGCGTTGCTTGTGTCGGATGGCCTCACTGAATTCGTAACGAGGTAATTAGAAGACGGGTGTTTGTTTGTGAGGCAGGCATATCGGTCACGGAAAACATCCAGAACCATTATCTGCGGTGGCTCCGCCATGTGCTACACATGCCGAAACACCGTCTACCGAGACGCGTGTCCTTCCTCGTGCCTCCTTCAGAATGGCGCAAGCAGCGAGGTGGACAACTTATGATTTGGCAGAAGGGTGTGAAAAAGGTCACGAAGAGTTTTGGTGTTGTTGGTGTGGTAAGCCTTCTAGGATAGGGTCCATGTAGTTCCTCTTGCGTTTGGCTGGAAACCTTGAGAAATGGCGGTTGATTGATGTCAGTGGTGTTTTTGATTTCCCTTTCCCTTCTAGATTTTCTGATTGAAGGCTTGGAGGTGTAGGCACTGAGATTGCTTGCGATAGGCCAGGACCAGGTCACCTCTGTCATCCACTCTTTTCTGTTCGTTTTATTCTAACGCTTGAGGTATAAGTAGATGTACTTCATGGTTGTAAGGCAGTGAAGCAGCATTAACAGCACTGATGTTGCTGTCTCTGATGAGGATGATGATAATGACATCTGTAACGAATTTCGCGGGTGACATGTACTCTTAACCTTCCACGCTTGAGCGTCATAGTTCAGCTACGAGTCGCACGTAATGTGTTATAAAACAGGATACAGCGGCATGCAGCCATGCTGCTGCAACCGCATTTTCTGGTTTTGACTAGGTGACCGGACGGACCCAGGATGCTTAGGGGTGTTTTGCCTCATCACCGTGCTACTTGTGTTTTAAGTAGTATAAAAATACAAAAATTTCGTGTTTAGGCTTCATGCTGCAAGGCAAAGTCGGCTGACACTGGAAGGCTGAGAAGCACTCTACTGCTGTTCCATTACGACGCGTGGAATCACCACTAACCGATTTTTATTCTTTCCTACTCTCAAGTAGCATGACTTCTGTGCGGCTGAAGACGGTTTTCGCATTGCGTTCCACTTTTACGACACAGTAAGACCTTTCATCGGACTCTCCACAGTTTTATATTTTAAGGGTGTGTAGGAAAATGAAAAATACTAGTTAAAATTTATTCCATGGCTAAACGATTTTCGGTTATCGCAAGTGGTAAGAAGGTAACCTGAAATCCGTTCTCAAATCTTTTTGCACATTGTTTAGGTGTGCCTCAGTTTTTCTTTCATCTTCGGCCGTGAATGAAACAATGTCTGCGGAACGATTTGATCCCACATCGGTGTTAATCCAATTTTTAGTTATACATGAGCTGGTCCATCACCAGAAAGAAATCCTACATATTCAAGCCATAACTGTTTTCTAGACGTATTCACTGCTACCTTGACTTAGGAAAATTGAACTGCCAAAGAAAGAACAGTCAGCTGAAGAAAAGATTAATCGAACCAGATGCTGTGCCAAAACCATTCCGACCGTCTATGTATGCCACTAGTGACGTGAATGTTGGATTTCTCCACTCTGGTTATCTTTTCCCTTCACTTTATAGTACTACTACATGAATACTGCTGTGTATCATACATATTTTACAAACATGTGAGTGAAAATTCAGGGCGATCACTGTTGTGTTAAAATGGTACAGTAACTCATGGTAAACTTGAATAGATTTATTCATTCAGATGGATATGTTAGTCAAGAAAAATGTTGTGCCCGGGTTTTTTTGAAAGCACAGAAACCGCAGTTGAGTGCGCTCTCAACTAACTTCGTTACTTCATTCGAGGATGCTGGTACGGCTTCACATACCTCTTGAGATATCAACATCAACAACACTCAGTAGTCAGTCTCCCACCGGACAACTTGCCCTGTTTTCACGCTTGAGTAGGACCAGCTATCGCCACTAATAACCCGATTGTTTCATCATTGGTAAACGAAACTAAGGCGGCAGGAACCATTCTGAAACTCGGGAAACAGCAGGTGAAATCTTCATTTTACCTAAGGTTGTAATTGAACTCAACAGACAGACTAGCGTGTGTGTGTGTGTGGAAAGAACTGAAATCAGCAGACAGTTAATTGTCCGTTATTTCTGTGGCCAGAATTCCATTCGTTCTCGGCTGCGATGTTCGCATGGCGTTCTCATCAAAACCCAACAAATATCATCAAGTACTGATTGAATTATCAATCGCACTGCCTTTCACGTGTCGTGAACTGCAGCAAATTCTAAATGCTTCAACCTTTGTAGAGAGCACTGATAGGAAGCCTCTGTGAATTATCTTCGATATTGTGGTAGGTGATACGATCATCGGGCTGTCCGAGCTTCCTAAAATGATTATTGTGCGTCCAAATCTCTCCCATATAAACAATCATCCCCCTGTCTGGAAAAGGCTATTCAGGATAACCTATCCTAAAGAGGAGGCATTTTATCCGATTTTCGTTCTTATTAGTGCTGACCAACGGTCACACTATTGGGATCTGAACCCCTGTTACTTAACTTAAGGGTTGGGCGCGTAACTGCTCTTTCAAAAGCGCATCCTGAATGCCCCCCCCCCGGATTATCGCATCAAGACGAGCGAAGGCGTTCGTACTTGGGCGTTGTGCAATTTTGTCCGATGTCAGAAAATTTGCCCGTCCTTACGTCGCTAATCCATAAACTATAAAACGTCCATCGTTTGACAAAACAAAGGACCCAGGTCTACAGGAGAACGGGGGAGAGTGTCTGTCTTCCTCTTTTTGAGCTCATACGTTTACAGTAAGGCACTATAAAAAGTATGAGATACGGCAAGTTGTTGATGTGGATAGTGGTTTCTCACCTCAAACAGTTATGAGGATCGACTGGTGAAGCTCTTAAGATTAACGCTACACTTCAATTTAACAGGAACATATGGTTGCTAATCTACTGAAACATGGCTTGGAAAAAAGCATAACCAATCTACTGGATCATAAGCTTTCTTTGGAAAGTTGTTGGAAACAAATCAGTGGAAAATGGTGCCTGTTGAATCCCAGTAAACCAACTCGCCGAAAGCATAAATTTGGACTGAACCGCAACATCTGCATCGCATGCAGGTTCGTTCTCGTGGTGGTGCCTCTCATGCAAATCACTCTCCTTGGTGACCTAAGGGTACAGGGAGTTATCCACTTTGTCCCATTTGAAAATAATTTAGGATAGAGAAGGAACTGACCTGTTGAGGCCAAAAACACTTGCGAAACAAATCCACTTGGTCATACTAGTATTCAGAAATTAAAACGGTGCGAGAATGCTACAAGACGACTTTCCAGCTTATATTTTTTTATTATAAATTATGGTGTGCTAACTCAGAGACATTCGCTTCTCTCCTATACCTAACTGAACAGTTGGCTAGTGGTATAATGCAGAGGAAAGAGAACTATGGACTGAACCTACCGCGACGGACATCGGGACACCAACTGCTGCCGGTGTGAGGATCTGTTGTTCCGAAGAAGTATATAAAAACGCGACGACTGTCGGCTAGAGCAGATGCCGCACACCCTTCTAGCTGCGGGATTGAGCTGACGAGTGTTTGTTCGGCCTGTAGCGTAGCAGGGCTAAGGTGTGAATATTAACACATACATCCTGCATTTACCGAATTGCACTCCTGAAGTCAGCGCTACAACCAGGGGCGTCCAAACTAATCCACATCATCAAGAACGAAATAGCCAGCTGATGCGACATTAAAACAATGAGTTTGTGACTACGGTTAGTTCCTGTTTTTTACGTCAAACCCAACAATTTATAAGAGCGATGCACCAACACAAAGGCAAATGTACGTAATGCAGGACAAATGTCTGATTGATAAGCGTGTGGGTATCGCGGGTTGGTTTATTTTTTCTCTCTATGCATGTGTGGATGCTGACTGACACGGTAGTAATACGTCACACAGTCTTGCGGATTCGATGCCGGTACTATTCGGTTTCAAGTTTTCACAGACTGATTTCTAATCTATGTAGTGTGAACGCTGCACAACCTACCAGGACCTGTCAGTAAATTGATGAATGTCAAAATCTTGCACGCAAAACACTTATTAGCGAGTGACAAACGAAACGGGTACTGAAGACTGTATAAATTTTTTATGGGGCTACTATTGCGAATTGGCAAGTGGACAGTCCAAAAATAGACTTCAGAGCATAGTCTCTCGGGTCACCACACTCATCTTGATCTCAGTAATTTGCATACAGTTTTTCAGAACATATGTAATTACAGGGATTACGAAGTGGTGGGAATCTTCGGCCGAAGGAAGATCGCCATATTTTCCAACCTCCGCTGCATTGGCTTCACAAATACAACTCAGTTCGTCTGATGTTTGCTTGATAACAGTGGCAAAAAAGCCCATTCACAAATCTAAAAACACCAAGGAAACTTACCAGCACGACAATCGGGACACCAGCTGTGGTTAGTTCTTGGATCTATTGTCCCTAGGAAGTAGGTGAAAACGCGACGACTGCTAGTCAAAGCAACTTTGGCACGCAATTCCAACTGTTCGATCGACTTGACAGAAAGTTGTTCTGCTCCTAGCATAATAGGGCTTAAGAACTTTATCAACACATATCATGTACTCACAGACTGAGGATCGTCTTCCTATTCTCAACAATGCATCCGAGGAGACTCAGGCCAATATACCAGCCCAAAGACAAAGTAACCCATCGACACGTCATGAGAACAGTCAGTTGGTGGCTGAAATTCGTTTTCTGTTTTCATTTAGCAAGCTACATGGTTTATAAGGAGGCAGACGTACACATTAAAGGACAAAGGTCTCGATGACAGTTGTGTAAGTATCACGCTTTCCATAAACCCATACGCTTTGCACATGTTTGTGTGGGCACAAATATACAGATGTAGGTCCCTATCTGATTGACATTTCGGGTTCGATACAGGCATACGCTATTTTCAATTTCGCACAAATTGATTTGAATACATTTAGAACAACCAGCTACACAGCCCATTAGATACTGTCAATAAGATACTACTGTTTAACTAGAACATAAACTTTAAGCCATTATTGGAACCAATACGGCTGATTTCCAGAAAAGAGTAGTGTGCTTTGTTTGAATCTCGTGTTGAGTCGGCCATTACAATCTGACTACTGACAGCTAGTCAGAATGTCTAGATATTTTTTGGATTTGGATCCTCAACGACGACCTGATAATCACCAAGCTACGGAGTGGAATTTTCCAAGGAATATCGATTACCAACAATGAGTTACCTCCCTCGAGTTTCGTGAGATATGCACTGCTGATGATTCCCAGGAAGGGTTTCGGCATTGGTTGGCTTCATTTAGAGGACGAAATCTCAGTTGAAAACTACCAAACTTTCTCACACTGCCATCAGTGAAAGAGGCTTTGCATGACTAATTTTTTTGGGGTCCAGGCACGCGTTTATTAATGATTCTTCTTTAAGATTTACCAATCTCGTTTAAGGCTGTCTGTAAGAAGTGGTAAGTTAACGGGGAAAACTCAATTCCGTGAAATGTCACACCGAGAAGGGTGATAATGAGGATGCGCGAGATTTCGCTTATTCGCAATAGTTCAAAGAACACTTGATTGTTTTTCCTGGACGTACGTCATTCGTAAGGCAATGCGTAAGATGGGGCTCCTCATGAATTGATCAACAGTAAGACCTGAGCACAGTCATCAAAATCTCTGCTCATCGTGTCTTGTGGTAAGTCGTACACACCTAGTAAACATGAAAAAATGAAGTACACGACCCAAGCAGATTGAGCTCCACTTAATCTCCGCAACTCCAATCCAATTGTCCTAGCACTTCCTAACCCACACAGAGTAACAAATTTGTGAGGAATATCCCACTAAAGTTCCCTAAAACGGAGGCGCAAGGTCCAAAATCTCGAAGAAACTTGATGATAATTCCTCCCTTAAACCAACTGTCGTAAATGCTACTCATCCACACGAACCAACAATAACTTCTGACTGATATTAAACTTTGCTTAATTCGGCTGGTAGAAAGGGACCTCACTGACTGGTTCTCCGCTTTAAAACTCGACCGGTCTGGTAACTCATTCACTTGGTCTGACGAAGCTTTTGTGTCGAAAGTGAAACGTCACCCAAAATAAGTCCACCGATTATTTACCAAACTTCACTGAATCGAGATCTGGAAGTATATTTTGGAATTGGAAAGTGAATGTGACTAAAGAATAAATGTGTCCTTGATGGAGAAAAACACTTTTATCAGTACTTCTGGCTTTCGGTAGCTGTGCGGCCTTGTAGGTCTTCTTGTGTTGCGTTGCTGGTGTTTTACATATCTAATAAAAATGGCCCCCTGTAGGGTGGATGCAGGGTCTTATATTTTCTCGCTGCAGATATATTCACTTCTATTTGAGGGCGAGTTCTACCTGGGTGTAAAGTAAAACGGGTAGTTGTTTTTATTGACTGTTTACGCCGAACTCTAGTTTACTTCCGAGCGCATCAAGTATACCTATGTGCGTTGCTCTATACAACATAGTGAGGACTAATGAGTGTGTATATCCTACCAGATAGAAAGTTATCCAGCCCAAGAAAGTTTACGAGAAACCGGAATGCCCATCTTCCCGGTTGCCAGTGTCTGAAATGGCAAAACACTCGTCGGCTTCGAATAACAGAGTAAAGCAAGCTGAGGTATGGATGATGGAGTGCAATGATAGCGCAGAATCTTTCTTCTGTCAGATGTATAAACATGACCGTGGACGCAACGTGAAGGGAACGCACAGAGCTGAACAGTAGTGATTTCTACTGGAAACCGATAAGAAGCTCTTGCCGCCAACAAATTCTTCATCGTAAATGTTTCCAACACCAAACTGTATATACTCTTCGACCTGCAGATGTGGCAAAGTCTATTATATAAGTAGACTTAATAGGATACTGAGTGCTCACAGACTACTATATCCAAAAGCAACTATGTCTAGGTTAACTCTACGTTCTGCCGTAACGTAGCTTTTCCGTTGTGAAACATTTGAATCTGACAATCAGATGGAGATTCTCTAGGCTATTAGACTGGTTTTAATATATGAAAGATTTTTCTAGAATCTTTGGTTATTACACGCGCTGGACCAAGTTTACCTGTCCAGAAAAGGGTTAAGTGCAGCATTTTGAATACTCTGTCTCAGAGGGCCAAAATGAGTACCAACTGTGCTCTTCTGTGTAAATTTTATTTTTCGATACAGATTTGTACGTCATTTCTGCGTACCGCGCACAATAACGTCCTATATTCTAATACACTAGGAGACATGCACATCCTTAAAAATCAGCTTTTTCTGTTTTTCTTCAGTCGCTCTACTTGGAAAGGAAAACATTACCTTTCAAAAGGAAGTGTGTCATGAGATCAGGACCAAAGTATGGGTGGTCCCCACACGGTTCTAGACAAAGGTTAACGGAGCTAGGAGACAGCCTGTTATGGAAAACAGTACATCTCGTGGTTCTGTTGTAACGAAAAGCAAAACAGTCAGTGGGTTGCAAATCAGACATCATCCACAGCATCAAAGTTGATAGATTTATACGCTACTCAGAATTTAATCAACAATGCTCAGCAGGATGATAGATAGACTTGAAACATAGGTTATGCACACTACTGGGACGCCACTGAACGGCGAAAATCTACTTTGAACACAGGTCTTACTACAGCTAAGCAATCAGCATAAATAACGTGTACGCGTCACACAGTCCTTATTATGACCTCAAAAATATACATCCCTTGGGCGTATCATAGTGATGGTTGAGAGAGAAAAAATTCGCCTCGTCACCGGCGGGTGACCTACAGAGCCACGTAACCAGTCCCACCTCTCTGTAAAATATATCTTGTGATGAATTGAATCGGATCCTTTCCAAACTCGATCAAGTTTAACACCCTATCGACAGGATTTTCATCAATTAACCGAATGCTGTCATTTTACAGTGAACGCAACATCCAATTTACTAAAAATCACAATGCATTATTCGATGCGAGGGTTGAACGAAAGTCGCAAGTCACTAACATGCACGCTCAGATGAAAGATCTCACCAGGCCTCAGAGAACATTAGGCCGTATTGATCATTTCACAGAATGCGAGTGATATATTGTCAAGCTGAACCACGTGCAATTTTAATCAGACTTTGTACTTTGTACAGGCCACAGCACGCGAGAAGTACGCTTCCATCGACTGTTCCAATAAACCTAACGTGAGCCATTACATGCCATAGATTGTCCAAGACTGCCGTTACAAAATAGTCTTGTTAAATCCGGATTATGAGATTGCTCTTGGACGGCTTATGGCATGAGAAAATGAATCAATGAAAGCGTCACTTTCCGACGCACCTTGTTAACGATCTATTGTTGAAAAATGAAGTGATACGATGCCTTGATAAAATAATCGGCGATTTACAGGGCTCCTCCAGATCTGGTCGGATTAAATTTACCTCCTTATCACGCCAAAACACAAATGAGCGTCGGTATGTTGTCCGATGAACGCACATTCTTCAGAGCAAATGAGAATTTCGAAACACAACTATATCTGTAGTACTACCAGCAAGTTATAAATTACTGTACCCGATGCTTCTTTCATAATATTCTTTCAACAGTTTCCATTCACTGGTTCAACCAACAGACGCAAGGATAGGGTTGCGACGGGTTATTCTCTCGGCCCGCTTCCAGGAGATATCTTAGTGTAAAACCGAGCATGACGTTGTGGAATCAGTAATCGAGCACCTATTAGTGCCGTACTTGTTATGGTTTGTTGGCGGTTCCGAACATTTCTAGTTCGCCACATTTGGCACTCCGCTCCATCGTGGAGCACGAACTCAATGGGACGTTTCAGGTTCTTGATGTTGCGTTCACTTGGAAGCAATACAAAATGCTTAAGCGACAAGTATAGCGGAAAGCCATGTGGTTTAGCTAGTGCACACTCCCAGTTTTGTGGACATCAAATATAAACGAATAATTGTTAAGTGTCTGGTAAGCAGGATACGAAATATCTACACGGTTGACGGGTGCTGAATCGATGTTCATATCGAAAACCCTGGCGAACAAAGGATAGTCAGTGGAGTTTGTGACAGAATAGTTGGGGCAGGCCAGACAAGGAATAAACAAATAAAAAAACTAGTCATTCTTGAAGATGCTTATCTACATTAGGCCATCACGAAGGAGCGACAGCTCTTCTGAAACGATCAACCGGTGTTTTCTCGACAAACTGCGCATATAGCGTAGAGTTAGATTTGCTGGAAAGCCATTTTCCCTCAGAATATTCTCTAATAGTTTTAACTCATGTCACAGGTCGTCCTGTGAGCAAATTTAGACTGTCCTACTGTTCGAAATATGGATAAGGGTTCTTTTTTATTTCAGGGGCACAAAACTTTTAGAATTAATGTGCTATCTAAACCGAGTTGATGCGGCGGTTTGCGCACCCATCGTCGCGCCTGACTGATAAGACGTTCGGGAAGTGGAAACTTTTATTTAGCTCTTCTTCCACAGTAAACCTGATGGGTGGATGGGGCAGGTTCAGATGGTGTAATATCGGAATGACTTCGTTTTGATCGTTAATGACAGCAAACATATCGTCGAGAAACCAGCGATAGTAGCGGTCAATGGAACGTTTCATGAGGCCTGTTTAGACTTTGTTCGTTAGAACATCAGCTCGTAGTGGTCCCACCGGGGAAGCTACAGCGGCCGCATCCAAATTAATATTAGACGTAAACTGCACGTTAATAGCCAACCAAAGCACGAGTTATTTTAATTGATGTGTTGTTATTGTTAGCCCGATGTTGTTACACGCAATGCAGTCACATAAGCTGTTAAGTTTCTACCAGGGGCCCAAACAGGAGCAAATAGGTAACATCGAAAGTACACGGACTAATCACATAGAGGCTGTGACGTCCAATCGGTTGACCTTTAGGTCTACCAATCAACTGGTTGTCCACTCATCACGCCTGTTGTGGTGGACGATTCACAACTCGCTTTCCAACATTACCGCTTGATTTTTATCATTTTAACCATGTAGCTTTTAGATCAGTATTGATCCGGGGACCAGATTCCGAGAACCGTTTGTTCGTCAACTGCCCTCTTACTATTACAAAAAGGAACATACTCAACCATGTATCGTTCACCTTAACAACATGAGCCCGATTGCCTGTCAGTATTTGTATCAATTCACCGATCAGAGCAGCACGGATGAAATACACAGTACCGAAGACATGACGCAGATGACCCTAGTCAAAATAAGGCTGAACATGGTTGAGAACACAACCACGGTTGTTCTTCAACAGCTTTCCTTCCGAGAAAAAAGAAATCGCTGGGGTAGAAATGTACTGAAGGCGAAACGAACATGATCCAGTGGATCTGCAAACAACGATCTAAGTTCGTATATATCATCCGGAAAAAATAAATGGAAATTCTCACAAATATTTAACTGAAATGAACACAAGAAATTAAAGGCCGAGATCATCAATCACACGTTGACGAAGACGTCTTTTATGGTAGATTCAGGAATGTCAGATGAGATTTTGTTATGACCAACGTTCAACCCTCGCTGAAGAACGTACCGACCTGAGCGGAGTCCTTACACCCGTCTCCTAGCAAACGAGATTTGACGCCAATTTCACCGGAATTCTACAGTCGAAAAAAATAAAGGAGGTGAAGTGGAATAAGTCTGGAGAAGCCTAATTAAAAATCGAATGAGACAAAGCTGGGACACCACAGGGGACAAATTGGCAAAGTGACAACTATGCCGAAGAACAGCGTTGAAAAGAGTAACATCTATAATACACTGCAACCTGCCAAAAAGGTCAGATTCCTGAAAATAATCCCTACTGAGACCCTTGAACCCCACCAAAATCGCAGTAGAGAAGCCGTCAAGCATCCGGGCCAGAAAAGCTAGGTGCCGATTGGACGCACAAGCAGTCAACCAGTTCAGCAGCGGCCGACGATGACCAGTGTTCAGGCATGCCATAGAAGCAAGGCTGACGATAATAAGTGTTCACCTAACGCCGATGGGACAGCCTGGATTAGGTCGAAAATGTGCATTATATACCGCGATGCCTCTTGTAATTTTCGCATTCGCTTTTTAGCAATAAAGCTGTTGTGTTCCTTGTTAGTGAGTTTTTTTCCGGCAATAAGGTACTGGAGCCGGGACAGCGGTTAGTTGTAACAGATTGGTGACAACCAAACCCACGCAAATAGGACAACTGCTGAAGCGTTGGAGGAAATCCCGGTGTAACAACAAGGTCAGTTTGAAGCGGCACAATTGCGATCGATGGATACTTTGACGGGGCAACTCACAATTCAACCACCAAATTCTCCTCCAGGTACAAATTCCGTCGACTCAATCGCCAACAGCATCACGGAGTTCCAGCATGAGCCTGATGCTGGTCTGATCTTCGATTTGTGGTTCAAACGTTACAAAGATATTTCAGTTGAACTGAAGATTATGTCTGGCGACTGCGGTTGTTGCTCAGAAAACTTGGCACAATGGAACACACATGTTATTTCAACTTCATCCTGCCAAATAACATACAAGATCTATTTTGACGAGACCGCGCAGTAACTCTCAGCAATTTTCGGTGAGTGTTCGTTCCTGTTTAATGTTGGCTATCAATGTATGGAACTAATAAAAGTAGTCTGAAGACTACATCACGTACGCCGGTAGAGTCAGTCTTGAATGTGAACAATTCAAATTATCTATCATGACGAAAGACCAGTTGAAGGGTCTAATTTTTACATGCGGCTTTCAGTCACATTCAGAAAGCGACATCAGAACGAGGCTGCTGAACGAGATTGAACCATCTTCCGAAACAACACTGCACGTTATTACTCACGAGCGCCAGCGTCTCTTGAATCTCAAACACGACACAGACATGTTGGAGCAACCACCATCCAACCCTGCTCTCAACATTGCCAGGACGAATTCGAGGCAACCTCATGTGGCAGCAAATTCGGACGGAGCAAAGCCCCGATCGGCATTCTGGCAATGCAGCGAATGACATTCCGTGCAATTGTCTCCCCATAAAAAGCACAAGTGTTCAGTGTGTAATTAACGTGGACAGGAAAGCCAGTGCCGGTAACGGAAACCTGGTCGAACAATCAGCCAAACCCGGAAATCTCGAAGCAGATGGAAGCAGTCAGAGCCCCGGCTTAACGCCGTACTTGACACCCACGATAACCAGGTTACAATCAGAGCAAACGAAAGCGCAATTCTATTGCAGTTCAATACAGCTTCCGATATTACGACTGTTTTTCGTCGCACCTGAAAGAATATTGGATCACCTAAATACAGACCGACAATGAACACCGCCAGAAAGGCATCAGTAGGTATGCTTCATTTGCTTGGTGAATTTGATTGTGGGGTGGAGATAGCAGACCATCGTGATCATGGTATTGTTTACCTTACCTGGGTATAGAATGGATTGATTGTTTGCAACTTTCAGCACGGCCGACCCACAAATCATACACATCAACATCAACTCAAATTTTGAGTGTCTTGGGTCAGTAACCCAGTCGATGTAACGATTCTAAGATTACAACAGAAATATGATGGCGTTTTCAGCGATGGTCTTATATTTTTGCTAAGATGAACGGCGGTACGTATTTTGCAAAGCTGGATCTTTCAGAAGTCTACTTGAGAATTGAAGTAGCAGAGGAATCCATACATCTGACGATCAATACGCCTATTCCAGTACAGTCAATTAACGTTTGGAGTGAAAACTGCATAGGATATCTTCCAGCAGATTATGGACACGATGCTGTGTGATGTGATCGGAGTTACCACATACCTAGATGGAATCATCGTCATGGGGGCCACTAAAGAAAACCTTCTGTCCCAATTGGACGCCATCCTTCAACGAATAAATAATTACGGGTTCCGGCTTAATAAGGTAAGATGTGAGTTCCTCTTGAGTTCTGTGAAGTACCTTGGTTTCATTATTGACAAGAAAATGCCGTCGACCAGAAACGTCAAATATTGATGCAATTGTGAGAACTACCCTATCGGATGTTGCTGAAACCAAGTCGTTTTCCGGGTTGAATAGCTATTACAGCGCCTTCCTTTCAATTATGCATCGCTTGTTTGAACCCTTCAACTAGCTTTTGACCAAGGGATGTCGGTGGGATTGGTCACACGAATGTCAGTTTGCATTCGAAGAAGTCAAGAGGCTGTTGAAGTCTGAACTTCCACTTGCGCACTTCAATCCCCAACTGCCTATCAATCTCACAAGTGACGCATCGAAACGTGGAATTGGAGTATTCACAGCTCACGCATTCCCTGATGGTATGCAAAAGGCGATTGCGCACGCCGCAAGGTCGCTGGCTTCAGCTGAACAGAATCACGGTTATATTGAGAAAGAAGTGTTAGCCATCATTTTTGGCGTGAAGAAGTTCCACAAAATGTTTTACGGCCGACAATTGACGCTTGTGACGAACCAAAAACTAATGTTGGCAATATCTGGTTCCGAGAGAGGTCTATATAGCCAACCGCTTACAACGGTGGGGCACGACTGCGCTTGCCTACAACTTTACCATCAGGTACACCTCAACCGAGGAAATTGAGCAGGCCGATCACGCTTGATTGATTTCCATGAAATGGAACCGGAAGATACTGTCATAGCAGCCATTGCCGTCGAATCAGAAGTCCATGCTGTGGTGTTGGAGACCATAAACCAACTATCCATGAGTTTCCAACCGGTTCGCGATGTCACTAAAAATGACAGCGTACTACAGAAGGAAATGGAGGAACATCAAACCAGCTGGCCAACAACTTGTCCACTAGGATAACTCCGGCAACTTTTCAATGATGGCGTTCATTATCTGTTGTCAATGGTTGTCCTCTATTTGGTGACCGAATCGCCGTTCCTCCAAACTTCGCCGCGGGTCCTGGCAAAGTTCCACAATGGACATCCAGGGATAAGCTGCATGAAAGCCCTCACCCGCAGCTATGCTTATCTGTCCGATATGGATAAGTATGTGGAGCAGGTATGTCGGAGCTGTTTCCGATGCACAACTGCCCGGAAGTTACGCAGCCGACAGACACCACAGCTTTGGGCACAGTCAGAAAAACCGTGGTCGTGCATCTATGCGGATTTTGCACGACCAGTTAACGGGCAAAGCTTCCCCATCGTTTTTGATGCATTCAGTGTCTGAGACAAGAACGACGGCAACCATCACTAAACTGCGGCGTTTGTTTTCAGTACTCGGTATCCCGGAAACTATTGTGTCCGACAATGGTACTCAGTACATATCACATCAATTTGGTGAATTTGTTCGACGATTCGGCATCAGGCATGTTACTCCCCTGCCATTACATCCGCAGTCCAACGGTTAAGCTGACCGGTTCGCATTTACCTTTAAACGCGCGTTGATAAAAGCAGAAGGGGAAAGGACAACGGGAGAAGTCTTGGATACGTTCCTGCTGAATTATAAAGCAACTCCCAATCCAGTCTCCTGACGATCGCTCTCCAGCAGAGGTTATGATGAACAGACGGTTGAGACTTACCCACAACGCAATCCTGCCAACATTCACGTATTTTCAATTACCAATAGGAGGAAAACCTACGTTCCGGTCTGCGAGAGGTTATCGCCCTGGACACCGAAACTGGACTGTTGGAATTGTCCCAAAAAGGATCAGTCAGGCGATTTATAGCGTCCGAGTGGGATCATCAATATAGAAACGGCATGTCAATCAGCTACGGCCGACTGAGCACCTGATCATCAAAGCGGAAGAGTAGTCATTAGACCTCAACCTGTTGCTTGAAAAATTAGACCTTCCAAGGCCAGCTCCAACGGCCTCCACGTCACTTGTATCGCCCACGACGGAACCATAAATGCGACCGAGACGATGTACCGATCGTGTCAGAAAACAGGTGAAACCTTTTCAACTTGACCTGCACCGACAATCTTACGTTAGAATGCCGAAAGGGGGAGGTGTCAGGATGGACAGATTCTTGGAAATAATCCCAAAGTGCCCGAAAACCTACCGAGACCTTCAAACCCCACCAAAACCGCAGTAGGGAAGCCGTCAAGCACCCGGGCCAGAAAAGCCAGCTACCGATTGGACGCACAAGTAGCCAATCAGTTCAGTGACGGCCGACGATGATGTGTTCAGGTATGTCAGAAGCACGGCTGACGATCATGAGTGTTCAGGTATGCCATAAAAGCAACGGCCGACAATGATAAGTGTTTACCTAACGCCGATGGGATAGTTTGGATTCCAGGTCAAAAATGCGCTTTAAATACCGCGATGCTCCTTGTATTTTTCGCATTCGCTTTTTCGCAATAAAGCTGTTGTGTTCCTTGTTGGCAAGTCTTTTTCCGACACTAAGGCACCAAAGCGGGGATTGCATACTAAATGGGGAGAAGGAGAGTTCTCAGTTGTCCAGTTTCGTATTTGATGCGATTGTCGAATTAGATGACCTGGCCCAACCAGAACGAGGAGAATCCGGCGCGAAAAGAAACTAAGAAACCGGTAACCACTTGTTAAGTGAGGACGATTAACGGTACTAACAGTCTATATTTAAGTGGTGAAAATGATGAAACAGGCGAGTTTGTTTTACCAGGCAATGGAGGGATTTTTTAACGTTCATGCTGCGGACAGTGATAAGGTGGTGTACGTGCACTGACGAGACGCTCACTAGCAAGTTGCCGGACTTGGCAAAGAGAGCAACCGCCACCTGATCCACATCGACGGACAGAAGTGGTTAGACCACTACACTTGGAAAATAACTTATTGTCAGAGAGAGGGAAAATCAGGGTACAGTAAAAGCCAGTGTGAGAGTATGCACGCGATAGGGAAACTTGGATTACAGACCTTACGTAATAAGAGGACTAAATTAAGATGCATGAACCTCATATCTATGGCAGTATGGACAAATGGGAAGTTGCCGACGGTGAAAAAAATCTGGTCTTCGGAAGCCATCATCTACGCACGATAGTGTTGCTAAATTGCCGGGCGTGCCAATCACCTCAGCATCCCATTCGAAACGCGGTAGGATCATCCCATCCCTTGGCATGCGCTTCGGAACCAAAAATTGTAAAACAGTGCTCCACAATGTACGGCTTTATGACATGCCCGTTGTAGTTCAGTGGAACGATAGGATTTGTGGTGTCCTTTGGTGGTAACGTGATGGATGGGACCAAAAGACGAATTTCTCTAAGTCGCTCCAGTTGTGCGTGGGTTTTGAAAGCCTAGTGAATAAGATTAAACTGTGGGGCATTTTTTGTTCGGCATGAAACATTAACGCTGTGTGTAGAGGATCTGATGCGGCTAGGGCTCACTGATCACCGATATCCCAGAACTATCTCTGATATAGAGTGGTGGCAACGAACTTGCACTGACCTGATGGTCAAACATACGTTCGCTGTTACAGAGGGAACTTCATTTCGCGATTAGTTTGGCATCGCATACTTCGGCTGCTGAGAAACGCTCTACTCATAATGCCCAAGACAGTCATGTCTTCCACACTGAATTTGGAGCAGCGCAAACCAAGAGGAGGTAACTCATGGCTCGCTGGAAGGAAATTAAGCAGGTTGCGAGAATCTCACTCAATCGACCTTTCAGTGTGGGCTTTACGTGGATTCGATGGGTATGCGGTGAACCGAAACTAGCGGTGTCCATGCTTGCAGTTTCTAACTTGATGAAGCCAACTGAGCTTCCGTGTATGCGAATCGGATGTTTGTAGCAGGCTAACACTTCTAAAATAGAGGATTTTCTTCACACAATTTGGCTTGGTTGGATGGCAGTGAAGCTCCGGTTCTCAATACCTCTGTTGCTCTTCAGATGGATGACAACGAGTAAAGTCATTGCAGTATAGGTACTACAACCGTGTCTAACTAAATAAAAAAAAACATTTGGTAATAGTAACGAGGATTGAAAATGACAGAACTTGGACGAAATGCGATATTACACTGTCTTTAATCTAGGACACGAAAATAAAAATACTCGCAACCAATATCAAGGGTAACGTGCATTCCGCAAATCTGGAGCACGTGAATGACACTTTACAACAGATTGTTTTGATCACAATTAAGGGGTAATACCAGTCACCACATCGAAGCCGGGATAAAGCTGATGAACACAACATAGCTAGTCGATACAATAAGCAAACTTTTTGCGATTCGGACTCACCAAGCAAAAGGATAACAGAGTCGGAATTTCTGTTAACTTGAAAACCGGGTGTGTTCGGAAAGGGTTGGTTGGCGTTTTCCAACTACATTGAGGATAAGCAGTGAAAAGTTTCCCATAAACATTAACTGAAGGGGAGAGATAATGGTAGTGAGTTTTAGGGAGACTTGCTCATGTCTAAAGTGTCACCGAATGTAATAATACTTTGTCGGGAATTTTTTGCCAATAGTTGCACGATGAACAATCAAACGGAGCGTGTTCACCAGATCAGTATGTACGGCTGGGTTAATAAGTCTTGGCTGTGGAAAGATCGCATCCACTCTCATCCCGTTGACGTCTTAAAAAGAATGCCGCTCATTACTAAGGACCATTGCAACAGCAGAAGCATCGACAGATAGACCACGGTTGAAAGCTGTCTGAAGGACACACTGAAGTACGGGATGTTATTAATGAACTCTGGGTTTCTGAAGCGGTCGAGCCCATGGCTGACACTAGCGCGAGGGAGCTTGCGCACAATCCCATCAGCTTAATTAGATAAAGCCCCATAATATAAAGAACAAAACTGGAGAAGGCGGGGTCCTTGTGCTGACATACAAACAGAAACCAGGAACCTAAAACCTTAAGACAATCAACCACACAATTTACGAAGACAAGGGCAGCAAGGGCACTGTTGCCAAAGGTAAAAATCTATACTTTTCACAGTATCCAGGCAAGTAAAATCACATGGTCCCATTTCTGTAATGCGTAAAATGGCCTGCGCATATTTCGTCATCTTTGTGTGACAGCGACCTTTGTAATTGTATGCGACCGAGGGGAATTACCGAAATTCTTGCACCTCGTAATATGTCTTCCCCGCAATTTGACAAAAAACTATTAACTAAGGGTGCGCTGGGACAGTACCGAGTTGCACTAGTCCTCAAGGGAGAGAGTGCTTGAAGAGGAACCACTCCCAGGAAGAGTCCGCAGCAAACATTCGTCATTGGATCTGTATAGGATTTTTCATTCCTTGAAGAAGCTACTGGCTTTCCCTCAGTCACCCCACGATTTTGTTCCACGAGTGACTATTTTGCTGCAAAGAAAAATCATGAACTCTATGATCTATGGAAAAAATACGACAGTGGGCATGCCTGAAGAGCGGGATGACAATTTTGAGCGAGGTAGGTCAATCCACAAAGGTTTTGAAACTGCTAGTGGGACCAATTTTCAGTTGAAAATAAATTTGAGACTTAACCGAAACCCTCGTTCAATATATTCTCAAACTTGATGTGTTGCGCTTATGCAGTCTCATGTTTCAGTTGTAACGATATTCAGGATACCGTTAGTGTACGATACTACAAGTAATGTTTAGTCTTTTTCGGTTTCGCCTGACGTGGGCCTCACCAGAAGGGCCTAGCAATCCTAATTCTGTCCTGGCTTGAACAGCAAACGAGAAATTTATTTGAGTAATTGAGTGGTTATCTCAATCAAGGTTCACACTGGAATAAAAATTGATGAAAGTGCGAGGAACAGGCCTACCTGGTGAGACCAAGAGGTGGATAAAATCACAGTGGACAGCCCAAGAGTTTTCCAGTTGTACTGTCCTACGAACTGCAACCTGCGTCTGGAGATGTTTGAAGCTAGTCACTGTGAGCTGAATTACATTCATACAGGAAGACAGCGTGAGCCAAAGACTATTGAATAGTCCGTTGCAGACCATTTCTAGAAGTCCTTGTAAATTTTCGTGCAGTCTTTCTATGACCGGAAAAACCGACGCTGGATTCTACATATCAAACCTGAAGGGAAGTCATCTACGGGGGAGGCTGAAAGGCTTCCTTCTTCGTGGTGGTTTCCCTTCGAGAGAAATAACGTAGCAAGATCGATAAATTAATCGCATCCGAGTCAGCCCATTCCCACTTACTTGTTTGGTCGTACCTGTTGAAATGCCTGGTTTGGGTAATCGTGCAAACTGGCGGCGAACGTAAACGAGCTCGAAATTAAGCTGGCCGTGGGACGTACTGCCAGAGAGATTATTGTGGCTTCACGATAACGACGTGCAGACTTTCTTACCATACTGACCAATCGAACAGACCCACAAAAGTCTGAACTTTATGTTTTGCGTGTAATTCATCAGCATGTGGACCCAAAAAATTCGATGGACCCGATAAAAGTACACATATTTTCGAAGCTTAGTTGATACTTTAAATACCACTCGGCTTAAAAAAATAACATTGTATCTATAAGTTTCCTCCAAACTCTCATACAGATATGGCACGAACATAAAGGTAGACGGGACTGGATATAAACAAGCATGGTTCTTCCGCGAGCCGACAAAAATAATGCCTCATTTAAATGAAATTCTTTGTAAGTCAAGAAAGCGAATCGCGTCATTATCGGAAGAAACGAAGAAGAAAACCCGAGTGATGTGAATACGTCAACCAATTTGAGATGTGTGCAAAAGTTTCAGTAAAATTTGGCTTAATACCACAGTGATAACATTTGTAACCTCATTTCGAGCAACAGTCTCATAGGAGGAACTACCAAGTAATCCACCAAAACGGAAGTTTCGTCGTCTAGGTGGGGTGAATTTCGTCCGTCGGTTTGGTGTTAATCATCACCATTCTGGAGAACGTCAATGTGCGTTATGCCGATCAACGGTCTTCATTGACTCTGTTCTCTGTGGGATGAACTGAGTCAAAGGATATCCTGAAAATCAACTCTTCGTGGAGAAGTATGAGTAGGCAGCACAGCCCGTGACTCATACGAAAATCTCTACAGCAACACTCAATTTGTGGGAGGATATGCCCTTTCCAAAACCGAACATAAATGGCGAGACAGCTTACAAGGTCCCGGATGACGGTCGTTCAACCCAAAGACGGGTCACACCAACTCTGTACACCGGCACAAATGCACTCAAATAATGGTCGATGTAAACTTTCATTTCGTACACAGAATCCCACAGAGGCTGGTTGATTGAATACGTTGAATGGAATATACCCTTACCTTATTAGATTTCATAAAATGTAGAGTAGTGAACAGCACTGCATAGCAAAACGGTAAACATTGTGCACAATAAACTTACTGATCGCGATCACCAACTTCGCACATTATGAATAAGTCTTTTTCGCTCATTTTCTTCGTAGCTTCTTCCACTATAGGTTCCGCTGATCGAAGTATGGGAAAATGCGGGTGGATAACGTCACATGGCACTAACACGGCACACATACAGCGCGAAGATAACTGCAATGCATGTAACAGGAGTGTTCCACTGTCCGAAATCACCTAGCACACCTGACTAACCGATTGTTTATAGGACTTTCGATGCAGCTGTGAGTTGAAGGAGACGAATCGAGTTACGTGAATGTGACTCTACTGGTGAATCCCCTCCCATGTGCGTGGGGTGAGTGAGTCGCTAAGACGGTGCACGAACCGGTTCACACGAACCGTGAACCTTCCATTTGGGAAAGAGTCGTGGCCGAACGGTTTAATGCTCAGCTCGGGAGGTCACGGCATCGAGTAGCCATGGAAACCTGTCAGATGCGCACTGCTGATGGTACCCAATAAGGATGAAAGGATGATAAGCTGACTGGAGTTGGAAAATCTTCTTCGGAACTACAAACCAATGGTCTGCTTAGGAAGGAAACTGCACAAGCCAAATTCCATTGGACAAGTTGTCACTGAAATCCTCGTCAATTCCGGATCACGCGATGTAAACTGCTTACTGAGCTCAGAGTCCAGCGGTTACGACACGAGGCTGCTGACGGCAACCAAGGTTTCTGACTGTTCTTGTCCATGCTTAATCAACCTAGCAGTGCCTCAGTCTCCGAGTTTACCTCTGCTGGCATGACAACCATGCACGAAACACTGTCACCGATAATTTATAAAGGGGTGATTCCATATCCCGCCTAAATGCAGGTTACTCACAACGCCGATCAGCTGCTTATGGTCGAGAAGGCTGTGATTAACATCTTTCCAGGGATTCGTAAAATCCACACGGCTGGTGACCAACAAAGTCGAAACAGCTGTACGGTGATTCTTGGCTTTCAACTTCAATTGACCCCGATTTCAGAATGGAAGCTCCAATCCAAAATGACAAAGAGCTGACAAATACATGTCAAACGGGGCTATGCACACACAGTATGACATTCCACCTGAGATGATGGTTGAGACATGTACTCCTCATGCCAGAAGACTGTCTGGCTTGCTGAGCTCTTTTCGCCCAGCCCTGTGCTGAAAACACTAACCAGTAAACTTAGTTGGGTTGACAACTACCGCGTCTCTGGATGGGGACCCTGGGATCAACTCACGAATGGTTAATGACAGTGGCAAAAATGGTCCAGTCGCGCAGTCAATGGTGCTCATGCACCAAAGCTATCGCCTTCAATGCGTGGCTGTATGTCCCACACTCTCCCACTTTCAGGCGATCGGAACTGTAGCAGCTGGAACCATTTTACCTATGGCACACGGTTTATAGCTGATAAATTGACTGATTGTACAGGTTCTAACCAACGTAACTTATGAAGCGTGATTCACCTATCGCGGGAGAGTTCCTTCTCCCTAAAACCATCTAGCGTACCTTAGCATTACTAAACCGATGTTCCCACAACAAACGACCAATGCTTCGGAGATGCCGGTGGCCAAACACTGACATCTTTCCTATGTTCTCTGCGCGTAAAGGCCACATATCTGATCCATAAAGCAGTGGAGGTCGCACTGCCACGGTGAAAACCCTAACAATGACAGACAGATTGACGTCACATCGACGCCATAGGTGTCGGAGGTTAGCAAAAGCTGCCCTGGCCTTTCCGATTCGAGAAACAATCTCATCTTCAACCAGTCCACCGGAACTTACACAACTGCCTGAGAAAACAAATTTACCTACCACGTAGATGTTTGGGTTTAATCCCACCCAGTCTTGTAGGGGCATTTTCCACTTCGCATGTGTGAAGCGCATGCGAAACCGTGGGGCGGAATTATTTAGGTTACTTAAAATTGCGTCCATTTTTGGAGGATCTGAGCCAAGGAGAGCAATATCGTCCCCATACTCAGTGGCTGTGAGCGAACGTCCCGGGACGGGAGCATCTTGACTCCCGAGGTTTCAGAGGCAGGTAGAACAATTTCAACCAGCACATCAATAACAAAGTTGAAGATGAAAGGTGAGAGAGGACAACCTTGTCTTACACCACTGGACGTGGTGAACTCAGACTAAAGTTTGCCGTATACACTTACCCGTCCACAGGAGTTCGCATACAGTGCCCTCGTAAAGGACATAAATTTGGAAGGAACATTCTTGATAACCAGACACCGCCAAAGTTTCTCACAATCGACAGAGTCAAAAGCAGCTTCCAGATCGAGAAAAATGACCAACGTGGGAGGTTTGAAGGAGTGGCGCTGTTCAAGAAGTTGTCTCAAGGTAAAAATATGGTCGATGCATCCTCGGCCAGGGCGAAACCCAGCCTGCTTCTCACGAATCTGTCTCCCGACAATCCATCAACCAGCACAAAATAGTGCCAGAGAGCACCTTAGATGTGACGGATACCAGGCTGATACCACGGCGGTTTTCACATGACGTTCTTGCGCCCTTTTGGAAGACTGGGATGACGATCGAGGGGCTCCATTCGACTGGTATTCTGCTTCCGTTCCAAATCTCCTGAAGTATGGTCGTCAGACTGCTAGCCTTGACCTCAACACATTCTTTGAAGAGTGCGGAGTGCAGATCATACGGACCAGGGGCCTTTTCGCATTGGGAAGTTGATACCTCAAGTTGGATTTCTGTTTTTAGTGGAGGGCTGGTGTCTATGTTCCATTCAAGTCCGCGGAATTCCTCCAGCGGCTGGGTTGAAGAAGACCAGCTGAACTGTTCTTTGAAGTGCCCAGACCACCGCTCAAGACGACGACTGAGGAAGTGAACTGCCTTTCCGTCTTTTTTTGCATATTGTTTCACTGACATCTGCCTTATTTTGACCGGTTGATCGAATCAGCTGAAACAGGGCGCGGTTGTCGACTGCAGCGAAAACCTTCTTGCTCCCGTGGGACTTCGAAATTCACCAGCGTTCCGTCATTCTTCAAGCTCCTGATTATCCGGTGTTTGAGGGATCTGCGTGCACCATCACAGTCGTTAGTTGTGGTATGGCCTTTCTAGCAGCAATAAGACCTGCTGATCTCGACGACATCTAGTGTTCATTTAGTCGAGTCAGATGGCTTGGACAAACAGTTCTGAAAGTTGGGAGCATTGGTTCTTCAGATCGCTTCCATCAAACCTCCAAGCAATCTTTGTCATCTGCATGACTGTGCGTTTCCAGTAGCTTTCTAGGCAGATCAGCTTGATGATCTTGAGTAACTGAAACTTGTCTAAGTTGATGAACGGAATTGCACTACTTTGGCACGCGTAATGCTGACAGGAGGCGAAGTGATAGCCTGGCCCACACAATGGCATGATTAAAGTTAAGTCGCGCACCCCAGAAGGAACGACAATGCTTAATTGAGGCTCTCAATTGGTAACTAATAGCCACACGGTCCAATCGAGTCCATGACTGTTTTGTGGTTGATGGCTTCCAGGTAACTCGACGTGAGCGTTTGTGCTGGAAGTTTGTACTGGCCAGGAACAGACGGTGATCAGCACACAACCGAAGCAGTAGCTCCCCAAATCTACTACAGCGCAGTAAAGATAGGAATGATTGGTAGTAGTTTTTGGATGGTTGTGAGTTCCAGTGGGACTCTAGCAGGCTAAACTGTGATCAAAGACCTATGACACGGCTTCAACAAGAGGGATGGGTTAAGCAGGTTTTCCAACCTCGACTACGTCCCTCGGGCTTGTCGCGAGTCTGAACTCCAGTAATACAACACTCGGGTGACAACCACACCAGAACAGAACAAGTAGCCATGTTAGATGGGGCTCATTGACACCATGAGAAAAATGTCGCTAGAGGACAACATCTCTTACATACCCGAGGCAACAGTTCAACTCGAGGATGACACGAAAAAAACTGGTCCCGAGATATGGTGTGATACAGCAGCTGATGTTAGATTTGAACCTTTGAATAAATTAGCATGTGAAGCTTTCAACAAGGGAGTGTAGTCGGTAAAGCTAATGGGGCTAAAGATAAACTGTACTCGAAAAAGAAACTGAAAAAACTCAGCCGGGAATCAAGCGATTTCAGTACTATCCTCAATATTCGGTGACCAGACAGCGTCGTTCAGCATATGATTACCATTGAATAAATCCTAGTACTTGTCATCCCATGACTGGGTAATCGCCACGAAGCCGTGTGGGCGGCTTAAACTCGAGGATAAATTAGGCTGTCTTGACTTGCAACCTGGTTGCATTCTGATCAGGGAACCCAGTCACTCTGAGCCAAGCGAAGTTACTGCGCACTGAAACAAACGGAAATAATAACTAGGAAAAAAAACGAACGCCACCCGCTAAAATGGTAACTGCTCCGACGAGTCAGTGAAACAGCATTGGACAGTACGCAGCCGGCGTTGATTCAACGAATGACTCTGGGGTCCAGTGAGCAATATTTGGCCGACCAGTGCACGCAACACCTTGCCGTTCTCGAACAGTCTGAACGACTCCATACACCGTTCCTGGCTGCTTAGGTTTATTAGCTTCTTGGGGTGGAAGATCGTGGATTCCCCTTCAAATATATTGATTTGGACTTGATGATTAAAAGTCGATGTGTGTTGACAAAGTTCACGATACAACGAGGGATGTCCAGCTCGATAACATTCCCGTACTACTCCGGGATGAAGGTAGTATGTCAGCTGAAGCGTTTCTTGTGATCACATCTCAGATTGCCGTCCACATTATGAAATGGATACATGTAATGGCTCATGCTCAACCGCGTCGGTAGACGAACAGCATACACAGAAGCGTTGGTGATTGCGCTGAGTGAACGGACCTGATCAACTTGAGAGCAATGACTACATTTGGTAGGCAATGTATGGGAGAGTGAACGATGGTGCAATGCGCACTGTTAAGCGAACATAGTAGACGATTAGTGTTCGATCTCTTTAGCAGTATTAAAACAGGCCTACGGCTAACAGGCGGCAAGCTTATGTTGAATCACCGTTTTTGCTCCGTTTGACTGTTAAATCAGAGCAGGTGCACAACTAGTGACTAGTAACCCCTGTGACATGTAACTAACTATCACTGATCACGTCGCACTGATGAACGGCTAGACTTATGTCCCGTGACTAATACGCACTTCACGTCCGATAACATGGCTTTCTGGATACTGAAATCACCGCACTTAGGCAGTTCAAGCGTCTGGTCTCCGTGAGATACACAGGTATCATTAAAGAACATTAGGCGTTTTTTTAACAAATGAGACGAAAAATGTGACAAACTGAGTCTTGTGTATTTTGCCACTAACGTTCACTCCATTCACTTTCACCATGCTTTTCCCGACAGTTCATCCTGATGAGCTCCTTTTGGCTGCTGTTTCCACTTTGTCCAAGTCGGCATATGATACACATACACTTTTTGTTATTTTCCATACAAATTAACGCAACATCTGTTACAATCCTATTGACAATGTTCAGTATAGTATGGATTGCCACTAACTTACCAGATTATATGATGATCCAAGAAATTTCCGAGGAAACTTTTCAATGATGAATCGATCAATAAGGTGATGACGGAGAAATGTGCTACAACACTAAGCGATTTTAGGAACATTCAGATGCACAAAAAACTTCATTCTCTCACCCTCATTGGATCCTCCGTTTTTTATTTACCACTATGAAACCCATAGCCATGAAAAACAAGGACAACATTAAGCCCACAGGCTTTTGCCATCCTCTAATCACTCCGACTCGCGCATCACTCCCCGTTTTTCGACCCATTCCTTTTTCATGCTTGAAATGTGTCTGGTCAGTTACATATGGACAATTCATGATAGCCTGTGTATAGAAAAATGTGACTGGACGTTCGTGCACACGGGCTGCTAGGAATCGATAAAACGAAGCATTGACGTCTCAATACTGTTCTATCATATTATAGTTCTTACGGTATTGAGAGACAAGCTAATCTGGTTGTGAAACATGGCAACGATGGAAGACGTTTTGCCGATCATCCTTCTTAAGAAGTCACGTCCTAGTGTCTCGAAAAAGAGGTGGTAAGAAGGGTTAAGGTCCAGCTTCGGAGTGCTATCAAATGTTAAACATGTCTATCAGTTCACCCAACGACGCGGTTTTGCAAACACCTGCAAAACGGAACTATGTTTCTCACAAAGAATAGGTGACTACCTCCAAGAAGAATGTGAGTAACATAGCAGCAAGTAGACCCATGCAATGGAGATAGACATGCGTGCGGGCCATGCAACTCATTCCTGACCTTGTTGCGCAATCGAAACTTGAGGACCCTATAGGGTTCAGTGGAGCAGTTCTGGTCAAAACGAGAGGGTTAGCCGGATACACACAAAAGTTGCCGATTAGAAACGCCTACGCTGAAACTACCCTAACCTCCCACATCCATTCATAAAACGTTTTTTCTCTCGTGCTGTTTGTAAGCGCCGAATGTTTTGCGTCCATGACCGATGAGAGTGAGTGAACAGTCACACCTCACGAAATGTCTGTTGGTTGTCCCAACAAGAGACTGCATAGGCAAAACAAATAGGAAGGCAGCGAAATACACTCAGTTACATACCAATTTGGTTTTGACGGGAGACTCATGTTCAAGCACAGTAGCCATTTCAGGTAACAGCGTTTAGCAAGACCACCATAGGTTCCGTAGGTGAAATGTGTTAATAATTACGTCCACATTCAACAAGAAGTATTTCGGCTTCAAATACTTCGCAATCCTGTCTTGCTTTAAACAGTAGGGGCAGCTGACAAGAATGAACTTATGCTGCTTTGCATTTCAAGACGTTATTTACGGTTTCCCGCGGAGTACCAAACTGTCTCTTTGTTGGTCATGCCTAGATGTTGTCTATTGCAGATTCCAATCACGACGAACTGTTGGTTTGCGAAATATTTTCGCCTGCATTGTAAATGTGGACCCATAACAGCGCTAATTCGAGAACAGTAGTCAAAATGTACGTCTTCTAGCAACGCACGGATGAAAACACATTGGTTGTATAGCGGAATCCGGTGGCATCACATCGGATTCTACTCGCACCAGCGAGAGCTTTGGTCAGCTGGTTTGTGTGTCCTTTACCTAAGCGATGTTTGTCACACGGGCATACGGATCAAAAGTTTCGTAAACATGCAAATTAGTGGCGACTTGCGAAAACAACCTCATTCGTACACGAAACTGTAATAATAACGGAAGGCTGACGGTGCCTTGTGTAAGCAACCCCTTTCTGATGATGTCAAACGACCACGCTGGAATCTTACATTTCTTGGCCCTGGCCAAGCAACACGTTCCAGCAGACACCGTAAAACGACTAAGAAGTGTTTAGGATCAGCAGTTTACGTTTGGTCGCCCGGTAAATGTGAAACCCTAAACCCAAGAGATCGCTTGTTGGGGCAAGAAAGAAGCTGAAGCAATATACCAACAAAAACTTCGAAAGGGAATGTGGAGTGGGTATGACATGAGTGAGCTCTGATCCAATTTCGCAACTACCTACAAATATGGTATGATAATAAGAGCTAAAATCATGGTTATCGTCCACGCTAGTGCTTTCCATGAGACGCTTATTAGTCGCAACATTATTAATTAAGTCAATAAAGCGAAAAAAGCATATAAATATGAATGTAAATTGATGGAATGCATCGCGATATTAGTGCCGAATCGTCAGTGTTTGAAAACCACGAGTACACAGTTCTACCTGGGTAAAAAACTGAAGATCAAGGTTTCAAGGCCTACAGCAAAAAGAGCATGGGAGCTCACCGGCGCGAGAATCTGGACACCAACTATCACCGGTATTCGGATCCATTGTTCCGATGAAAAAAGCAAACACACGACGCTGCTGATTCAGTGCATCCTTCGTATACTTTTCAACCAGTTCCACGGAGTCCGCAAATTGTTCCCTTTGGCACATTTGTAGCTATGGGAAATTATGACAGCACTGTTAAATGTGGGACCAAAATCACTGAGCTCACGCCAAACAAAAAGACAACCCAACAAACCAGAATACAAAATCTATGCTTAGGTCAACCCTTAGATGACTGGAATCTCAGAGTGTGCATCATAAACGAGAAGTTCAGTGGGATCTCCAGTTGACGGGAACTTAGCTTGCAAACGATTAGCCCTATCGTAAGAACATTGGCGGTACGCAAACGTCTTGTGGCATCCTAAAAGTGCAGTCAGGTCAAAATGAGATATCATAAAGACAGCACTTTACAGTTGGTTTCGGTCTACAAATAAACCCGAATGCAGCTTTGTTGAATGCAACCAATGTGGTCACACGCAGGCATGTGTTCCATCGACGTTGCACTAGAAGTACAGGACCATTTGAAGCGAGTGACGAGCGTCCGACCTTGAACTCCTACTGCACAGTAAATAAACGTGGCGCGCCGACTGCGATAATATCGACACTGACTGTGACTCACATTCGAACCAAGAGAGAACCAGACCAGGGGAAGCGGAGAATGAAGGACACAGTGACACGTGAAACTCCTTTCAAGACTACTTACGTTTGATACTTTCAGAAACGGTGAGTTGGTGAAAGAATCTGGCGAATCAGCAGAGTTATTCCAACATGTCGAGCGCAAATAAACTCTTCATTAAATATGGCCGCGTTGGATGATTACGTGCTTTTCTGTGATCAAGAGAAAATTATGATTGAAGATGTTATCACAGGGACGGCAAGTCCAACGGAAATCGCAGTATCACGAGGGAGGAACATCAGGTCGACACTCGAACTGTTCAGTACGACATCCCTGCCTTGATTCGCCGAACTTGGAAAGACATTTGTTGGGTCACAGTGAAGGAACTCGATATGACACACGTGGTCATAGGAGTACTGACCGTTATAGGTATATAAAAAAGAATCGGTTGACGGTTTGTAGCCTACGGGAAAGAGATTTCCATGAGGCTAGCGCTTTAAAACTTCCGGACATTATCTACACAGACTCGTTCGAACACTTGCGGTACACGACCCACCCGTCGCGAGAGATAAACCAGTCGGCACTCGTGATATTTGGGAAGAATGGGCGAAGCGCTTACCAATGCATTACAATCCGGTGCCTGAGGTCGGTGGACGAACAGCTGACTGCTTTCAAAGGGCTGTCGTTTCCGTTAATATATAGTCGGGCAAGTATGAAAGAAGCGTTGGGTTGTGTACGACGAAAAAGCCAGTTGTGCCTGAAACATGCAAGTGCGCACCAGAAGGGTAGCTGGTGTCCCTGCGGTGAGATTTCAGATGTCCTGAACTGTGCACAATTGAGCAGAAAATCAAACAAATCATCCAACGGAGATTAAGATTCTGCAAACCTCTGGCAAGTTCAGCTTGTCCGGGCGTTTGACCGTCAGACCAATCTATCCCTACACAAGGGATATTGGAGTCACCTATTTGGCTTAGCCTAAGGGAGGCCTAACAACAAATCAGTTGATCGCACACTCAATGCTCCCAAGTGACCCTTTTGGCACACTGCCACTAGTCAAAAGTATGAGAATTGCGTGATCTGAGGATCAGATGGAGGGCACACGGATTGAGCGGATTAAGATCTTTTCTGCAGGAGTATTTCGACCAAAAATCGGTGCGCGCCTAATTCCACAGCCATATAAATTACGGTAGAAAGCGATTCAATGCGCTTGAACTTACGCAAACGCCTCTATGCTCAATGACATAGACAGGGCGTTTTGACTGTTTGACAATATCTCACATACAGAGAACAAGCTGGTGGGTGCAATTTAGTGACAACTCGTGTGGTAACCCAAGTCGAGTCAGTTTAACCAAATGTTCTCAGTGAGAAACCATGTCACTATGAACTGCATGCTTAGCATTTCCCAACAGTTGGCTTTATTCCCGGGAACGACACAAGATAAAGTGAAGCGACTCTAACCTTGAGAAATCTGCGTTTGTTCATCGAACTTCAATATGCCCGGGAACCTTAAGGAAAACAATTCAGCACACTCCTCGTGCAGCGATCGGATTGGCGCTGGGCTAGCATCGAAGACTACGGAGCGAGACAGATTTTACTAATTGAAAGATCACATAGGATTTGATGATGAAAGCAAACAGAACCTCCGGAACAATTGGACCCATTCACTCACACTCTGGAAATCAACATCAAAAGATCTGAACACTTTCAAATCGGACGTTCCAGCTCTGCTCACAGTAACCTCTGAAAACCCAGACTTCACTTCTCACCAACATATTTCATAAACCTGAAAAGCAGGAAATTTAATTCTAGAGACGTGCTGGTAACAGCATACTTCATCAGTATAGTTGCCGACTAGCGACACGAAGATGGGCCGTGACCGTATGGGATAATACTTGACTGCGTTGAAGCAGTTAGTTCTTGGGTGTTTCGGAGAAGCAACCGAGATTAAAACAAGCCGCAAAGATTTTAAAAAAATTCAATCTATTTGAAGAGATGTGGTCCACAATATGTGCTGAGTGATATGCATGATGGACGGATATGCAATCCGTTTCACTCAATATCTTGAAAATAGATGGAAATTTGAGATGAAATCGTATCCCCACAGTGTTAACGCACCTTGCTTTCCATGTAACAAATACTTGTATGAAACTTGCTGTTCATCATCCATGTCGGAATTTCGCTTCGATAGGATTAGTTTGTGGTGTTTTAGATTGCAGGAGAGAAGCAGTCAAAATGATTACTTTGTGCTTGTCTGGTCGTCCCCTAGCGACTTACGTCTGTTGTTTCGCAAATAAGCTTGTTCTATCTAACTTCACACATGAATGTACAGTTTCGTACAAACTATCCACGACGAACCAAAGAGCAACTTATCCATAAGTAGTACACAGACTCGAGACCGGATACCCAATTGAGGTATCGTAACACAGTTGATTTGTTTCTGCGAGCCAACGGTGTCCTCTCTGCACTTTCCACAAATGTCGGTTTGTCTGTTTCAGTATTTTAGATTCGGGACAATCCAAAGTGCGCAAAATTAGCGAGTCTAAGAGTCCATAGTATGTTTTTGACCGGAGTTCTGACGTTAGGAACCGAACTGCAGACAAGTTGAACGTGGTATGACCCATGAACCTACACACTGTTAAGCGGGCGAGAATATTACAAACGAAATGAACTGAAAAATGAGAAGAAACTGAGTTTTCCAAGAAACACATTTATCCGGACTGGCACGTATAACAGGAAAGCGCGAGAACAAAACAAACGGCGACTTCAACTGAATGCTTAACACTGAACATAAAGTTGAATACCGAGATCACAAATCGGATGTGGATGAACGTGCCTTTTGGATCAAATGGAGGTGTGCGTCGAGGCGTCGTTGTAGCGAAAGTTCAGCCCTCGCTGAAAAACTTATCGACTAGGTCGGGATCCTTGCATCCGTCATTTACCAAACGCGATCTGACAGCAATTTCACCCACGTCCTGAGATGAGGAAAAAACCAAAAGGGATCCGGCGAGAAAAGACCGTCATTAAGATAAAGTGGCAACCAGTACTATGGCGACGAACAATTCCAGGAATAGGAACAGCACTAACGTATTGCGACTGAATGCATCGAATTAGGTAGTAGTCATGATCCAACGAGAAGAGAAAGAATCGGGGACAAAAAACATCCTGCATGGGACTACTAAACTAGCTGCGGATATCCGAAAGTGGCAGAAGTGGTTGATTACTGGTTAAAAAGCAAAACCTTAAGAGCAGTTTTTTTAACTCAACACCTTGATCATCATGGCTGACCATCGTCAGGAGTTAAGCAATAGGAATCCCAAAGTCCAAGAGAAACAGGTTGACTGGTAGCCGCCGACATGTGGTCAACCTTCAAGAGACCGTTAAATTGATCAAAGTGTGATAGTCACACCTGTGTGTTGAACGTAGAGGCAAGCTAGTCACGCTATTGATTCGTGCTTGTAAGCCCCGACCAGACAACGAATACGGACTAAGCGGGGTTTCGATCGACACAGGCAGGTTGTCTGTGAACGGCTAAGGCTTCCGCACAGCATGGTTCCGCGTGCATTGTCTGAATTGAGCCTCATCAGATAAAACATTGTGGTTTTTCATCAAGGCATGCAGAGCAATAGCTGAGTCTTCCTCCAGTTTTCGGAATTGCGGAGGATGTTAGGGTGGAAAACGTGCATGTCTTTTGTGTTCTTCACTCCGTTGCCTCTTCGTCCCTCCTTTGTAGTTAGCATTGCCATCCCCATAACAGATTCACTCATTGCAGTTAGTTTAGTCACATGCGTTGATGGGGTCTTTAGCACGTACCAAGTGACCGCTAATAGTGTTTTCAATTGTGAAGTGCACGAACGTCAAGTTCCGATAAAACCGAACGAATTCGCTCAGCATTCCGTGCGCGGCAGGGAATCCGAATAGTTGATAAGCTTCAAGTAGAACAGAAAATTGACGAACACTCGGGGACTGAGCCTACTTGGTGAGCCCCAAGAAGGGCGAAACCGGTCGTGGGAGAGTTTTCAGCAATCTAATGAGCCAAGCTGATAAGGTGGTTCTGTTTTCTTGGTTCCGACTTGCCTGCGATTGATCGAGTGCCTTATCAGTGCGAGGTACTCGATGTTTTCCTGACGGCGCACTCAACTCAAAAAAGTTATCTGTCAGAAAAATATATCGCGATGTCCCGAATACCGTAACAAATAAAATATGAGGTGGCCCTTTAGCACCACACTCAGTTGGAGAATATTTTAAAACGAGGGATTCAGCTGGGATTTAGCCGAGTCGCCCGTGAACATCAGCTTAATTTGCAAATGAATGTATTTCACCAATACAAGATAGTTGTTTTACCGCAGCATATCCCTAATGTTCTGAAGTTTCCATCAGAACGTATCATTTTAGCTTTGCTTATCAGTTCCATGTTCAAACGTGGCATGAAAAATAACCCACACACTGTCTAAAATGGGTCGCTTTACGACACAAGGTCACATCAAAATCTGATTCGTTGGCTCTAAAAAACAGTCCGAGAAGCTGAGGGAACGGTCCGGACATATAAATGCGGGGGTAGTTTACGTCGTTGCAAACTGTTCAGAAAATGTGGCAACTCCCCTGAAAATTCTCGTTGCGCCATCATAAGAGTCTCAGCAAGATAATGAAATTAAATACACAGTGGGTGTGGGAACTGATTCATCATCAGTTCCTCTAGGTATCCGGCGAAGATAGTTGCCATCGTTGGTGCGATTTGGGAGACCATGGCTACTCTGTTTTTCCGTACAAAGTCTGTTTGAATGTGAAGATGAGCGTAGGCATAGCCCGATTCCAGACACAACACCGATATGTGACAAATTAGTACGCGCGGTTAGGGATGCGTCATCTAGCAGACGGTGCAAAATTGCAAGGCTTTGAGTGTACGCAGGTGTATGATGACGATACGTCATAACCGAGAAAGGCCGCATTTTTGCGTAAGCTTTCTAGTATTAAGTTACCAACGAAATGAGAAGAATCTTTAAAGTTGCTCGTCAAATCATTCTAGAGCGGATGAATAATTCGGTTTTGGAATTTTACGGGTTTTTAAGTTGGTGTGGTCGTGTAACCCACGACTGATCTGACGAGGTTCTCCTTGTGGATCTTTGAGACGCCGTGAAACATCGATGCTCGGTTGCCCTTCGGATTCAAGGATAACCAGGCAGGCGGGATGAGTCTATCATTGACAGTTCGCACACAGGCCGTCGTTTGAGACTACTTTATTGAGGCCAGGTCAAGTCAAGTCAACCTTTTAGCAGCATCCGGTGATGGATTTTCGAACAGACGAACGTGGAAGCAAATTTAGTTTAATTTGATGCATCGATCGAAGGAAAGTAGTTGAGTTACCGATGGCAACGCCTAGAACGTTGTCGTACACTGAAAATAAAACAATTGCGTGAAACCACTCGCTTCTCTCGGTTTTGTTTGATGACTTCAACGTGTATTAGGAAGTGCTAAAACATAATGTTGCGTTCTGAAGGGATATGAGGCGTTACGAAGGCCAGTTCGAATTGTTCAAAGTCAGTACATTTCAGGGCATGGGAAATCCCTTATTATTAATTCCGATAAGCTAGCAAGTTTTCACTGATTTCGCCCTGAAATCCAACCATAAAGTGACGACTCCTGTCTTAAGACCACCACAACATTGGGGAAACTGTTTAGGATGTAAACAGGCCTTATTATTACGTCTCACATCCTTTTACGTCCATGTCTGAGTGTGAGCATTCGGGCGAACGAATATCCAATGGGCAGTACCAATAGACACTGCCATATTGAAATTTCATTTCTATTTGCTGTTTAGATAGGAAGAAAACAAAGTGAGCCGAGGATGAAATCGGCCGTGATATCTACTTCTGGCGTTACCACATTGAGTCGATCTGCCGCAAAAATGGAACGTGAAGCCAAGTGCGATTCTTTGTTTAGCGAACTCGGTCATTTACACCGCCCAGACTGCACTTTCATGCAACAGCTAAACGGCACATTTTTCCTTTGGTGATTCCACAAGACATAATCTCCTGTTGACCAACTCTATGCTTCGTGTGCAGCTCAATCAGCTGAGGGGCCTCTCTCAGACTCAAACTCGAAACACCTTGGGGCACCTACTGGACAACCAAGAGCTTGGTTTATATATATATATATATATATATATATGGTACCTGTTATCCAAGGGGGCAGTTAGCGATCAGATAATAGCTTTGGTGGCACACAACATATTGTTTGAAGAGTTCTGTGAAATCCAAATCCGCGAACAGCCGACCTGAGCGGTACGTGTTAAAAATGTGAATGTTTTAACTTGGACGGGAAAGGGTTCAATCAAGAAAAACGGAAGCCTTGATAACGTTTCGCACACTACACAACAGGGTTGACTGCGTGAAAAGCGCTGCATGTTAGACGTTGAAGCAGAAATTAATAATTCAGCATACAAAAATGAGTTGTGTCCAGTCACGAAATGAAGCAAATGGTGAATTATTAGAGGGCAGAAGTGGATGGACTGGAGCATAACTTGGGAAATCGACTCGCGAAAAAAGTGAGCATCAATAAAAGGATGGTGAAAGGATTCACGAAGCAACAAACTTACGGACGAGATCCCATGGAACAGATACATTCCTCACCCGTAAACAGTCAAAAAAGCTGGCTACTTTACGGAAGACTGACTCAGCATACATAAACGAACATAGTGAAGTCGCCCTCGAACTTTGGATGAGCATTAAACATGAACAACAACGGGGAATTTCCAGAAACTGGCCATCGTTACAGCTACCGTTGCGTATTACCAAAAGTGCGGTTGCGTGATCTGGAAGTGAAAAAATTTCCCGCCCACCGGAATCGTTGTAGATTCGGTGGTCAGACGCTTTGAGCTGAAGGAATGAAGTGCTTTGGCGGGGGAACAAACCTTAGGTGGTCCAAACAGCGACAAAAATTCGGCATTATCTTGTCTGCAATTTGGACATGTAAACCAATGTATTCGGAACAACCGTCGAGGAAAAGATCAATTTTGCAAAGCATAAACAACCTTCCTCAGCAACGCATTGCGACAGTACTTTTCAGAAGTTAATACTCGTAATCTTATCAAGACCAGGGAATGACGACGAACATTGAAGGTAACATGAACATCGTTGATGCAACAAACCGTCATTTTCGATTAGGACTCACCAGATAAAAGGACAATAGAGTCGGAATTTCTGTTAACTTGAAAACCGGGTGTGTTCGGAAAGGATTGGTTGCCGTTTTCCAACTACATTGAAGAAAAGCAGTGAAAAGTTTCCTATCAACATTAATTCAAGGGGAGAGAAGACGAAAGCGAATTTTAACGGGATTTGACGTGCCTAAGCGTCTTACTGAATATAATAGCGAACACCTTGAGACTTTCCATCGAATGGCAACTCCAGCAACTCCATTTCCATGACTCTCAATGTGATGTGGGAAGTGGTTCTGACAACTGATAACTGGTAGTCACCCAAGTAAGTACTGTCATCGGCATGATCACAGCACATCCATACTGACCAATCGAACAGACCCACAAAAGTCTGAACCTTATGTTTTGCGTGTAATTCATCAGCATGTGGACCCAAAAAATTCGATGGACCCGATAAAAGTACACATATTTTCGAAGCTTAGTTGATACTTTAAATACCACTCGGCTTAAAAAAATAACATTGTATCTATAAGTTTCCTCCAAACTCTCATACAGATATGGCACGAACATAAAGGTAGACGGGACTGGATATAAACAAGCATAGTTCTTCAGCGAGCCGACAAAAATAATACCTCATGTAAATGAAATTCTTTGTAAGTCAAGAAAGCGAATCGCGTCATTATCGGAAGAAACGAAGAAGAAAACCCGAGTGATGTGAATACGTCAACCAATTTGAGATGTGTGCAAAAGTTTCAGTAAAATTTGGCTTAATACCACAGTGATAACATTTGTAACCTCATTTCGAGCAACAGTCTCATAGGAGGAACTACCAAGTAATCCACCAAAACGGAAGTTTCGTCGTCTAGGTGGGGTGAACTTCGTCCGTCGGTTTGGTGTTAACCATCACCATTCTGGAGAACGTCAATGTGCGTTATGCCGATCAACGGTCTTCATTGACTCTATTCTCTGTGGGATGAACTGAGTCAAAGGATATCCTGAAAATCAACTCTTCGTGGAGAAGTATGAGTAGGCAGCACAGCCCGTGACTCATACGAAAATCTCTACAGCAACACTCAATTTGTGGGAGGATATGCCCTTTCCAAAACCGAACATAAATGGCGAGACAGCTTACAAGGTCCCGGATGACGGTCGTTCAACCCAAAGACGGGTCACACCAACTCTGTACACCGGCACAAATGCACTCAAATAATGGTCGATGTAAACTTTCATTTCGTACACAGAATCCCACAGAGGCTGGTTGATTGAATACGTTGAATGGAATATACCCTTACCTTATTAGATTTCATAAAATGTAGAGTAGTGAACAGCACTGCATAGCAAAACGGTAAACATTGTGCACAATAAACTTACTGATCGCGATCACCAACTTCGCACATTATGAATAAGTCTTTTTCGCTCATTTTCTTCGTAGCTTCTTCCACTATAGGTTCCGCTGATCGAAGTATGGGAAAATGCGGGTGGATAACGTCACATGGCACTAACACGGCACACATACAGCGCGAAGATAACTGCAATGCATGTAACAGGAGTGTTCCACTGTCCGAAATCACCTAGCACACCTGACTAACCGATTGTTTATAGGACTTTCGATGCAGCTGTGAGTTGAAGGAGACGAATCGAGTTACGTGAATGTGACTCTACTGGTGAATCCCCTCCCATGTGCGTGGGGTGAGTGAGTCGCTAAGACGGTTCACGAACCGGTTCACACGAACCGTGAACCTTCCATTTGGGAAAGAGTCGTGGCCGAACGGTTTAATGCTCAGCTCGGGAGGTCACGGCATCGAGTAGCCATGGAAACCTGTCAGATGCGCACTGCTGATGGTACCCAATAAGGATGAAAGGATGATAAGCTGACTGGAGTTGGAAAATCTTCTTCGGAACTACAAACCAATGGTCTGCTTAGGAAGGAAACTGCACAAGCCAAATTCCATTGGACAAGTTGTCACTGAAATCCTCGTCAATTCCGGATCACGCGATGTAAACTGCTTACTGAGCTCAGAGTCCAGCGGTTACGACACGAGGCTGCTGACGGCAACCAAGGTTTCTGACTGTTCTTGTCCATGCTTAATCAACCTAGCAGTGCCTCAGTCTCCGAGTTTACCTCTGCTGGCATGACAACCATGCACGAAACACTGTCACCGATCATTTATAAAGGGGTGATTCCATATCCCGCCTAAATGCAGGTTACTCACAACGCCGATCAGCTGCTTATGGTCGAGAAGGCTGTGATTAACGTCTTTCCAGGGATTCGTAAAATCCACACCGCTGGCGATCAATAAAGTCGAAACAGCTGTACAGTGATTCTTGGCTTTCAACTTCAACTGACCCCGACTTCAGAATGGAAGCTCCAATCCAAAATGACAAAGAGCTGACAGATACACGGCAAACGGGGCTACGCGGACGCAGTATGACATTACGGCTGTTTGGGTTAGAGGAAGAGCACTAGCAAATCAGAAATGTCGGTGGTAATCGCTGAGTGATAGTGAAACCTGGGGAGACAACGTTAAGATTAAGTGTGACTGGGGATCCATGAACTACCTTCGAAAGGGGAAATGGTAGTTGGCTGGTTCGCCAACCCCGGTTAGGTTCCCCTTTCTTATCAAGAAATTAAAATCCAGTAACACACCACCCGCTAGTGGTAGGGCAGCCCCAATAGAACGAACACCAGCATGAATTTAAGAAGATACCAATGAGGCTCATTGAGATGGGAAAAACGGTGCTACTGCAGACCATGACTGAGACGCACGAGGCAGCAGTTCCAACTGAGAATAATGGGATGAAAATTAATCTCGAATTATCGTGTGACCTACTGGATGGTGTTATATGTGGATAGTAGTTCCGGAAATATGAAGGCATCCGGACGAAGCTTGGAGAACAGAACTGTGTTCAGGTGACGTTTAGTCACCAGGGCCGAGATAAACTGGCGAAGGAGTAGAAAAACTTAACCAACACACAAAATAGAGTAACCAGCCAACAATAGCACTGGACGAATTCCGGTAATTGTCATCCGAGGACTGGGTAATTGCTAACTAGTGTGGGCGCTTGAAAATCGGAAGTGGGGCTGAAGGTGAGTTACAACGCCTTTACTTGTCGCCTGCTGAATACTCGTCAGGAAGGGAAGCTGGCTCGCACCAAAACGAACCAACACACTAACTAGAGAGGCCAACCGCCATTGACCAGAAATAGCAATCACTCTGATGAGTCAGTGAAACGGCACTACCGAATATCCGCCGACCGCTACCAACTGGCCAAATCTAGTCAACCATTTATTGTGCGTGGATCAATTTTGTTCTTCAACAGTCTGACTAGCAGCACGCAGCTTATCCCACTGACCAATCACAAGTTGTGTCGAACTAATGCAATGGGGACCATTGGAAATGGTGACGAGATCCATGACGTCCAGTCTGATAGTATTTTCGCGCTACTGCGAGAGTGACAGTAATATGGAAATTGCTTAAGATTTATTTGCACTGCAAAATAGCCAGGGGTTCACCCAACTTGCATTAGTTGTCCAGTGGGCTGTGTACGGGCGAATCGCTGCTAGTGTACTTAGAAAATATATGCTTGAATACCTATGCATACCGACTGCTATTTATCCATTATATTCACACTACTTCAGCAGGAAGGCTGGTTAAGTAACCTTTGGAGGTGATGCAGTGATGCCAAAAACGGACAGAATAGCAATAAATACAGCTTAGTTATCCAATTTCCCGGTCATTACACAATACCCATAGGTGTCTCACATCACATGAGGGCTAAAATCGTGACCAGGTTTTATGTTGGAGATAATGTTTTCGGTATCTAATGAAGCTGGGATAACTTGTATCAAACACGCGCTGATAGAATAACAAACTATCCGTCGTCTCCAGTAAGCATACACCCTCAGGGCCATCTGGTCATCGGTGACTAGTTGCATTTCACAGGATACAGTAAACATTACCCGATTCTGCAGCCACAACCATGCCATGTGTCTTTGATTACCCCAAATTCTATCCAGCTTCACCTAGTTGATTAAGTCCTCAAACCGATGAAAATATGTAATAGCCACAAGTAGTGATGTTATTATCAACTGAATGTGCTGCACACAACATGAACGGGAGATTCAGCTGGGTTCCGGGTGACTCTCCGGTCAAAACCAAACTGGTATACGGATGAGTGTGTAAGTCAAAGAATACCTCAAATTATTTGGAGACCACAGCTAGGTGATACAAATGATTGCACAATGAGTTAATGTGTGACTAATCTGGAGCAACACAATCATTCGTCCTGATAAGAAGGCCACCGACCATTTAGCGAATCTCAGAGAGCTGTTGAAGACCTTCTCTACTGATATCATGTCTCTGAGCGTGATAGTTGATTATTGTGTGACATTACTGATAGTGGACGTATTTCACGGTTCCACTTAAGTATCTGATTGTTCTTCGACTCAAACTCCTGGTTTGCCATGACACTGACCCCACAAGGTACTTGCCACACAGCACTTAGCGGTTTATTCAGCATTTACCGTCAGCCGTTTACCCATCGATCTACGCTTTACTTTGTTGAATACAAAATCAACACAGCAGTGCCTGAGTATCTTTTTGTGCTAGTAAAACCGTTGATTGATTGTAAAGATAAAAATCATTTCTAGTGAAGAGGTCATTAAAGGGAGAAGCACTGGACCACAAGCACGGAATGTACCAAGGTCTCGTAAGAGTAAGCATTATTATTAATATGTACAACAGAGGGTGAAAGAATAGCATGAAAGCTCACCAGTGCGACAATCCGGACACCAACTATCACCTGTAATCGGATCCGTTGTTCCTATGAAGAAAGCATAGACGCGAAGCTGACAATTCAAGGCATCCTTGGTATACTGTTCAACCTGTTCCACGGAGTCCGCAAACCGTTCCTTTCTTTCGCGCATATAGTGGCTATGGAAACTGTGATAAAAGGCAGATGAGTGCAAGATCCAATTCGCCGAGCTTAAACCAAACAAACAAGCAGCACCCAAAAAACGAGCAAAGCATCCATGTCAGAACTTAATTAGTGGACCCTCACAAGTGGCACACCAAGCGGTTGACCAGCTAGCCAACAAGCAATATACTTGGGAATTAGGACGTGGCCATTGTAGCGCCTTTCAACACAAAACTATTCCCACTCGATTTGGAAATTCCTGAAAACTACGACCATCGGGTGATATTTCGTTGTTACGCAGAGTGAACGCTATATGCCTGCAAGAGTTATATTCCTCCTGCAAAGTTAACAACTCAGTTAAAAGACGCAAACCGGTAGATGCAACCATTTAAAATTGGACCGCCAGTACCAAAGTACCGACAGCAACAAAACGAAAGTGTTTTAGTCCATTCAAAAGGAGGGTGTAGTCACGCGGTTAGCAGAATGATCGATCAGAAACGACGAGTGGCATGCATGTAAAGTCCAAGGTAAACTAAGGGTTACATAGTTTTTTAGGACACAACAAAGGCTTGCATCAATTAACTGCAGCGCCGTGAACAGTTTTGGGAACGAGGGAGTTCTATTATTGAACAGAATCATGAACGCTGAGGTGAAATCAACTCGATGAACTGTGATCAAAAGATGTTTACCAACTGCTGACTGCGGTAGCCCACAATCAAGCAATGAACCTGAGTTTTGGTATGTTATTGGTTTCTGGACCCAAAGGAGAATGTGACCCTTTCTGACATTGAGACATCTATCGGTTTTGCCTTCTCCGCAGTTAAACGTGGACTGATAAACAGTGGGATTAGACTCCAACTCCAACCGCATGAAACAGAGGATATATGCACTGATGTCCCTTCAATTTAGAGTAACATGGCTTTTCGGGACAAACAGTGGATTGGACAAATGATTGCTCAATATCAGAATAATTTGCTAAGGTTACCTGAAGGGCTTTATCTGCCTTTCAATATGAGAACTGCCTTTGCTCATAAATCCGGCATCTGATTCCTTAGAAGTTTACAGGGTACAGAGAACGTCCACTTTTCTGAACCTGATGTCAGATCTTATGCCTATACTAATATGGCGATATCGAGTCTCATCGATTACCGAAAGTGTCGATACACATTACATCGGTCGCATCACCATCGGTGTTGAACACTGATGTCATGCTGTCGATGATGGTGATCGCCCTCACTTGCAACCAGAAGGGTCAAGCATTGAACTATGTGAAGATACTGTGCGATTATATCGGTGAAAACGTAAATCCGTTAAGCCGACGTCAGCATAGGACAGCCGGTCTTGAATGAAGACATCGGTCGTATTGGAGATGAATTCATTACGTGGGAGCCAGACGAAAGGGTGCGTACCTTTGCTGCAACTAACTGCAGTCGCCGCTCCAGTGCCTTAGTGTCGGAAAAAGACTCACTAACAAGGAACACAGCAGCTTTATCGCGAAAAAGCGCATACGAAAATTACAAGGAGCATCGCGGTATTTAAATCCCACTTTTGACCTTGAATCCAGGCTGTCCGATCGGCGTTGGGTGAACACTTATCGTCGTCGGCCGTTACTTTTACGGCATACCTGAACACTCATGATCGTCAGACGTTGCTGAACTGATTGACCAGTTCAGCGTTTAGTCGACAGCTGGCTTTTCTAGTTTGGATGCTTGACTGCTCCCATACTGCGACTTTGGTGGGGTTTGAGGGTCTCAGTAGGTTTCGGGGATTATTCTCAGAAATCTGACCTTCCTGACAAGCCTATTGTGGTAAATTCTACAAACTAGAGGTGAAGTTTGCAAATAAAAACAGAAGAACTGAAGCCTCTATTTTTCTGCTCATTGAACTAAAAGAACTTATGGCGATTCTAAGTGAAGCCATTCTGGCTCTAAGTTTGGATGTACAATAGTCAGACTCGGCAGGCAGATAAATATACGCCGGTTCATGGAGCACGTGATACAGAAATCTATAGATTCGTCACAAGCTTGCTTCAAGTTTTTAGAATCCGGTGATCCTACTCGAGCGGCAGCGCAGAAGAATGGAGTTGAGGAATGATAGTTACAGTAAAACTGTGGAGGAAGGCTGGACGCCAAGGGACTATGGGTGTGGGTGGCGATCAGTATGTGGCACATTAATCGGTGTGGAACACTTCAGTACGTGTGAAAATAATAGTAAGTCGATGGCCGCAGCGATTTCACTGTACGGGCGACTGTGGGAGACACCCACGGAACTGAAACGTTTGATCAGATAATAAAGGGCTTATCGGTACGGTTGAGCGGCGAAGCTATCCAAACTTTTGGCAAATCTCATGTGAAGCAATGAACTCGACAATCATAAACTATTTCACAGAAGGCCACACGGTAGCTGTACCGCATGGTTCTGGTGGGGCATTTCCACCTTAAAGCCAGAACAAGTAAAACCGTTAAAAAATTGTACACGAACTTTAAAATAGTGTAGCTTTCAGTCCGCTTAGTTGTTCCGATATTATGGTGAAAAAATATAGATGAGCTGCAGCGTTTCGACTCGACGCAGCTACAGATGAGATACAGTGATCGCTTTGGACCGAAGGTAAATCCGTCCAACAACCGTCATTTGGCATAAACATGGACTTGGACGACAAAGTCCGCAATTGCCGTTAAACTGGTTCCACTTTCCAACCAGTACCTGTCCGACATTGTTATCCCAAGGACGAAAATTTCATTAACCGTATAGTCGACGAAATATCCTTTACCATTTTGACGGTGTAGTGATGGGCGGTTTCCACGAGCATTTGCATGTTGGAATGAAGGAGTGGCGGTTACGTTGAAACTGAAATTGACGGATAACCTTGGTACATAGATGATGGCGCAGACATTGGTGCCAGTGTCTACTATTATGCCACCACTTCTGTTCGGCTTGCAACATGGCTCTGCATGCTTGCCCGCCGGTTTTATTCCCTAAGGTATATGTTACCCCCAAGAATAATCAGGGATTCAGTTGAACCGTGTGGTGCTCAGCTACCAGTGGAGAACGGCAATTGAAGACTGTCGTTTGTTATGGAGTGCACAGCGCAACTACGTTTATGGCCTTGTTCAGATGGGTGTATCAGTTCGTTTTCCTCAGGAGCGTCTCTGTAGCACAATATAGATTTGACTGGAGCCACAAACACAATGAGACAACATCGTGAAAACTGACGATGAGCGTAGAAACGTGAAAGAAGCAAAGTTTCCGGGTTTGGCGCCCTCTCCGGGGTCGGTTGCATAACCCAATGAACGCTGGATGTCGTCACGGTACTAAGTTGTGCCATAAAAGTTATACCAGCAACCTGGAGTATGCAGGTCCCTCAAACAGCGAAGATTGAGGTAAAAAAATACGGTGCTGTTAGAGAGTGGAGACTCGGGAAATGGAGAAAGTTGTCTCGAGGGGAAACAGCCACACCCTATCCTAAATCCGATCAACTGGTCTGAAGAGGGCGAGTGTTAGCAAGACAATCCACAAAAAAGATATAACCTCTAATTACTTCCAGAAACGATGTCTCAACTGATGAGTTGGACAGTGGAGAACAGTTCCGCTGACCCCCATTAATTCAGTCTGTGAGAGAAGCACGGGAATCTATATGCAATGCCGACACCGATTGTTCATCAGCAACAGACACTCAATGCGAAAATTCATTGCTTCAGCGGAACAAACTACCTGATACCGAAAGTCTGCATCATGCAGTCTTCAGGAAAGGCATTGAATCCCTTGTAGCTAGCCTGACGACTGTGCTACGAAAAATATGAAATGAAGATACACTATCGACAGAATGCAGTGTCTCGAAAGTCAACCCAAACTGAAAAAATGGTGCGTGAACATCATGTAAAAAACCACCTTGGGCATCACTTTAGTAGCCATACTCCCCAAGGTACTCCCTGGATGATCCACTATCGCGATAGGCGGGTTCATGAGACCCGAAATAAATTTCACCATGTAGGAGGTCGAATCGCTCGTACATTGAATCTGCAACAAGTATTTGAAATTCATCCCTTGTTTCGAAAACAAGAAAATTATGCTTCTTTTTTTAAAAACTGCTTTCGATTCCGTCGTTCGTCAGCAAATATGACAATTTTAGCAATGATCAGTGTGGCTCACAAAGTATTGTGTCTACTTGCAAGGGTCTACGGCAGGAATTCGCCTGAGTTCCCCGCATTTGATGGGATCAAGCAAGAGTGCCCTGTCTGGTCTCAACTCTTCATCTTCGTCATGGGTATGCTAATCGGATCTTCTTTACCTATCCTTGACGGCTCAGATATTGGAATGCGCTGAGACGGTCGACGGCAGGTGTTGAGTACACGAAGTTAGACCCACTAGCACTGCAAACTCTGTCAAGTAACCGAAATAATTGTTGCAAGGTTCGTCCAGCGCCTCACGTTGGCGAAGTCCGAAATGATACCGCACAACTGGGTGAGATCAAATACAGACCTTTGCATTCAGATGAACCGAGCCAAGTGGTGGATAAATCCATCTACCTGTGAGGCTGCGTGTGAGTCCCGGTGGACCGTCGAAAAACGACATCAGTTCAAGGATTTGATAGGTCGAGACAGTGCCGAGACAGACGTTTGCGGTGCTGATGCAACATCGAACAGGCTGTCAAGGGTTGAACGCACACTGACGAAGTGCGTTTCATCCTACCTTACTGACCAGATATATGGCTACTGCAACCAGACTATTGAAGATTGTGTTTGACCACCGGTGCCCCCGAAGTATTGCGTAGATCTAGTGGGAACATCGGATCAGTAATGCCGGGCCACGCCAGACGGTCTGCAGAAAAAATAACTCTTCCATAACAAATCAACCGCTCGAGCGCCATAGATAACGCCGGTTGCGGCATTTACTTCGTACATCAAGGGACCGTCTACTTTGAGGAACCCACTTCACCCAGCCATGTGGAACTAACCGATGAGAGGTCAATCCACGACGCGTCAGCGAAGCATTAAGGTCAACTCAGTTGAGTTGGCAGGATGAAAACTCCGGGACAAGAAACACCTATGGTCAGTGGTCCTGGTAACCCGCAGCCAATGGCAGCACCACAACGAGGCTATTGCCTTCACAATACAGCTCTCCCACTTCATTCTTTATCAGACAAATAGAATAACGCAACGCCAAAGGATTGATTAAACCATCGTCTTCAACACATAGCTGCCATTCCCTTATCCTGCTCGATGTACAAGTGTAGCAGCACCAAGTGTACAAGAGTAGCACCATTCTATCTTGGTAAAAGGTTTACAGCTCAACAACTGGCTGACTGACTGATCCGCGGTTACATTGAGTGTTAGGTCCGTGCAACTTATATGAACAGGACATAGGTGCCACCTTGAAAGTTTGATAAACAATCTTTGATATTATTGCTGAGCAAGGTTGTGCTTGACACAAGAGCTTCGTCAGGTAAGGTGAGTTTCAAGGGCATAAATGTGTGTGGTTCCATAGTACACAGACCCTATAGTTATGTCGACGGATTTTCACTGAACATAACTCCTCTCTGTTCACGTGTGAAAATTGATCGAGGTTTTACTGAAGACAAGTGTCAGCCAAAAGGATAGACACACAGGGTTGTGACGCACACTGAGTAAGTTAAAAGCATATGGACTCTACGCAAATGTCAACTTTATAGTGAAAAAACAACCCCCATTGTTTCCTAGTGCGTTGAGACACACACGACGGTCAAAAAGGATGAGGAACTACACTGGTGGTTCCAGCGAACCTGTTTTTGTTAAATGATAAAAAAACCGGCTGAATAGCAACCTGTCACTGGAATTTAGTGAAAGTATTAGGAAGTTCGCAGTCCAGCTATACGTGAATCCTTTTTCCCAGTTGTAGGTCACCAGTACATGATTCACTTTTCGTGCAACGAAGGAAAATTAACAAGAATACTTGCTGACGTTAGTAGTATTGTACTGCATTATACTTCATTATAGTCATTATATTACCTGTTTAAAAATAAAGTAGTTTGATGAACGGAGAAACCAGTGTGACTGAACATTGTCGGTCATTCTCTGATGGAAATATGTCTCTTAGTTTGAGACAGTTCTGGCATTCCACGTTTGTCCATCGATGGAGACGAGTACCATGAAAAACGTAAACAAAGCCCTATTTTGTTGTCGTGCGGACGCACGGGCAAATAGGACCGCTTTGTTTTTTTAATCTTCATACACATGCTTACAATTTGAGGTTGGTGCATACTTTTTAACGTCAGTGAGTCACAGAAAACAAATGGCAAGTAGTTGATCAGAGTTTCCTGGGGAATGTTTGAGTTTCTTCACAAGACACGGTTGGCGCGAAACAGCCACAGAAAATGCACTCAGGACGTAACCAAAACTACACTTTGTCAACGCTTTTTGTACGAGCTTCTCATTGCCATTTGAGAATGGGAGTTCTGAACGCTCGTAGGTTTACACTGAGTGTTAGATGGGCAACGCCTTCAATGACTTTGAGAAGACCGTGACTTTCCGTGAAGCTTAAAGTGTTCAGCCATGGATAAGCACTTCTGCTGTGCAAACATTACCCGTAAAAACTCCAGCCATACGGCCTGGCACTAATCGGGTCCTCCGTGTTAGGAACAATCCTGACACTGCTAGTAGTCAAATTCCTAAAAAAACGTGCTAACTCAGTAGAAATCAGTCAAGATGTAGAATTTCAACAAGACCGTGGACACCACACAGCTCCATAAGTTAGTGACAATGGTGTGCTACGGTATGGTTGACGGCCTACCAACAGTACCACTGATGTCAAATGAGCTTATTCTGTACTGTTTTCAAGATTTGGAAGAACGCTGATATTTGGTTTCGAACACAGTGCATCCACTTTACCAGCAAGCAATATTACTTTTTTGTTAAACAGAATCAGTGACTGGCATGTAACTTCGCGTGTTATCAAAGGCCACAAGCGAATCTAAGTTTCAAAATGTCTATCCACCTAGTATCGCTACATTCCCGTAGTTGTTGTCAATACTGTAGGATTCCTAGAGCGGTTGCATAGTTAGTTGCTTTGTGTCATGAAACAGGGTCACATTGAACCATAGTCTGTAGCAAAAAAACTAACCGACAGGCTCACCTTTAGCCTTAACCTGTCGGCAATCACCCAAGTATACCTTATGTGGTTGGTTACAGGGGTATTGAATGAGCAACAATCCAGCCTTTTTAGGTCTCTTCTGAGTAGTGTCACTGAACGACACTGACCACTTTGTAGCGATACGAATATAAAAAGCACGTAAATTGCCTCTAGCACCCGTGGAGGAAGTGCGGTCCGTGTACGTACCGCTAACCCTTAGTGATGACGACGATGATGGTGATGAGAACGCCAGCTACTTCTGGCTAGAAAAAGCTTTTCAATCGGTAAGTTGCTGGTCGCACGATCCAGGGGAAGCCGCCGATTACTCCCTTGCTTGAAGAAGAACACTGGAACTAAACCAAGCCAGTTTATTGTTCAGTTTGAAATATCGCTCTGTCTAATTTACGTTTTGATCACTGCTGCATAGACCGTGTTATTCTTTGCGTTGTGCCAATTTCAGAGGTTTCTACTTGATTCAGGTAAGAAAAATAGGACCGGAAACTCTCAGGTGGTTACTATCGGTCAAGAAATCGTCACATGCAGAACTTGGAAGCCAAGCTCGAAGCGGCTTCTATCGAAAATTGGGCTATTCTTACTGCAAAACAACTGCGAATTATTACGTTGGTTACAAGTCTTTCGCAGCTATCCGGGTACAAGAGCAATCACCCTATTTCCACCGCAATAAAAATTTGAATTAAACGGTGAGCAAGTTGTCACAATGGGTTGAGGTTGGAGGGGGATGAAACTAGCCTGCTTAGGGTTTGTTTCACAGCTTAACAATAAAAAAAGATACCAGCTCGACGTGATGGTTGGGTTCGGGGTGCTACAATGATCCCGCGGGACACTTGGGCTTAAAGTTAATTCCACAAGGTGCAAAATGCCAGGAAGACCAAAGGAGAGCGATTAGACTAGCAGCAGTGAGATAAGAAGTACGAATAATAAGTGATAATAATAATCGTAAAACTATAACACCCTCTCTATGCTTAGCTGCCATGTCACACGGAGAGCTGAGATGCTGCCAGGTTGCCCAAGACGGGAAAGGGACAGCCGAGATGCAAGGGTTGGGTTCGAATCACGGATCTTTCGGTCAGTAAGTTTGTGCCTTACAAGATGGTTTGAGTTTAAATTCGTACTGTCCTTTGCGATTAGAACACGAAGATAGCCAGTATTCCCATAGTTATGGAAGCGGCGATGCTGCCTTTTTCCGAGAGAGGATGGGTCAGTGGCCGTAAGACTGCATACTCCGATTGTTCAGCGGTTGACCATGACCGCCGGAGATTTATCCAATACGGTTGAAATACATTTACAACCTAATGAGAGCACGCAGGAGCTCTGAACACATCTGCTATGGTCAGGAGAATCAGGAGTGAAACACCTATGCCTTATTCCCATCATCCCCAGCTTAGACCAGCCCCCTGCAGCCGACAAGGTCAGACGATTGAGTAATCGGCCCCGGGCAGAACTCACCCCCCCCCCAAGAAAACCATAATACCGTTGGCTTGCGGATCAGACTCTCAAGTCACAGGCTATGGGTAGGGTCCCCGAACAAAACCATTCCTTCTAACACTACCTTGTGGGCCAGACTTTCGAATCAAAGGTCTAAGGTGGGTGCCCCAACTAAAATCCTTTCTTCAGTCTGGGCAACTAGAAATTATCATTTATCCGCATAGTCCTTTGTTGACCAATGTCCCCCAAATTCAATCCACCATACGCGTCGCCGGGCCATATGACCGATGTGTCTCACCCAACCCATTGCTTATTGAAAATAAACTCAATAACTCTGAGAAGTCTGCAAGATTTTTTCTACATGGGATCCTCTAACATCCGAATGCTGTGTCAAATTCGCAAAAAGACAATGCTCCCCAAACTTCAAAAGTAGGAGTATGCTCTATCTATGAAACGGCCCTGAGGAGAGCCGCTCGAAATAACCGACCACCGCGTCGATTGGACGGATGTCGCGAACACTCTATGGACCAAATGAATACATGTCCTGATTGAACAGAATATGAGCGAGTCAGAAAAGAACATCCTTAGCTCGGCGTTCCTCGACCCACCATGATGATTCTAGAATGACTTCACAAAATTCTCGGACAACTCTATAAAGACAGCTTAACAACATTTCTGTTTTCACATAATGCTGTCTCAAACTACTTTGCTTGCCCATATGCCACAGTGCACGGAACAGTTCGCCAAGGACTAGCATGGGGGTTAAGAACCACAACAGACAGGAGTATGGTCATGCATCTTAAAGACTGTAGGACGGGATCAAATTCTTCATATCTTACTCTTCGTGTGTCTAGTGATCCAGAGTTGATGACTCTTGGAATATGGCATGGGAGTTGCACTCAGCCCCAGGGCTGGACGCGCTTTGCTGGATTGGATTCTTGAAGTCTTCTTTGCGTCGCTCGGTCATCCAGATCCAAATGAGCTCAGTCCAACTCGATATAAAAACCAGTGCCCATCTCTATTGTCAGCTTATATTCTAACGGACTGCAGGTCTGATACTGAGGACACTTTTTATCGACAGTTATTCAGACCGATGCGTCGAGCAAAGACCACTGATATTTCAGTCTTGCGGTGACATAAATATTCCAGTAAGTCGCAGAACATTTTGAAATTACACCTGGGCGATCGAATCGTAGCCGATGCGCACCGCACAGACGACAAGCATCCACTCATTCAGTTGTGCACCGATCGCTTACTCTTCCTCACCCGCACGGATTTCCTACACCAAGGCTTGCATGCTGAAAGCTGGTGACCACCAAGTACGAATTAACCGTGGACTCAATTAGATCACGTGGGCACCAGTCACCTGTTCCAGGTTGCCGCTCCTTCTGGGATACACATCTTGATTCCGACTGCGCCGCAGTGGGAGTCCGTCTGGCAATCCGCTCACCTTCAAGCCCTTGGAAGTCAGTGAGTAGTATGTCCATCCATCATCTGAGCTAGCTTGGATGTTCCCTGCACTGAGCCAACGTAGCACTTGTAAAGAGGAAATGGATGAAACATTATATATAAACGAAACTATGCTGGTGGCGCTCAAAGCTGTCTTCTCGGCACTCTCGATAGGACCAAATAAAAAGTCGAGGTCCGTAGTAACGATCGATGCTAGGACATCCATACCAGGGGCCAAAGATCACAGCAACAAACGCCGAATAGGGAAGACCTCAGGGAGAGACGCAGAGCTCTGTTGGACAATGAAAGCTCATGAGATAGAGAAAGCTTTTACGACCAGCAGCAGCCATGTTCTAGTTCGATCGACTGGCCAAAGGCAATTGTCACTGAGACAACAACTGAAGGAGGCACATTAGCAAGAATGCCGACTGGAAGGATGGGCCCGGCGCCTAAGTGCCCAACGCAAGAAGAAATAAGGTGCGAAGCATTCTCTCTAATGGACGACAAGGCACCAAGAACAGACGGTTTCCGGAGAATCTCAAGTTACCCATCTGACGAAACATATTGGTATTACAGTGCACAGGAAGAAAGTGCCGTGCGTCAATCTGGGAGGAGACCATTCCAGAATGGGGTACATCAACAATCATCTCTATCTTCAAAAAAGGGCTCGCGGACACTGTGAAAACCGAAGGTAGTCTGTTCCCGTCCTTCCAAGTTTGGCTGAACGGACAGAAACACAGCTCCGTGGAAACTAAGCTGGGTTTCGTCTTGCGAGAAGACGTATTAACATGTTCACCCTTCAACAGACTGGAAAGGGGACACTGCGTCCAGCAACTAATAATGGTAGCCTAGACAAAACACGCTAGTCACAGGGTTATTGAAAACTTTTATAAAGCGCACGATTGGTTTCGCCCTTCTTGGGCCTTATCAGATAGACGCAGTCCCCAAGGTTCCCTCAGTCTTATGTTTTAATTGAAACAAAAACTGGAGGCAATTCGCGAAATACACCCATTTGCACATTAATATAGTTTCAACGGGAGACTCGACTGAATCCAGCTGAACCCCTCGACTATGGTGCCGTTCAGCTGAATGGGCCGCACAAGGCTGCTTCATTTGTCAATTGATGCGATATTCAAATGAGTACGTGCAAACGAGCGAATAATGGCAACCTTCATAACTTGCTGTCACATGGAGGGTCGTGATAAGCTCTCGGCTGAGTTAACGGCATGTCCTTTTTGTCATTTCTGTTTAACTTTGCTATCGAATGATTACAGAAGACTCAGCTCCATCCTCTAACGCCTTTGGGATGAAAGTGTCCTCAAAACGCTCACCCGCAGATATTGAGTACGCAAACGATAAAACTTTTTTTTAGATCTGACTCCATTGTAATGCAAACAATATTGAATAATCAGTTTGATATGCGCTTCACATCTGTAGCGTTGAATGCTGTTGCAAAATTGGGTGGGATCAACCCCGAACCTTAGGCAAACCGATAGGCCTATTGAAGTAACAAATTCCCCTAACCAGGTAGCTATATCCGTCCTCGTGACGTACCGGAAGTAGGATTGAGGACAGAGCAGCCTTTGTCCAGTGTCACCAACAGTATCATGTACGATGTAGGTGTGACATCAGCGCACATGGGTCGAGCTAACAACGCTGCGATACGCTGCATACTGTTATGGGGTCGAAACCTGGCCGTTGTGAGCTGAAGACGCTGGGACCTACGCAGCTGCCCCGATATGCGAACTTATCAACCACATCAACCGGTTCATCCACAAGCATGAGGCTTGGGTTTGAGCAGCAGCAATTTAAACCCTACAGATGTGCTGGACTGAACAGCACAGTTTTTAGGTTATCTAATAAATCGTAGTTCTAAAGGGTGATATTATCAGCGTATTCAATGTCGGTGAGCGAACGCCCCGACGTTAGGGGCAGGTAAAGAAGATTCAAGTAGCACATCGATTAAGAAGTTGAAAAAAAGGGCCAACAAACAGCACTCCTGCCCGACGCCACTGGGTGCGGTGAACTCAGAGAGTTTTGTGGACACCATCTAGCTCACAGCTTTGATGCAGTCTGTCCGAGGTCGGCTGCACATCCTAATGAACAATGTATCTTGTAGCGATTGGTGTGGCTACTCACTCCTATTATCCCAGACTATCGGCGAACGAAATTGTGGCGGTTATAGAGACTACAAGCACAGGGTTCACAGCTGATGTAGCTTTGTACGGCCTGCTCCACATCGGTGGGACACTGCCATGTGGTAGCGGCGGACTGGTGGCAATGAGTCGATGACTGGGTCCAACTAGGATTATTGCGTTGCTTCTTGTAAACGAATGAAAATGAAGTTGAGACTATGGTCGACAGATTGTTGGGTGGATAACGAAGCCAACTATGGCAGCGCATGATAAGGGCAAACGATGGCCAATGTGGACTGAGTTGGATCGTGATTATTCTTAGGTAAAACAACATTTCAGATGTCAGGCAAACCACCTTCAGTTCGGATGAAACATTGTATCACTAGATCGTGGGACGAAATTCCGATGATGATTTGAGTTCCTGGTGCCCTAATTATGACACTGATTATCGTAAATAAAAACTTGATCAACAAAAATATCTTGGTTGCCCAAAACCAACACTGTAGTCCCTGGACTTGCATGGGATGTAAAACGCCGTGGACCAGTGTGCGGAAACCTGAATACCAAATATCAGTATGCTGAAGCATGAGAAAGGATACCAGCCTGTTCTAACAGAGGATTGCTCGGAAGCTGGTAGGAGTAGGAAGCTGAAACCAGGAGTATTATTTTATGGATGGCTAGCCAACCAGTCCGTCCCATTTTGCCAGTTATAAACCATTTACGAAGAGTATTTTGTTTCCAGTTCCTAGAGTTCCGGTTATCGAAGAACCGGAGGAGCACGGGAAATAAAGGCAGGAAGAAGAGGCGATGACATTATCAGTTAGTCGAGACGAGAACCTGGATACTGAAGGTGATTGCCTTGATACAGGAGGGTGACTGAGTCGTGTCATTAACCATTGATGAGTTGAGCCCAGGGATCCCATCCCGAATGGTGGTAGTCGTCAACACGGTTGGGTTTACTGGTTGATGTTCCCATACTTCGCCTATCGGTCACTCTCACTCAGCACAGGGGCAGGCAGGACCTCCACGGGGCAGACGGTATGCGTAGTACATGCCCTAAGTGCGTAACCTATGAGGCGTGAGTGGTTCGAACATTGCCGGAGAGCTCCTTTTTCCCAAAACCACCTAACGTACCCTAGTATTATGAACGGTACACAATGTGTTTTCAGCTCCCAACGCGTCCACAGTTTCCTCAGCGAAAGACGCACTTGCTGTTGGATAAGTCATGGTTAGCTAATAGAATGCTCAAGATGTCCCATTGCCTTTTTCCATAGGATTCTTAAACGGAAAGTACATTCGAGAAAAAGAATACTCGACATGGACAAACAGTCCGGGGAATACTCGAAAGTTCTGTTTGGAAAAGACCAAGTATTTGCAAACAGGAGTCTGAAGGGCATTTTTGGATGGGGCTTCCGGTGAATAAATTGGATTCGGGGTAATACTCATTTGTGTCAAAAATTTTTGTCGGTAGTATTAGATTTGAGAATTATCCAAAGATTTCATCTTGTACGTGAAGTCAATCTGCACCGAAAAGCCGAGAAGCATTGTGCAGCTGTTTAATCTGTACTTAGAATCATCAGCAGCATAAATCTCACAAATATCCGGGGGATTTGAACTCGCAGCCTCCAGGTAAGTAGCTGGACACCAAACCGTTCGGCCACGAGCACCTGATTACATCGCATTCAGACTGCATAGCGCAGTTCATCATTCAAACAGGAAATCCACATCACATGGTCACATGTTTACCGGTTTCTCGAGGGACAATTTCTCAGGTGGAAGCTTCAGTCTTGTAAATTATTCTTCCCCCTGAGCTACTTGTGGTTTGCTGGTAATATCAAAGGATTTGAGAAGCGCCCTGGATTTGCTTGAAATGCGCACTGCTGATAATTCCCAAAAAGGATGAAAAAATGCTTCTCGGCGTTTACTGGCTTCATTTACAGGAAGAAATTCCCATTGGACAAAAGATTTTTCGACAAAGTAATTTTGCTATATAAGCCTTAACTAAGTATGTGTGTATCATGACTGAATGGTTTTTGCTATTGGCGCATAAAGTTGATAACTTTTACTGCTTGCGCTGGATACTGATCGTTAGATTGCAAGCAAGCAAATCGGACAATAAAAGTACGAATCTCTTTATGGTGAAAGGACTAAAACCAGTAGTACTAAAATGAGGTTCGTCTACGTAACATGGAAAAGTCGTTGACTGACAATTCCCAGGGATGAGACAGCTAGCTGTACAGCGATTCTCGGCTCTTCAGAATCACTTGCTCGCTAACACTCTTGTGAAAAATCGCAGCTTTTCCCCACTGATTATGAACCAGTGCCAGTAACTCGGCGAACGCAAATGGTGGAGAGCGTTCACCAAAACAGAAAGTTGTGAATGTTCACTCTATAAGGCAACCAGACGACGTGAAATCAGTGTTATATTCCCAACTGGCTTTTATAAGTGTCATCAACAACACAACCCAGTTCTCAGTGAAACTCACTGCTGAACGGCGCTGGGTCAGACTGGCCTGGTGAAACTGAATCAAACACAGATAACCTCTTCGTTCTAGTATGTGCGTCGATGAGACCTATCGCAGGCCCCAAAGGTGTTGATCTCGTCAGTTGTGGTTCACTTAAACGCTATTGTTTAACTTTAAACCACTTGAATGATGATAAGCACTATTTACACAAGCTCACTTTTGGTCAACCGTTCCCTCATTCCCTCTAAAGAGAGGAAACCACTGCACAGTGAAGTACAATTCGTTCGCGGGACTATCATACAGTGGCTTATAGTGTTCCATCCAGTCTGCTCCACTTCGCATGATTCTACATCAGGATAAAGTGACAACCTCCCTGAATCCCGACCTGATCGAGTATGAAACCACAAGGGGGAATTTTTAGGGAGTAGAATACAACTCACCAGATGTAGAGCGTTTACAGATGTTGCCTCACCCAGATGGTCGAGGTTTACCTAATAAAGCTTACCTACAGATATTCTGTAGAAGCGTACACTACATCAAAAGCCTGGTGGTCAGTACCCAGAGATAAGGTCAACCGTCTGTTCAATGGTAGAGATCCTGAATACATGTTATTTCGTACTCTCATTATTGTGTAGTGAGGTGAACCTCTTCAAAGGTTTGGAGCAGAGACTTTGGTTAACGCCAACACTCTGTAGACCATCTAAAAGTGGATCACCTAAGTTGCTCACCAGCATTACAACTGTGTGCAACACAGGTTGGGTAAGGTCTGTCTTACAAGCAAAACCAAATGAAATCGTTCACTGGTGGCACAGTTTCAATGTATAGCTCTCTTGAAACCCTAAAGGAGCGCGAAAGAGGATGGTGTTAGGTTGCCTGGGCCTGGAGAGCAGCAGTTATGGCATCATGAGGAACCGAACAAGGCATTATTTAACCAGAAACTCGCGACTTACTCTCGAAGCTACATGAATCCCCAAGAAATGGCAGCAAAAAGTAAGATAAATTGCTTTTTTATGTCGTCCGCAGCGTATCAGTTGGTAAATGTGTCAGTGAAAAAGCGTTCCTATACAAGTATTTAATCAATCAATCATAACTTCTTGCAAGTTGATCACAAAGGTCGCCACGGCGCCCGGAACACCATCCCCTATCAACAAACATTCAGACTGCAGCACATCATTCGTCCTGTTACGAATGAGAAAAGTAAGTCACTCAGAGCAAGACTTTATAAAAATCAGTTTTAAATGCAATTATACATTTGAGTACACTCAACAACTGAGTGTCACTGTTTGTTAACGGCTTCACCACGTGGCGGTGAAGATACACATCATCCGATTACATTCACCTGTTGCCTTGTTCAAAAGAACACGCATTCGAAATCTAGTATTACGAGCAGCATTAGCATCCGTACCGGCATGCAAACATTACAGCAGAATGTATACAGAGGAAGAGATGAAACAAAGTACGGAAAACGAAACATGTTGTATTACAAGATTAGTCGGTGAACGGTTGCTAATTTGATGAGGCGCCTACAAAAGCAGCGGTGGTGCAAGGAGTTGCACAAGAGGCAAAGTTAGAGGGGAGCCATTTGCGTCTGAAATATTATGCAGCGTGCCTTGTTTGAGAGATAGCCATATAGTGGACGTGGGAATGGGGTAAAATCGATCAGCCCCTGAACGGCTGGCGACCGATAACAAGATAGATGCATAGATGGGATCAGATAAGGATGATCAAATAAATTAGTCACGATGCAACCTTGTTTACACTATTATTTACAAGAATAGTTATTCGTTCGATTTAGAATATAGTGCAAAGGATCAATTCAAGAATGGAAGGACAGACGCTATATCTGCCGATGACGTTAGCCCGTTATGGAAGTCGAAAGTTTGGGAGCAATCGATGGGATTGTAGTCTGTCGAACGGTGGCATCTGAGAACTGGATTGCATGAGAGGGAACTGGTATGGTTGCTGCTGCTGTTGAGGATGCTGTCCAACCATGGACGACCTATTCTGCTGCTGGTCAGTCGCTCCGGGGCCTTGGGCATAGTTATTCGACTGCGTAGCCGATTCGAACTGACGCTGAGAGGAAAGATTCGCATAGAAATTTGAACCATCTGAATGAACGAGACCTGAACCACCCGCGTTACTAACCAAATACTGCTGCATCGCCGCAGCGACGGGATGTGAGTTGCCAGCAGGAGTGTTGGGGTGGAACAAACTTGACTGGTGACCCGGTTGACCCGTCAACTGGGCGAAATAGTCATGGACCATGGAAGCTGGATTCGGGGCGGATGGGATAGAGGGGAACACAGGACTGTTGTTAGTGTTGTTACCACTGACCGGGGAGGATGTTTGTTGATGCGCAGCCGAACTGGTTATGTTAAAATCAGAACGTGACTGATGTGGAGTTATTGAGGAGTGTTGATTACCTTGTGAGGAAGAAAGCTGCTGTTTGTTAAAATGCAGGTAGGCAGCGGCCGACTGACGAGCCACTTCTTCAGCGGCCCTCAAGTATTCTTGCTGTTGTTGTTGCTGCTGTCGCCTGTTGACGGCTTCAGGTGAATAGAACTGAGAAGTAGCCACTGAACCGTAATTCGCGGAGCCGACGAAGGCGTTGTTGTGGGGTTCTTTGCGTTCTTGTTTCGGAGAAGCAGGTTGATTTGTGCCAGAAGACAATGCGAAGGAACTACAACTCGATTGTTGACCAAAAGAAGTGGGAGACAGTGGATGTTGGGCAGAGACTCGCGTAGCAGATTTGTCAGAATCATTTGCTATTCCGGATGGAGTGTTACATGTGCAACTGGTGGCTGGCAGCCTACAATTCGGACAAATCCAAGAAGAGGTCTGTTGATGCTGTTGGCGCTGTGCCAGCTGCCCAAAGTACTGCTGATCGAACTGGTGCTGGTAGGCATCAACCCGAGAGCGGGCTTCGAAATGTTTGGAGACCTGTGTTGATTGAGAGGACAGAGAAAACTGGTTTTGAGTTGATTCACTGTGAGGTTGTTGATGAGCAACAGAAGTGCTACTAGAGGTAGTACTGGGAGCATGGTCCATGTGGTGGATGCTAGGATAAGCGGAACTTGTATTTGTTGGATGATGCAATCGGATCGAAGAGGGGGTTGTAGAGACTGACGTTTGGGGTGGCTCAGTTGCAGAAAATGCAGGCAAACATTTGGTCGGATCTCCCGATGAGCCATCATGTGCCGCGTTAACTGTTGTCGGAGGACAAACGGTGGATCGACTTCCCGCTTCGCTGAACAAAGCTCGCAGTCTGGCATCAACATTGCTGCAGGAAACGGAGGCAGAAGTCATAGTCACGCCTTCTGGGTTGGCCGGCTCCAGCGATGTCTTCGAATCGGTGTTTTGCGACTGCACTTCTGGCTCTGAAATTCGAGGAGGCGATAGCGCAGCTTGACGGGAATCACACGTGGGTGCAGCGAAAGAAGAGACGGAGGCCAGTGTCGTCGATGCAGACGCGCCATTATTACCGAAAGAGCTTGTAGCCGCAGCTGCGTCAGCTTTAGAATCCGCATCACTAGGAGTGTGCGAACTCGTCTTCACGACAAACAGATCGCCCGTGCGTACGATTCGCAGATATTTGCCTTTCGAAGTCTGTATAACTTCCATCACTTCACCCTTGGGGATTTTCCTCTCGACTGTCTTGTTTTCAACTGTGGACGGGAAATACAGGTCTGCAAAGGTGAAAACGAGGAGAAATTGAAATGAAATTGCAGAAAAGTAGCCAAAATGCGACTGTCCCCGAACCCATCAAAAACAATGAGTATGACGCCGGATTGACATACACTTGACTGCAGATAATTTGGGCAACTACTCACCGGTGGTAGCTACAATCCTGGTCACTTTGCAGTTGGAAGCCCATGCGGACGGCACTGAGAACAGGAAAGCATAGGCACAGGATGAATGGAATTTGTGGTCAGAATTCACTTCAGAAGCTAGCATAGAACAAAATAACAGTACCGGTCGCAAGCGGATTGAATTATAGACTACAATACCTATGGACTGGAAATTATAACCAGAATAAGGTAACGTTGGCAAATATATGCATAGATCGCATCCAGGTATCAGGAGTACAAATTTCTGTCACACCATGATTTATTTGTCCACAGATCGGTTCCCATCAGCGCTCCAGGAGAACGCTTACCTGTCGCATCGCTTCAGTGCATTGCTAGCAGCGCCAAAAAGGCCTTGACGGTCGAGAAAACAGAGTTGAAGCGTCAACGACGGGTTATTCTCATCGGAAAACCTTTTGCCGGCCGCACTATCCAAAGAATCCAAAACAAACCTACTGCCACTCGCCGGTATAAAAATTAAGCAATTTTCTCGTAAGTCATTCGTGTCACATACTCGATCACACAGTAACCAGAGATGAGTTTCGTTGCCGTCATCAAAGGACTATGAGGCTGAACACTATTGCTTACGGCTATAATGCATGAAATTCATCAACCCACATTACAGCTATGGAGCAATAGGGCCTAAGTGTACCTGAAGTTATTCGAACAGATCCCGTTTCTACAAATTTACCGGTCAAAAACATTGCTCGCATGAACGTTCCGAAGAGATAAATATTTGTCAACCGCAAAGCAACACTGAGATGAATAAAACAAAACATGGTGAATGCACGCGCCTGAAAAATCTGAAAAAAGGTCCGCATTAATCCCTCCAACGCAAGATCATTCGGCCAGCTAAACGGTAATTGAGAGCTTATCACATTCCTCGTGGCCAAACGGTTAAGTGTTCAACCACTGACCCGAATGTCGCGGGTTCAAAACCCTTTCAGTTTCATGAGATGGGCACTGCTGGTGATTCCCAATAAAAACAAACCAGCTGTACAGTGCTTCTCGGTTTTTCATCATGAATTGGCTTCAATGACAGGACGAACTCTCTACCGAAGCTAACGAGTAAGTTAAAAAACATTGGGTAGGGTGAAAATAGCAAACCAGACGTCCTGCTGTTTTCGTTCAACAACGAAACATGGTTTACTTGCGACCAAACAAAGCATCAAACATTTTTTCAGCTACAATGGCAGATAACTATCGTAGAGGAAAGTCGTGAGAATAGGTTTGCATAGTGTCGGTGTATGTCAAAGAAAACCCGCTGATTAGTCGCTGAGATTCGACATAGAAAACGATAGAATTTTGCGAACATTCAGTTTGGTTGAACACAACTTCTGTGACTTTAGTCTCGGAACGCGGAAACTATTCAAGCAACCACTCACAAAAAATCGGATTTCGTCAACCTGAAATATCCATAGGATTCAAAAAAGTTTGAAAACGACCGAAACTAAACTACATGACCGGAAGTATGTTCCGTCCCAGATTCCTGACCGAAAGCAACCATAGTGCGCAGGGTATCACTGCAGTCATTATTATTATTATTATTATTATTTATTATTTATTATTATTATTATTATTATTATTATCATTACACATCTCACTCCGACTTCAACTCGGAATCTTAAACTGTGTAGCAGCACACCGGACGGAAATTGCTGAGCCAAAAATCGTGAGGAAAGTAAGGTAACTTACTCTGTAATTGATCTGTGTTCGTATGTGACTGACGTTCAACTTGGCGCATAGCGTCAATGGCAGCCATACCACTCGTGTAGGTTGGTCGATAATTGAATCCACTGCCACGTGACAGGATATTAGGAGTGCGCGAAAAGAGGCTGACGATGAGCAGGAAAAAAGCTTGATGTAAGAAAAACCCCAACTGAAGAATAATTGACATCAAGATGATTGCCAATAAAGTACAAATAAGTATGGTTTCCCTCCGCAGACAGGCAGGGAGTAATAACCGTAACATCTAAAGGAACATTACGGTTACATCACAAGTCGTAAGATATCCGACGGCATGGTGTTTCTAGGACAGGTCTATCCTTAAGCACCTATGAGAAGCTGTCCTCCGCAAATCGGCTCGTGCCTGCCAGTCCTTGTGAGAATGATATACTCACACAGAGATTCACATTGGGCTTGAGTCAGAGAAATACCAGAAGAATTGGGACGATCCTGTGATAATCGGGGTGATACAGTCAAAGAATGTGAGCTGAACATCAGTAGAAGATACACCTAAGGGGCCTAAAAGTATCGAACCTAAAAAATAACAAAGTTGAAACCATGCCCGAATGACCAAGGAAAAAAGCCCTAATTTAATTCATAAAGTGAGCAGTCCTATTATAATCGTGAGCTATCTTGATGGGACCACGTAACCTCTCGTCTAGGCACTAAATTTGCACAAAGTTTACTATAGATAGTGACAACAATAACAATAGTTAGGTTAATTGCAGTCGAATTAAGCAAACCGCGGTCAATTGGATGGACAGAAACAAAGCAACCCTAATAATATAGTGAAGTGCACTCCCTCCACTGAGGGCCGGTTCGAAAGGGGTTAAGAAAAAACGATCACTTTAATTTAGCATTATTATAAAGATCACGATCATATAAATGGAAACAGCACCTTTCAATAAGAACTGTCCACGAGAACTGACCAGTGGTACTTCCAACGACACAGGCTACTAATGGAGATAGCAGAGGGTTTATAATCGTCAAGTAGTAGTCGAACCCTCCTTCGTCTTGCCTTTAGCCATTTGAAAAGTCGCCTATCACTTGTGCGGACATGACACATGAATCCCCACTGCTCCGATTACGGATTGCTTGCTGAAATATCTCCCCATTAAACATACATTGGCACTTGTCTCCCTCGTTTACAACAGTGCGACGCTCAAAGCTATGACGTGATGGAGTGGGATATGAGGACGAAATAAACAAAATGCAGACCCGTAAAGTCAGAGGCACATGTATTTGGCGACCGGGAAGACAAGTAGGGTGGTGATCGAATCCCAGAGAAGGAAAAAGGCCAGGAAACTCGAGCAACATGGTTATTTGTCAAAAAGGATCGCAGCTTGCAAGATCTGTATGGAAGAAACACCAGAACCAATCCGAGTTATCGAAGATTACATAACCAAGAGTGTAAAACTAAACTACAAGGTCACACTCAAGTTAATGAGCATTCAAAGTAAATCAGAGATTATATCATTGGTAATCATAGGGTGACACAGGATATGATTAAGGACTACAAAGGGACGGGCGCTGAGCAAAATGTGAAAATATGGGTCGAGTTGAAGGATTGTGAAACAAACGGGTAGTAGGCGAGAATCCGCCTTCGAAAGGAATTGTAGGAATGGTAGGGATCAAACGTTAGTGGTGATGGAGGACGAGTCCTTAAGTCTACATCAAAACACAGAAGCATCACTGTCGCCTACGAACTGCGTACACAAAAGTGATTCTAGTTGCCACACTTTCGTTTACCCTTGATGGTGAGTGTGAACAGACAGCTAGGCACTAGAAGCGAGCTGATATTTTAAGGATGAATACATTGGTAACACTGAGTGTTTTTCTTGAAGTGAGGAGAGCGAGAAAGACAAGCCATGTATTGAGTGTGCATCTGAACTGTTTCTGCCACTGACACTAACCAGCGATGTTAGCATGTGGTGATGAATCCGAATCACTAGAGCAGTGGAAAACGTTTAACAGGTTAAGGTAGTTGGCATTTACCAGGCATCCCAAACCACGGTTTACCGAAGAAGACAGTTTCCTACTCCGACCGTTTGTTGACGAAAGGTTCAGGTAGAAGGGGGATGTAAAACGGCAACCTAAGATGAAAGCAGATACTGTCAACCTGAATGCTGCGTACTCTTTGAGCCTTCCGGCTGGTATCCACGTGATTCTCACTGTACGTTGTGAAAAACCCTATAGGATATTATATGTAGCCGGTACCAGTGGTAAGGACCTAGTGGGACTACCCACCTAAAGCCTGTTTATCTTTGTCTGCTAAAACCATGTAGGGTAAGGTTCGCAAGGGATGTTGGATCAATCCCAACGATGGCGTCTTACTCCAATGCTCAGAGGCGTTTGTTTCTTTGATGTTCAGAGGTATAAGCACCTTGTCATAAGTCCGTTTGTGCTAAATTTCCACACATTAACAGGCCATTCTTCGTTATGGTCGTATGGCAGTTAAGCACCAGTATTTACTACTAATGTGTTGCCGCATTTGTGTTCCATCACTATGCCCTAATCCAGCTATTACATAACTGGTTGCAGTCCTCATGTATCACCGCTAAGTGATAACATGACCTAACCTAGGCCGGTTCCACCATCCGTGTTAAGTTGAAGTTCCTCCTCTGTTGATAAGCTGTGCCAGTGGTCAGAGCGCAAATTTACCGACCGGAAGGTCCGTGGTTCGAACCCGACCTCTGCCTCTCGACTCCCTTTGTCTAGGCTTGGGCAACCTGGCAGTATCCCAGCCCTCGTGCTTCCTTCGGGTGGCACGGCAGCTAGGCACCGAAGGGATGTTACATCTGAACGATTTTTATTATCTACAAAACACCGCAATCAAATGTAATTGTGTTGTCATAGATCTCACGTGGACTGGTTTAATTGCGCCGGGTTGATTCCGGCGGCGAGCAGTTGTTGGTGCTGGAGTGCTTGCATCTGTTGGAACTGGAACAGATGCGCTTTCTGGTAACTCAAACTCAAGCGTTTCTCCTGTTCATAGCGTTGCCTGGCCAATCGTTTTTCTACCCGCGTTAGACGGTAATCCTTCCGATCAATCAGGAGAGACTCGTGGGTGAAAGGAGTCTGTAAGCAAACAAAACCCAACAGGCATGTAGCAGAGTGATGGGATCATTGTACATCGCTTTTGATAGGAAATACAAAGATAAGGATACTGATCGATACCTTTGTAATCCATGATCTGTGCTTCTGCAAAACCGAGGACAATACTGGGTCAGGTTCAACGAGATCGGAGCAGTTTTGCAAATCCTCGTGTGATATACCTTGCATATCTTTATCCTCGAAGGACATAAGCAGCTCAACCTGGGAGCGAGTGAACTGTTGTGAAGGATTCAGCTCATCAACCACACGGTCCGACATACCTTGTTTGGTTACCTGTGCAAAAGGTACGAAGAGCAGTAGTTATGGTTGGTCAAACATTCACAACGGCAAGTCTAAAGAACAATCTGTGAAGTAATGGAAACACTGAGAAATCCTATTTTTGCGTACAATTACGAACACACGGGAATAAACAAGGTTCAATAATGCAAAGTTGGACGTTGAATAAATTATTTATCATTCATCATCCAGTAAGCTGGTCTTCATGAGATATTCGAACAAGTACGGAATTAATTTCAACCTCCTGACATTCTCCAACAAAATTTGCAGCACCAGGCTATTTCAGGTTTCCGTATGGGAATTCAAAATAACTGGTCCTACATGCTAAGTGAAGAACATCATAAACTACAGACTAAATCCACAGATATCAGACTGGTCCAGTTAAACGATTGCGAATGAAGTGGAAGGGTCTCTTTGCTCGTCATTACTTGAAAGCAAGGAACAAAAACAAACAAAAACAAAGGAGAACCAGTATACCTGTCGATCATATATCTTCTTTTCCATGGTGTTATCTGACACGAGTCGATATATGTAGCAAGGTTTCACCTGGCCATAGCGATAAACACGACACACGGCTTGACAGTCGTGGCAAGGGTTCCACGATGCGTCAAAGACCACAACACGGTTTGCACCAATCAGGTTGACACCCAAGCAACCGGCTCTGTCAAACCAGGAAGAGCTTGTTAAGCAGAAATCTTGGAAATTTGTACGGAAAACAATCAAATGTAAAATTGCTTGTATATTACGAAAACACGGAGTAAGGTCGTCAATCAGAATAAGTGCCTACCTGGTAGAGACTAGAAACAACTTGGCCGGATTCTTCGGGTCATTAAAGTTATTGATCAGCTTTTCTCGCTCACTAGCTGTGGTGCTGCCATCAAGACCTGAGGATATGTAAAAGTCATTCATAATGTATTAGTGATGTGCGTTCCCAGTTCTGGGACAATGAATCGAGCACGAACAGGTTAACAAGCACATTTAAGACCAAAACGATATAAATTATTAACACACTTTCGCACAAAGCTGAAATGAACAAAGAGCAATTAGCATTTTGTGGTCATAGTGAATGTGCACCGGACCATAAGATACATCAAGGGTACAAGAGTATACAAGCTAGAATCGGTGGTAAAAAGGATAAGTTCTGAAATAGAGTGGTGCTAAAAGGATGTCGGAAACGCTCTTATTCTTGACCGATATTCCATTCTGAAATGATAACAATGATGAAGAGCTAACCCATGCGGTCCAGCAACTTAGCCAGCACCAGTGAACGAAAGCTGGTGATTAGAATCCACCTAAAGAGTTGAATCGTTTTCAAAATGTACATCAATCACTCAGTAGTCTACATGGCCATCGGTTTATCGTCCAACATCGTCAATCAACAAACGGACCTTACGCAGGTCCCCATAGAGCTCTCAAACGCATCTAGCCGACAAGCGGTAGAGAAGGTGAGACTTCTATGGCTTGCTGCTTGTGACCGCGGGATCTTCAGTTACTCTTTGAGAAGGCCAAACCTCACACGGCCTCCGGAACTGAGCAGTCGAACTGAGAGTTGATGATGAGGTCCAAGAACGAAACGTCCCATACATTATCCGAACATTGTAATCAAACTTTGGAGGTAAAAGTTCAATGCGGAGTGCCCCCAATAACCCCTTTTAAGACCTCGGCGACCCAAATTAGCATTTGCCATCAGTCTGGATAACACCGACATTTACACGTGAATCATCCTTTCTACATAATTTCTGAGCTTGTAGTTTACGTTTTCTGAACTCTAGCGCTTAAATGTGAAAAGCCGAATCCCCTCTCTTTACAATGGTCCGTTCCATGCAATGGTAGTAAGCGTTCCTGATTTGCGTAAGACAAACGAGTATACTTCGCTTGACATGGCTGGTCTATAGAGATGCGTTTGTTGAAAAGTGGGGACAGATCTATCGGAAGCCATCACAAAATATTTAGTAAATGTTTATCCTGAGTCTCTTGGTCCCGACAGTGTTGAAATCGACCTGTCTCAAAAAAACGCTTCACTAAACGGGACTCCAGGTTCATCTAAAAAGCGTTAGGTTATCTTAGCGAAATACACTCATTTGCATACCAATTTGGTTTTCCCGGGAGACCCACCTGAATCTCTCATTGATGATGCTAATTTGTCTTATTCCTACTGACAGAAATGTACACTAAGTGAACATGCAAATTATAAAAGCTCAGTCTGCTTCCTTCGATTCTGTCGATGTTGTATGACGTTCACCTATTACAGAAGGGCACATTATAGAATACAACACTCTAAATGGTGCCCGTTGTATAGAAACACGGTCACTTTGCACACGGCATACACATATTTAGGTTCGGCCATAAATGCTTACGCAACTTTTCACAGATGAAGTGTCAGCAACGCGCGACTAATTCCGAAGAACATCGCACCGTTTGTACGTATTAGAACGCCAGTTCAACATTCGCTTTTTAAGAACTGAGGCCGATCCTAGTAACGGAAACCACAAAAAATTGGTATGCAGTTTTCTACTGCGTAAATACCCACACTGCGCTGCAACATTAGGCTGAGGTTCCTATCTTCAGAAATTTTACTGCATGCAGCCACCTAATACAGAAATAAGTCACTTCGTACAAATGGTCAAGGGGCGTTGGCTTTAATCGAATACCTAGAAAATAACCTCAGGTTGAACTCTATCTTCAGCTGGATAAGCAACTTGTTTTCGTCACGTTTTCTCACGCGATCCAGTTATTAGACGCCAATGCATGGATCCGGAACCCTGGAATAACCTCTACATCAGAATAACCCTCATCATGATCAGCTGTAAGAACTGTGTACTTGCCGTACAGTAGTTATAGCTGGTACAGTTTAGCTCACCGATGATTTGGGGAGGTGGGGTAGAGAGCTGCGCAATGGAGGCGGTAGCTGATATAAGTGATGAGTAAGTACAGGGGTGTCAGTGGACTTTTAATTGCGGAGATTGAGAAGGGCGCTATGCATTGAAGGCACTCACTTGGATGCACGAGCGTCATTGAGGGCGCGACTGGGCCATGTCTGACAATGTCTCTAACCATTAATGCGTCTCGTCCCATGGTACACATCCGGGGAGACCGCAATGACAAGCAGAGCTGAGTTTGTTGGTAATGGCTTTCATACTTTGCTGCCAAGTCCTTGTTTGGCCTCCCCTGGCTCGTTTCCACTCTTCACGTGGTTGTGCGTAAAGATTCCTTCGGGGAAACCGGTCGAATGGCATATGGAACACGTGACCAAACCAGCGCAACCTATGCAGTGTGATCAGTTCACCCATCGTGGGCAAGTTATTTCTTCCAAAAAACATCCGACGTACTTCAACATTACTGATCCGGTGTTACCACCAGACTAGGGCAATACGCCGAAAACATCGATGGTCAGACACCGAGAATCTTTTGATGTCCTCGGCGGGCAGCTGCTAGGTTTCTGACCTGTATAATAACACGCAGCATCGTAAACCCGACCCTTGACGGTTAAGTGATGTCGCGCCTACGCCACAGGTGACACAGGTTCACGAGAGCTATTCTGGCCTTCCCAATCCGGATGGAAATATCGCGATACAGCTGCCCAGGTAGACAAACTTGTCTACTGCCTCAATCGGCTTATCCGCAAGCATGAGGTTAGGGTTCGAACCCAGCCAGTCTTGCAGCAGCACTTTTCAGGTGTGAAGCGCATGGCACACCGTGAGACAGAATTATTTAGATTATTTAACACTACTTGCATTACCATGGCGTTAGATTCAAGAACAGCTATGTCGACTGCGGACTCGATATTTGTGAGCGAACGCCCAGGGAACACTTCAATCTCACAGGCATCAGAGGGTGGTAGTGAGTCCTCCATAATCGTATCAATGACGAAGTTGAGGGGGAAGGGTGAGATAAGACAGCCTTATCTGACACCAGGGCACGGCTGCACCCGGTAGCAAAAGCCATCTCCATATTTCGAGCTTTCGACGTCCACTAGAGATCTTCACTGTGTGGCGTCTGAGGGATTTGCGTGCGCCGCCGTACTCGTTGCCTGCTGGTATGGATTTCCTGGCATCAATCATGACCAGCGATCTCGATGACATCCACTGGTCTTGTGGTCGAATCAGAGAAGTCGGACAGACAGCACTGAACGCCGCCAACATAGCTTTCACATTTTGCCATGATTCGTCCACGTGCTCACTAACAGTACAGTATTGGCTTACTGTAGAGTTGTTGAGCTAGCTCAGATCGATACCGTTGAGCTATGGTAGTCCTTTGAAGATGGTGGATTGGCATGCTTCTTGCTGATTTGCTAGGGCCTGAAGGGAAACGAGTTGTCAGGCGTCCACGCATCGTGGCGTGATCGGAATAAAGTGGTGTGCTCCAGAAGGAACGGCAGTATTGAATTGTGGTCCTCCATCGGTGGCTGATGGCCACGTGGTCCAACTGAGTCCACGGTTGATTTGCATTTGGTGGCCGCCAGGTTACGCGTTGGGAACGTTTATGCTGAAAGTTTGTACTGGCCAGAAACAATTCATGATCAGCACACAACTGGAGGATTTTCTCTCCGTTGTCCGTGTGACGAGAATCGACTCCAAATTGACCGCCCAAATGTGATTCCAAGGAGCCCAGACGACCAAATTGGGAATTCATATCACCCGCAACGATCACTAAGTCACTGAATCTTGCTCGACGAATGAGCCCGGATAGAAAGCGGCAGAACTACAGTCCGTCCGGGCATACGCCAACACTACAAACGGGCACCGTTTAAGTCCAGAGACACTGAGCCTGATTGAGCTGGATAACTGGACGGCGCAAAGACGACTATTCACTGGGATCCAGAACAGCAAGGCGCGTTCAGCTCTGGGGCTGGGTGCAAATTCCACGCCAAATGTGCCACGAGTCATCGTTTCTGAATCACCGGAGGGAGAAATATGAAAGAATTGAGTTCCTCCTTGGTGTTCGGAGACGCATAACCACGGTTGGGTCTTGTATGCGTGTCTCGGAGACAGCATATGTCAATTCTAAGGGAGAATACGGTCTCGGCGAGCACTGCATGTTTGCCGATTTAAAAGCTCCCATGTGGAGGGAATCGCGTGGATTGAGAAAGATGTTAGCTTGTTTATTGTTAATAGGCAGCGAGGTGCATAAATCACATCGGTCGGACAACTGACAATCAAATGACCCAGCAACATTTGCTGGTGTGATGGGAAGGGGGTGGGGAGGGACATCGGTGGACAGAGAACTGTGTGGGAAAGTAGTACTTCCCGGTTGCCCAGGCCGAGGAAGAGGGTATGCTTGAGGTACCCCACCTTTGGCTCAAAAGTCTGACCCACAAAGCTGCGGGAGGATGTAGGGTTTTGTTCAGGGACTCTCTCCCTACCCTTACTCAAAAGTCTGACCCGAGAGGCAGTGGACAGTAGGGTTTTCTTTGGGGACCCTTCCCGGAGCCGATGACTCAATAGTCTGACTTGCTCGGCTGTAGTGGGTTGGTCCAACCCGAGGGCGCAGGGTGTAAGGCATTACTGTCTCCATCCTGATAGGGCTGCGCGCAGCGGGTGCCCTTTGAACAGCACCGTACTCTGGTTTTTAAGAAGTATTTCGACCGTATTGGATAATGCGCCGGTGGTCACGGTCAACGGTTGGGCGATCGGATGATGCGGTTTTTAGAGCCGTCTTTTCTCGTGGGAAGACAGCATCGTTGCTTCCGTGAGCATGGACATGCTGGTCGCCTGAGGGAAACACCTTATTGCCTTCGCACTCCTATCGCACAGGATAGTACGACTCTACTCCCAGACCGCCTCGTAGCACGATTACTTGTATTACTAGGTCTCGCTGCTCTTGGTCTGCCCGCTCTCCTTTGGCCTTCCTGGTATGGTTGCACCTTGTGGAACGAAGTTCCAGCCAATGTACCCCGCGGGATCATTGCAGCGCTCAAGCCCGACCACCACATTAAAGTGGCAGCTTTCGGTCGGGAGTGCCTTATGTTGGCTGCAGTGATGAGGGATACTACTCACTCAACCGGTTGTTAGAGCCCTTAGGTAACCTGGAAGCTCAATAAGTTAGAGACACTCTTATGCTAATACAATCAGTCACACTCCTGTAATCGACGTTCTCATGAAGTGAAAATTAGGAACTGTTTATGAAATTCAGCTTCTATGTGGTCGTCTAGGAGTTGTGACAGTCTGAAAGACCACACAGGGTTGGCGGGTGAGAAACTGGACTGGAAAATTGTGATTCTGGAGCCAGAGGAACGGCATCACTGGGAGGTGCAAAAAAAGTCAGCTTAGGGCCACCAGTCGGTCCATGGAAAATGGCATCCAAAACTTTATTTTTGGCAGTAGTCGACTACTCTGAATATCCGTACAAAAGTGCAGCACGATAAACAATGGAACACACGTACCGTATATGAGTTATTCTCACCCTATTTCTTTCCAAGCACTCCTGATCACTTACAAAAAGTCACTAAACCCCAATGAGTTACGTTGATTAGGGAGTGTTTCAGATAGTACTAAAATGCTTCACATAAGCAATACGTATGGATGAGGCATTGTCCAACCAAGTGGGAGAAAAATGAAGCAGATTTATAGGTCGTTCCCAAAAGTTTAGAACCAATGTGTGCTGCATGACGAACAGGAAAAGCAACCAGTTGGGTCACACACATCTCACTCCAAGCAGGGAATAAATATATGAAACAAGATTAAGGGTTGACTATCCGGGACATCAGGTGAACGATTAACGTTACAGTAGGCGACCTTGAAATCAGAAGTCTCCATTCTCCCGTGAACCTACCCTCTCGGTTGAGAACGATCGCTGTGGACGCACTAGTGGGCCGCGAAAACGAACCACTGGTTGTACCGAACCATTAATCGACATATCATCCGAAAGTTGCTGGAAGCTCCAAGGCGTTAGGTTCTCATCGAACTTCATAAAGGTGTCTCAATATAGCGATCGTCTAGCTAGCTGTTTCAACTAAATACGAACTGTTAAACTGCTGGAGTAGTCGGCCAAGTGGAAGACGACTGCCCTCTAGAGCAATTTAGTCATGAATTTTAGCGACGAGTCCAGCGAATACGAAATACTGTGCTCGTTGAAGCGGAAGTCAGACACTGACTGTGGACTGCCGCGTAAGTCACAAGAGGCATCCGCATATGTCCACAGCCTAAGTCCCCCCCTCGTACCTGCTGTTGCTTCGTTAGCCCGCGCAGCGCATCCTAGTTCGTTTCCGGTTCTCCAGTGCAAAGACGGCACAAGCCACTTTGCCTACACACCTACGTTTACAATAAAACTGATAATAACCCTGACCTTTAGAAATGACAGCCGTGTTAAAAACGTCCAATAAGAGAAAAACGTGACTAGCACAAAGAAACTCACGGAAATAATGCACATTTTTGGTCCAGACACTGGGCTTGTTCGAACGTCCCAGACGCGAAGCCAGCCGATAATGTAGCGAGCGCAGGGTCTCCTCTGGTTGTTCTTCTTCTTTGACCTGATCAAACTTTATTGAAAGTGGTTCCCTTTGTGTAGTCTGTTGATGCTCAGTTGCCTGGGGCACGCCCGAAGGTGTTGGTTCATCGGAGACCATGGGCCCAGAGTGCCCCAGAACACTTTCAAGAAACTGTGAATCGTCAAGACTGTTCGCCTGTTCTTCACAGATATCACGATTTTTCGCAGAAACAGGTTCCACATGGTGATAGATCTCTGGCAGTGAAACACTGTTGGCCGATTCACTGGATTCATCTGGTCCGGTGGTAGTTGCCTTTATAGACCGACAATCAGAAGCTGCGTACATTTTCGTATCCGTATCACAGTCTTCCGTGCACTCGAACTTGGACACCGGTGCATCAGGTTGGACGTCACAAGCTGACGAAGTAGCCGCTTCAGACAACTTTGGGACAGGTAATGGGAGACGACGAAGGATACGTTCTAACAGGTCTAGTGTGTATAAACTCTGAGTGAACACCAAAATCTTGTCCCCCGCCAACACACAGCCTTCAAGAAGGCTCAAGAAAAGGATTATCTTCCCGCTATGTTCCACATTTCCAGGTTTATAGTCCGGACCCCATAAATCGGCATCGGAGGCCCAATCGTATGTCCCGGGTGGAGGAACGGTGGGGGCGTTCTGTTGAGTTTGGTTGTACAGGTATGCCGGGACTGACGGGGGGCTCGTCAGTGGATTTGGTAAAGAATGTGGCACAGTGGGGAAGAATGGATTCTGTAAGAGACAAGCAACACAAGAAATGTGGAATCCGGATGAGAAACATAGTACTACGCCGACGGAATAGAGTAATGATGGGGACGTGGGATGCAAAAAACGTCGACACTCAGGGTGTATTAGCAGATTGTTTGTATTACCGAGCAACTGCGCACCGAATCGTTCGGGGAATGATTTTTCTTATAGTAGACACTCCTTTCAGCCATATTCAAATTCGATAGCGAGATACAAGGTAGTCTATCGAACAGCCTCTCGTTTCAGTGAGCCTTAATCGACCAGACTCGGCAACGGCTGCTGTAGAGTCAGTTACTGCACACCACATCAAATATTTACCGAGCGTCCGAGCACGAAGCTACTATTGCTGTGTAGATTGTTTGTTTCGGACTAAAGACTGGTAAGATACAGCTAGTGGAGTTATATGTGGAAGATAACACTGCAGACAACCGGTCCTCATAGCGAGGATTATAGCACACACCCAGTGTTAAATCGATTTGCAACTTCTTAATTGTTCCTGTCTGTGCTCCATCAACTCCTAACCGGCGCGATTCCAACGGTTTCGGTGACGGACGGACAAAGAAAAGCGATGCAAGTAAATCTAATTTATCGTAGGAGTAACTTAATAATCACCCAGGAGAGCCGTTTGCGGTGGAGGCCTACTGAGCATTAGTGAGGATCACTCCGCCAAGAGTTTTCAGCACAACAGTAGGAGCTGCCTAGAAAGGCGATTAGAAATCCGCTAAAAGATGACCGGAATGAACGTGTTAAGTACAAGTTGGTGAATTTTTACACAGAATCAAGCGGTGGTAACAGGAAACTGAAAACGCATTGCTCGAAAAAAGTAACAGAGAGAGATAATCAAAAGTTCTACATTGGGATCAATAACGGAGCACTCTCCGTCCTCCATATCACTACCTCAGTGAACTTACGGTGTCCACAAACGATGCGACCAAAGAACTTCCTAGATCACAATGATAACTGGTGAGAGACTGGAAACTCCCATTTACAGGTCCTTCAATTCGGTGATTAAAGTACTGTTTGTAATTATGTTTGGGGATGGAGACACAGTTTAAGAACGCAACCGACGCGTATCGGTTCAGGAAAAACGATTATCTGTTGCACCTCGCAGATTGACAGGACCTTTTCCAAAAAAATAATTAACCATACAAATGGAACTCATGGGACACCCTTGTTCAAAGAACACAACAGAGAAAGAATAGCAGACAGTCCGGGCCGGCATATTCCAGGTGGGAAAACGACAGTGAAGTGAATCCACGCGTCGTGATGTTTGGAAATGAAAGGACCACAGTTAAATCTAGGATACATGTGTACATGCCAGTCATGCATGGAAGAAATCAACAAACGTACGGGAGGAGTGAACGCGGTATTCGGCGATCGCTGTACTGTTGCATATGGAGGCCAATTGAGAGTGCTACTAGCTGGGGAAGTCTCGGCGGGTGATTTCTCGGCTGCAGTGGACTGTTCTGAACTGGATAGAGAAAGCTGGGAAGAAGTGCGCCTGGACAGCGCAGACGTGGTCGCACTGCGTGTAAGATTTCGGTTAGAGTAAGCTGTTGATGAGGCGCTGTTGGAAGAAGGATCCTCGATGTCGAAGTCCATTGCTTCCTTGTGCTCTTCCATCGCTCGCCAAAGTATATCTGGATGATTCCAAATCTTGAGTGAACAAAAGGGCAGTCAACAGAAAGTCTGAAAAAATGGGATTAATATGAATGCTGGCGAACTCAAATCGAGCTGCATAGATCTTCGCCCCCTGGATACGCCTAACTAATGGTCACAATATTTTCCCGTAATTCTCAGGTGGCGGGAAAGTGAGATCGAAAGCAAGTTACTCATAAGTGAACCCTTATTTGACGTGGGGGTTGCGCCAAGGCATAGCAATCAGGTACTCACGTATGCAGGTACCTTTACGCAAAAGTTTCGTTACTTGAAACCAACAGATGTTAAGTCAACAAGGAGCGAAATAATATGCTGACTGGTCAAACCTGGTATTCACTCGGTGACAGTCAGGACCTACACCTACGATATGTACCTGAAATGTCTGCAAAATCTTTCGGTTGCACCGGTTGCTTCCCAATTTGAACGGTCACTCGCGCTGAGAACTTCTACTAGCAACTTTCGGAGGCGGTGGACGTTTGTCCCTCATCAAAAAGCTCAAACTACTCACGCAATGATTCAAAAATGAAGGGAACCTACCAAACACACCCTTGAGACCTATCGGTTGATAAACTGATGTATCGTGCTGCTTGGCTTTTCCGCACAGGTTGACGTCATCTACAGGACGAAAGCCCAATTGAAAATTTCCGAATCGTCCCATACTATCAACAACGGTCGATACACCATCTGCCACAGAACGTACGGCTCAACGTACCTCTCCATCCGCCAATCCCCTCCCACATAACTCTAATCCATTTGGCAGTCAATCGCCTAAATACTACCCTAGATAAAACCAAAGAATGTGTTTCACACTACGGCTTTCAATACCGGTACCTGTGGGACAGGTACCTCTTGCTCAGACTTCGATTCCGTATTCAATCGATGTGTGCTGTATCTCCGAGGCACGCATGAAAGATCCCAGTTCGGTCTGTGTGTCACATGAAGGCCACCAACAGAAAACCAACCGCACACTCAGCCAAACCATGTAGCGATCAGCAACCGGTAGTGTCTTAGTTGGAACCTGTCGTCCCTTACGAAGTACATAACTCGACTCTGACCACGAAATTATGAGGGTACGTGTATAGATTTGCAGGTCAACGTAGCGCTATTCGATCCACCACCTTTGAAAGTTCGAGTTAAATTGGTTCAAGAGCTTTGAGAAATAAACCGACAGGGTGACATTAATGAAGGCCTGAAAGAGTGGAGAAAACTGAAGAAATTTATGCTCATCGTTTTTAAAACCGTCTATCCGGAGTCAACTGCACACCCCAATGAACACTAGATGTCGCTATGACAAGCAGCGCTCATTGATGCCAGAAAAGATCTACCAGCAACAAATATATCCATATCCCGCCGAAAGTGAACATTCTAAGGATTGAGGGAGAGAGAGAAGGCCTGGGAGACGAAAAAAACTATTCAGAAACAGAAACAGCCACATCCTCTCATAACTAATCCAACAAACTGGCCTGAAGAGGGCGGGTATTAGCGAGACAATCCACGGAAACGATGGAAACTCAATTCATTTGCAGAAAGTGTCACCAATAATGACCTTAAAACTTTGAATAGCAGTTAGCCCACATCAGCACAGTCTCTGGAAGAATCACATGAACCTCAGTGGAAAGTCGACACCGATTGTCCACTAGTAGCGGTAACCCAGCGGGACGTTTCACGGCTTCGGAACCCTAAAATACCTCTCCGGATGGTCTGCATCATTAGCTCTTCAAACAAAGCTATGGATCAATTGAACCCCTGTTGCAAAATATCTGGAATGAAGATAAAATACCGACACAATACAGGAACATGGCGTGAAAACCCCCGGGGCGTTAGTCTAGTAACTGCAGCTTCCATGGTGCACTCCGGTATTATTTCGTGGACATTGGTCCATCATCCGACCAGTCACATTCATGTGATGGAAGAAGAGCTTCGCCATGATTGAGGCTGTACCGATCATGTCTTCACTTTGCGTTAAGCGCTTGAACTGTGCCATGCCATTTAACAGTTAACAATGGTCATTTTTTATTCACCTGCTGCTTCTGACCTTATCAATCGTCAGGATTTATGGTAGTCTATCGATAAAAGGTGTCCTTTACCTGATGAAGTCTCTACATGACCACGGAGGCGTACGAATCTACGGTGTTTTACCTGCGTTTTCCAGTCCAGTGGTGTCCGGCATTGCTTCCTTCCCACGCACTCTCCTCAACATCGTTATAAGTGTTTATTGAAACCTCTCTACCGGTCTCTAACGTCCCGAGGACCGAAATGCTCAAAGGCATGCTTATAGGAGTCGAAAACGCTAAGGGTCAGGCTCTTTAGAAATGTGAACATTCAAGCAAACTAAATAAATTTGCTGCACGGTTCGACATTTGATTCACACATGCAAAGTATGAAGCGATTCTGTAGGACCACTTGGGGTTATGCTCAAACCTCATGCTCCCGAGTGAACCGATCAATGAGGTAGATGAATGCGTCTGCCTGGGGAACAGCATAAGTCCCGATGGATTGGTGATAGACGAAGTGGATTCTCAAAACGGTATTCGCTTGTCAAGGGCATAGTGTACAGCGCTGCAACGCGATCTATCCAACTTTTAAGTAGTCGCTTTTGGTGGTCGCTCTGAGCAGATCTTCATGTGTTTAACCATCAATATATCTGAAGTATAGGCGGGTCTAGTGGGGATGTCGGATCAGTAATGCTGGGGTATATCTTGGTAGATCGGGTGCATATTAATAACAGAACTCTTACCCTGGGACAACAATGCTGAAGGACCCAAGGGAACATGCTGGCGTGAAAATAGAAGAACCGTTATTACATCCGATCCCACGTACCTTGCAACACATCGCGTACGTCTTCAGAGTGTTCACTTGTGCCCATCCTAGGGGTCCACTGGAATTGAGACTCTTCATGAAAGCTGCATACAGCGTACGTTGAAGGGGGGAGAGTTTGATGAGAAGTACAATTTCCGTTTTTGGAGGAAGACTAGCTTTCAGCACTACATGGGACCGACGTTGAACAAATCCGGATAAAAGGTCATGTAAAACATGGGCACGGCCTTGCATGACCTTGCGATCTTCCGGTGTGCTATCGATACATTGGCCATTTTCGATTGGTCTTTGGAACATGTTGGTAAATTCCTGTTTCGTCCCCAAATAACTTGGGCGCACAAAGTCTACCATGCACCAGTACTCCATGAGGTTGTTTTGCAGAGGGTAACCCGTAAGCACAACACGGCGCCTGTCAAAAAACCAAAAATGACAAAAATATAAAGATGGCCTAAAAACGGAAAGGATATGCCGCCAGGAAGACAGTACACATACTCTGTGTGTGTATAAAGCATTCGATTCAGTGCTAAAAAAGAAGTGATTGGTGTAAAGGAATAAGGTTTTCGATCAACAAGCCAAGGTACACTTTCTGGATGACCCACGCTAAAATCGATATGATTGGTGGCAATCAGATAAACCCTAATTACACCGATTCCTGTGAGTGAGGCCGATATTGTGCTTGTGGTGTGATATCTAGGTCAGGAAAGTAATTAACGATTACACGATGAAACTGGTGCGGAGGCACGATTGCTAGTGGAAGGGGTAAAATAATTATAGGGTTGGGTGACCACGAATTAGGAGTAGGTTAGTTCAGACAAACTGAAAGCGATTTTAATTGTTCAATGTGGTTAAAGTGCAGCCCCCAGAGCTCCATCGTGATCACCGAATGGTTCCCTCCAGCGAATCGATACTAACCATAAGCAATGGATAAACTTGGCACATGGAAACGTAGCGGTACTTGGAAATTCCGAAGGAGATTAAAACTTGATGTATAGTACCAATGGAATTATAGCGTCCCAAAAGCTGTCTGGAAATCGGGACTTACGGAGGGGACGATCGTATTTCGGTTTCCCATATTGAAACCCTAAACTGTGACTTAATTGAAAGCTACGCAATTTTCGCGCTTGAATTTGTCAAAAAAACGGGAAATTTCTTGCCAAATAAGAGGATTACACCGAAAAACGCAAAACTGGTCTAGCTTTTTGTTGACAGCACTCCAATTCCTGTAACTCTTCCTCTATATCATCCCCTGCTTTCACCGCAGACTCCTAATGCATTCCAGTTACGACCAACGGACTGTCATTGAGTTTTTGAAGGAGGGATGCAGGCTGTATGACAACCAAAAAAGCCCATGGGATGTATACGGAGAAGACGACATTAACCCTGTGCACAGATGGACGAAGTTTAAAGGAAATGAAACCAGTTTTGAAGACAGACTACGCTGTGACGGAGCACCGAACTCGGCCACCACCAAGAATCGTCGGTGTGTGGGCGAAATGTTTTTGCACAGAAAGATGAGCAACAACCCGTGAGTTTGAAGTAAAACTGGGTTGTAGTCGCAACGCTCTATAGAAGATGGTGGAAGACCTGAGATATCGAAGGGCGCGTGCAAACTGAGTACCCAGGCAGTCAAGATCCAATTTGGCGGAGTGGAAGTGTATCAACGAAGGCACGATCTTCTAGATCTGTTGAGAGGGGACGGAACGTTGGCATAACTCTATGATTCGGAAATGAAGAAACACTTTGTGGAATTGTGGTTCTGTGTTTCGTCCGATGAAAAGCAGCTTTGAAGAACACCGATTTGCTGGTACTGACAAAATGAAACTGACTGTGACGAAATGGATACGACAATGCGCACCTGAATTTATGCAAAGGGGGTTCGGAGGCTGGGTTTCAAGTTGGCACTTGTGATGTAGATTGTATCATATTACGAGAAAGTTGCTCTGTAGACATGTAGGATCAGAACAACGTATATCAATTGGCAAAACGATTATGCCAACATCTGTGGTAGCATAGAGATCCCAACTGCACAAAATTAAGGGAAAATATTATACTCCAAGGATGAACACGCCCGAAGTCAAGTTCTCAACGGCATGCAATGTCATACAAATAGGTGAAAACATACACAATGAGGATAATGTACCTAGTTGAAGTGATTCTAATCTGCTCGCTGAGACAAAAATTGACCATAACCTACCGTGTTCTTATGGCCTTCAAAGCTTTAGAGATAGAAGCTTCGCTATTCTTAATCCGATGGCCTTCATCACAGATGACGAGTTGGGGACCGGGGTCGATGAGGGCAGCGTGGAAATCTGTGATAAGCAGGAAAACATTAGGGTTGAACCGGTTGGTCTAGGGAAATGAGTGCATTTTAAAAGGTTTCACGTTGCTGTACATAGAGGGTTCGGAAATGAAATATACGCAAAGGAAGCAAAGTAGATGGTCATGACGTCCATTGTAATCCAGGTTACCGCTTGTTTCTGTGGGTCATGGATAAAAAACTACACGGTACGGAAAAACACCGAATAATCTTGGATTAAGCATTCAGTTCTTGAGGAGCAGTATCAACTACTAACCTGCTAACATCTTTTCCCGTCTCTCCTCTTCAATCAGGTCCAAACAAATGGTCTTTTTCTTGCGCCGCGAGAAAGCACGAATCTCCGCCTTGGTCACTCCACGCTTTTGATTCAGAAGCAGACGAAACATCTCATAGCCTAGGAGAAGAACTCCCCCCTCCTCAAACCATTGATTGACGATCTGAATGGAGGGAAAGGACATGATTATCTGTGACAGGTTGTAAGAAGCCACTTAGTTTCAGAAAGCCAGTTGGCGTTTCATATCAAGCACCATAGAGTCATTCTTGTCCATTCAGTAAGGAAGCTGTGATGGCAGCTAAGTAGAGCCGTAAAGTACTCAGCTGGGTCTATAATGTGTCGCAGGAACAGTCAGCGTGAAAAAACTCACGTCATAAACATTACGGTCACGTACGGATCGACACTGCATGGACCAGTCGAGCATGCATGAAGTGTGGTAACTCAGTGTAAGAACAAGAGATGGGCAGGAGAAATGAATTTCTGCATGACGCAGGCCGTATAAAGTTCCACAGCCTCTGTGCCCTGATATGCTAACAGGAAAAGATTTAAAAATCAACGCGGCTTCACTGCGGGCCAAGCTGTTAATTTTATATCATCCGTAAAGTCAGTGTCTGAAGAATGAGCAACCGCAGGCAAGGGTGTGATGAGCTCTATCCTGTTTTATGAAAAGCCATTTAAGGGATGTGACCATAACTAGCAACCCATTAGAATTCCACGAATCCTCAATGAGAAAAAAGCAACAAAAGTCATATGGCTACTCTGCCTTACAATGATTCGCTAATGCCATCTCGACTGGTAGTGAGAAGTTTGCAACCGAACAAGCTAGCTCAGCAAACAATCCAACGGTACCATGCTACCTGAGTTACCAACAATCTCTTCCAACAGCCAATGACAGGTTTGGAGCAAATAATAAAGCTTGAAAACTAGACCGGAAGTAAACTGGCTGTGCAGCCATTTTTCGAGGAAAATCCGGTAACCGGTAGCAACAGGCATGAAGATGAACATCCCGACCGCTCGTGGCGAGTAATTGCGCAGTTGAACATTACTCAAGGACATGGTTTTGTTAGATTGTCTAATCACCAAGCCACAGGAGAAACTTAGACGTTCATGAAAAGCATAAGGATAGCACTGAACCACTTAAGTGTTGTGTCGAGACAGCTGAATCCATCCGTACTGTGACCTGCGACTCCAGTACTCGTCCTTGGCTTGCTATCCCGTCCACTTTGACATATCAAAAGGTACGGTAGCTTGAGACACCCATTATAAAGTTACTACCCAATTTTTCAAAATCAAACCAGAGTCTTCGTGACCGGCGAGAGGCCCGGAATAAAAATGTCCTATTCCATCATCATCAGAGGCAGCAACATCAGTATTGACACATGCTTCACTGCCGTATTCCGATTGGCCGATCGGAAGGTCCGTGGTTCGAATCCGACCTCTGCCTCTCGACTTCCCCTGTCTAGGCTTGGGCAACCTGGCAGTATCCCAGCCCTCGTGCTTCCTTCTGGTGGCATGGCAGTTAGGTACCGAAAGAGTGTTACAACTGAACGATTTTTAATTCGAGCGGTTCACCTCCGGATAGTCCGTAAACACCTCGATCAATCTGTCCTGCTTCATAGATACAGAACATCGCATATTCAATAGTAAGCAAGAAGGCTGATGCTTTTCAACCATCTGTACATTCGATTTATCCTGAGGCCCAGCTAGAAAGGCAAAAGCAGCAACGGATATCGTAGCTCGGAAACCTGTTGGCCAAGGACCTAACGAAACTACCACTTGATTCGAAACCTTGCGCGAAGTACTGTTCGGTGTGAATCGTAGTTCCAGAACTTCCAGTTGGGATATAGAGTCCACTCATCATTGTCTACAGCTGTAAAAAGCCACGTATTTACTGCACAGTGGTTATAGCCTTCGTTTCTTCCCCCCGATGATCTGGAGAGAGGGGGGTACCGGTGTCCTGTAGAAACATGTTGTTGGTGTCCATGACAGAACCTCAAAGCGAACGACCCATGGTCACGCAATCAAGGCGGTAGCTTCGTATGGCAGCCAGACTGACTGTAACAACGGCGGAAATCCTTCGCAACACACTCGAGGAGTCAAGGCCGACAGCAGACCGACGAGCGCGCTAATAAATTCCCACTGATTTATTACGCTTGTGTGCTACGTCAGACTAAAATATCAGTTACCGAGTCAGTGGTTTTCAAGCTCACTATGACTAAAGGAAGTGGTCGCGTCACGAAACGATAGTAACTTCGCACGGTCAAGAGAACGATTCAACAGACAGTATTTTCGATAACCAATCAATCAGGATATAGGCGAAGTCCACAAGGACCAACAGAGCCCCATTACTTGAAGCCGTAGTAGTGTAGCCCTAGCGTAGTGTTTGTTGACCGAAGCTGAATGTCTACTAGCCGGACGGTTGCGTGAAATGGTGTGGGGTATGACAATCGAATCTATACTCTGGGAAAGGCAATGTTCCAACTTGCGGATGATTATCTGAAAGAAGTTAGTCCGAATTGTGCACGGTGCAAGAAAGATTTGAACGTAACTAACTTGGTGTCGTTGAGTCATCGTTTTGACAACGTCTCGTACAACAAACAGTTTGAACGAACGTAAATTCCCACGCTGCTCGATACCATTTTGCTTCTCGAATTCCTCAGATTTGCAAGGCATGGTTTCAGTTGAGCCGAATGACTGCTCCATCGGTTTTTTAGACGCGCCATCCGCCTGGCCACTGTGCTCAGAAAACAATTCAGAGAAGGTGTGCTGGTCGTATGTGGATTCCTCAGTAACTTCTCCAGATGACATCGCAGTGTCGGCGGTTGTGAATGCAACAGAATCCGACGTCACTTTAGACCACAAACGGTTTTGCTTGAGTCTATCAGTGGGCAACCACAACTCAAACTCCGCTTGCCAGTTCTGGAACGCAGAATAGACGTTAACGAGGACAATGAATCGATGCTCTGTCTGAGGATTCAAGTTGAGTCGGTTTTCTACAGTATCAGCCTAAACAGATGCTTTGTCTCTCAGACGTTTTGTAAAAACATCAGCTGTGAAACCGGAGACAAATGAACAGGAATCACAGTAAAAATCGGTACAAGGGTGTATATTACTAAGAAAGTATTTCCTTCAAGACGAGGGACAAAATTAGGCGTAGTATGGCGAGGTGACAAAATCTTTTAGATTGAAGGGGTTGATAACTTCTGGTGAATCAAATAACATTCATTATATTTTCGCTCAAGCGTGGAATTGCTGCGGAAGGACAAAGTAGTGAATGCATGTATCGAAAACGTTGCTGCGAAACTCTACTCTCAATTTGCTTCAGCGGTGCTTACAACAACGGTTTGGAAGCGTCCACTATAGACTGGATTGCAAACAATTCAAACTCTCCCGGGTGTACACAGAATGGTACTGTGGCACCGGAAAGCAATTGAAAAAATGGCTCCCAGTTAGGGATAGCGTTGAACATGGGTCCAGATGTCATCTAGAGAAATAAGCAACGAAACAAAAATTCGCTGAGGCAATTCAGGAACAGACCGTAGTTCAGGGTCAGCAGTGATTCGGGGCAACATTGGAGCCTGCCCATCCTCTCCAAAGAGAAATTTTCCGTGTGATAAATGGTTAACAGGTAATAACTAGCACATAGGGACACCAGAGACAGTGGACTGGAAACATAGTGCTCATTGACGAGCGCCCAAAGAGGACCAGTTTCCATCTGAAAACTGATTAGCCTGAGCACTCTCAAAACATATTTTTACACAACATACATGCGATCGGTTCTGTGGGAAACGGGAACATGAAAAAACGGTCAACAGAGGAGATTTTTGGCACACATTACGCATCATTTCTATGGGGGAACCCAATCCTTTCGAACAAAAAAAATTTTGAGAAATAAAAAGCCCTAATGACAAGATGTTTTTTTCACTCAACAGATTTTTTTAGAGGGACGACTGTGGAAAACTGACGACTGGAAACGCAATAATGTTGTCAATCTACAAAAAATAGAGCACCATTGTTCGGTTACGGACAGAATACCCGCGAAAACCGAGTGGAATTGGCCTATTCTGACGAGCTCGAGATAGCTCAATTGTAAAGGCGCGAACTTACTGACCGGAAGGTCCGTGGTTCGAACCCAGTCTCAGCATCTCAACTGTTCCTGTATAGATAAAAGATAAGATAATCGTTCAGCTGTAACACCCTTTCGGTGCCTAGCTGCCATACCACCCAAAGGAAGCACGAGGGCTGGGAAACTGTCAGGTTGCCCAAGCCTAGACAGGGGAAGTCGAGAGGCAGAGGTGGGGCTCGAACCACGGACCTTCCGGTTAGTAAATTCGCGCTCTAACCACTTGAGCCATCTCGCACTCAGGCATTCTGACAGCATTTCGGCCCTCGTGCTTCCTCCAGGTAGCATGGCAGCAATGCACCGATGGGGTGTTACAGCTGAACGACTCTGACAAGCCCCACGGACTAACCGGAAGTGCTGCATTTAGAGGGAGAGAGTGGCCTCTCCAGAGGGACGAACTGCATATCTAAGTTAGACGGAGTAACTAAAAGCAGGAGTTGGTCACATGTAGGCGGTTGAACAATGGCTTCGCATTACTGGTGGTGATGGAAAAAGGAACGACATACCTGAATTGTGTTGATCGGCACAATGACCAACACTCGTTTCACATTGCAGTAGCGAAAAATTGTGTCCAAAAACCCAATAATCTGGATAGTTTTTCCAAGACCCATGCTGTGGGCCAGAATACAACCGAATCCATCAGTAGTTTCGAATCGCTGTTGGTTTTCAATCACATTGTCGTAGAGGAACCTGATTCCGCTAACCTGAAGGAGAAATATAGACAATAACTGCTGTCAGAAAATCGAAATCAACACGTGTCCTAGCTCGTGGCAACTTAAAGAGATCAATCCACGCTTGTTCAATCTGCTTTCGCCATTACTAAACTCATGGTACTAGGTCTAGTTTCCATGTGCTACTGCACGTTAAGGTCGCAGTTGTGATCTGTACCATCCGTGCTTCCAGTTCCAGAGTATAAAACTTAAGTTTTCGTACCTCGACTTTCGAGTCTTACGTATTCTGATATGTTCAAGGAGTTCGACTGCGGCTATCCAAAAACTTTTAGGTGACCCAACATTATAAATACTGAGAGAGCAAAATCCTTCCAGCTAAGTCAGCACAGTGGAAACCCAACGAGAAATCATGTAGTTCCTACCATCAAACACGAAGCACAGAAAGCGTAGGAGCCTGAGGTACTCATTATCAAGCTCAGTACGGCATTTCCTTTGTCTCCAAGAAATACCTTCGGGGATAGAAAAAATGTCTCCCCGACTGGATAGGCCCTCGTAGATGGAGATGAGTAATAAGAACGGTATCGCACAATTGCCGTGCGAGCAAGAAATCCTGTTTGAATCGAGGTTCTTTAAAGAGCGTTTTGAGTGTCTTGCAACAGCCGTCGCCCTGGAGATCCAGTACTCTTTCAAATAGACCAATCTACATAGGACCGTGAGCTCCCTATCATCGAAATCCTTTCAAGTGATTGTTGTACCACATAGCAAATCAATCACATTGGAGAAGCGTGAACATGTTCACTTGTGCGTCCAGCATACACTGGTGGAGTAGTGGTAGCACGCTCATCCTGCATGTCGGATATCTGGAGTTCAAACTCCAGCACGGCCAAGAACATACACTGCTGACGAGCTCTAACAAGAGCGAAACCCGAGTTCAGTGCTTCCCCTTTTGGTATGGACTCCCCGGAATAAGTACGCTGAGAAAGAAGGATGACTGTTCAAACGAAAGTGATGTGAACGTAAAATTATTGAATTTGGGTGACATATCACAAAGCTGTAAACTGAAATGACGCAAAATAAAAGTAATATTTGGGACTTGAAAAATATCGAGCAGTCGCGCACTACTACCCTATTTTTCAGATCCACTACCTTCCAAAGCATTGCAGCTAGGCTCAAACGAATGGTAGTGTGCATTTACCCCATGCTAAGTTATCGGCAAGTCAATTCAGAAAAAATTAGTGAACGAAGTGGGACAGTAAACCTTAGGTCATCAACGGATTCCGAAGAAGACAGGGAGATATGGCATTTGTGAATGAACTGATCAAAGCTACCTTTTGTCATGCGCTTTGCAACCACATACGAGGCCATGTGCCTGGACATGTGGCCATCAAATACGCCACCTTCAATTCGTACGGCGGAGCTTCGAATCGTGGGGCGAATAAATATCCTGGAAGTTGTATTAGCTCAGACCATAGTGTACAAGCATTCGAGGCTCAAATCAAGGTCGTTGAAGCAACAAATAGCGATATCACCCAATCTCAGAGTCTACTTCACGCTGTTTGATTGTATAATTGTTATGTGTGGCCACTACGAGCGAGTCATTGATAGCCGTTGTCGTAAAACCATAGCTCGAGCATGCTAATGCAAACGGATCTGCAACCGGAAACTGTTCACGTGAGTTTATTGAAAAAGAACGCGCCCTGGTTCATAAGTTGAGGTGATATGATCATGTATTGCACAAGAGTTATCGAATTCGAGAAGTGCTGTTTATTTGTCTAGTTCAAAGTGGTTGACCGACCTGGCATAAGAGTACGAGAACATTGTAGAAAAGTCGGGTGCCACTGACCACGGACTGCAACTGTGATCATACTTGGGCCCTGCAAGACGCCGTATAAAATGGTTACTAACTAATGCGAATGGCGCTACTGATGTCACTTTTTATCCGGATGGTTTGATTGCGCGTTTAGAAATGTAGAATCCTCGGAGTGTTTGTAGTTTGCTAGCCCCAGGTCTCTTTCCTCTCTGTTTCCATTCCATTTTCACAACAACGTTATTTCCAATAAACATGCCGTTGCACTGGTGTTAAACACTGACTTTGTGCTGTCGATGATGGTGACGAAGACTGTTTAATATGGCAGTCGACTAGTTGTTTTAAGTCAGTGGCATAGGATGATGTTTCTCCATGGGAAGTAAATCAACCACCTAGATAACCCAAGTGTCCCATCCGAGATGTTCATTTCTTCGAGGGGGATTGAAGTCGAGAAACTCCGTACCGATAGAACTGCCTCCTCGACGGAGCTACCTATGAAGGTCGCCGTGCGTAGCAGTATTATTTTTATAACCTTTTTGTTGTTTGGGAAGTCTGTGCCATGAACGAGAGCCGCGAAAGCGATTATTTGCCATGCTAAGAAGCAAATAGTGAAAAAGTTAAAATAATGGAATCGGTAGTGGCATTCGGTCAGTTTTTCAGCCTCTTCATATGGAAGCCGGACACCAGGATCATGTTCGCTTCAGTTACGAAAGTTCCGGTCACCGAATGAGGCGTATGCATATATGTGGTGATTCCCCAAAAGAGGACATCCAGAATGGAAACGAAATCCCTTGTTATGGAATTACACCTATTCCGAGAAATAAGAACATCAGAACAATATACTTCTAAGATCTGTTAATGGCAACATTTGGTCCACTAAGAGATGCTGGGAGGGGGTTGTATTAGCGACAGGAGCGATCGAATTCACTAAATCAGTACAAGGTCAAACCTTAGATGAACGCTGCGGCAGTTTCACCGCGGGTGGAGAGTGACTGATGAGAACCACCACCAGTCCACTAGACAACCCAAGTGACCACAGTGGCTCAGTAGGCTGCTTGTGACTGGACATTTGACAAGACGCTAGTCTGTTGACCGTGTTTACAGAACGAATTCCGTGGGAATCCGAGGCCAAGCATGGCAATATGCAGATATTTGAAAAAGGATGTTTCTCATGATGAAAACCAGCATGGCATTCTAGAAAATGATGCTTAATGTCTGATGATATCTTGTACGGCATATGGGCCCGGGGTATGCAGTCTTCAGTGTTTTACATAGCGCCCACCAATGCGGTCATACATAGCTGAGTACTCGGTGGGTTTCTACCAAGAGATAAAATGAAAAAAATGTAATACATGTCTCGTTAAAACCATCCACAGAATGGGATGTCACAGTTTCCGGTGACCCATACTTCTTCGACAGCCCACGACCGGTTTCGCCCTTCTTTGGGCTCATCAGGTAGGCGCAGTCCCCGAGTTTCCGTCAACCTTATGTTCTACTTGAAACCAAATTGCACGAAATTAGCGAAATACACTCATTTGCAAACAAATTTGGTTTTTCGAGAGACTCACCTGGAACCCAGCTGAATCTCTCGTTTGTGATGTTTCCAGGCAACTGAATGTGCTGCGCCTCATGTTTCAGTTGCTAAGATATTCGAGATATCGCGATACATGTATATCCGTAATGCACTACTCATAAGGTTGGAAACATCACAAACGAGAGATTCAGCTGGGTTCCAGGTGAGTCTCTCGCAAAACCAAATTTGTTTGCAAATGGGTGCATTTCGCTAATAGGAGTGTGCTTTTTGGTTTCCATATTATTCTTCAAAATGCATAGCTGAGCACGCGTGCGCCCCAAAATAAAATGCCCCAAGCGCTTTGTTTCGTGAACGGATGGCTATAGTTCTACGCATAAAGCGGTTGTGTGAGCAGTGGACTAAAACTAGTCTCCGCTACCTAAAAGAACCATCTGACGAAAAAGTGGAGACTTCAAAAGCTGTCGAGAAACACCGTCATATCCTACAACTCACTTGATGTGGTTTGATTACTCGGGCGATTTGTGGGGGTAAACAAATTTCGCATTCCGTTTCCGAGTCTCGATTGGGATTTAACACAACCCGGCCTCGTTCATCCATTAGATTCGCGGCATCTTGCAGTTCGCATATCTCCGTTTCCACCTCCGGTTCTTCTGACTCCTCTTCACCATCACTAAGTTCAATGACATCTGAGGCTATATGCTGCGGACAAACGAATCCGGAAAGATGATAACATGTTACTTGGAGAACTAACAAGCCCTCGAGTCACAGACACACCTCAGTTGACTGGCTGCAGACAAGATTCAACAATTCGCTAATTGGAATTAAAACTTTGTAGCTGATTAAAGGTGAGACGTAGGCCAAATCTACCTGAATAAGACAGCCATTGGCTCTGTTGGAGGACAGGTGTAAATAAAGAATTATATCCTCGGAGGACATTCGTTCTAGGTCAAGAACTAAATAAAACAAAATTAGAGGCAAATAAAACAATTGCGGTAGTTTCTGATTGGTAACGCATTATGAAACTTACAGAAGCCTATAAACACTCAAAAAGTGAAAGCAAGAAATATGCACCTTTTCTTGTTCATCATCCGAATCACCAAGAAGAATCGCATCATCGCGAGACTGTCCAGCCCTCCAGGATCCAAAAAGATTGGCGGAAGCCGAACTCGCTAAACTGGTGGAGCGGGGTGTGGAATCACATGGCTTTGTACTACTGACATCGGTTGAGGATTCCTCAGCTCCTACTAGCTCTTCAACCGTACAGTCATCCGTGACGTTCATTCGACACAATGTTTCATCCTCTGGCTTGATCACGACTTCGCTTAACCTGGAATCAAGTAACCCGTCCATCTGAGTAAGACACTCAGAGGCCGCCGTTTTGAGTCGTTTGGCTGATGTTTCATCGGCTTCAACCTCGCGACTGAGGAAAGGAACATTGTTTTCACCAATCTCGACCGGCACACAACTGTCCGCATTGGTGAGACCATCTAATATTTTCATTGAAAAGAAATGAGTTAGAATATTAGTATTATACAACCCATTCTGCACCAGTTGAAAATAGTTTAAAGAATATGAGATATGGAAATTTTGATCTTTTTCCAGAGAATGCAATGTTTCACTATTATAGCTCACCACGGTTGAGAAATCAAAATAAATCATCGGGAAAATACGAAACGGCGATAATATGAATAGACTTTATACACAGAAAGCTACCTCAAAGCCTTGCTTTAGTCAATAAGGTACTCTGCCCAGAGGTACCTTCCTCCACCCTACAAAGACCACTCCGGCAGGTTCCGCAAGACTTAGCTCAAAGGTGATACTTCTCGAGGGACACCTACTAATGCACAAAAAAGCCTCCACATGTCTTCCAGACGCAAATCTCCCACCCACCCCCCAAAAAAAAAGAACAGGGTGTGAAATTCGTGAGCTAGGCTAACTAATATTTCGATGCCAAATACTTGACTAACCAAAACGAAGGCAGTTTCTTCAACCGTGTGGCGATGATTTTTTATGAACATAACACTACCGCGGCCGTCGCTCTTCGTAAATCGCAGAAGTCGATCCTCTCTTCTGAGTAGGCTTCAAACGGTATTAGGACTTCGGGCGGCAGATCACTTTTGAGAAGTCGTCACTGCGGAAAGGACTAGCTGTATCTCGAGAGGCTTGAACAAATTATTGGGCATTTCGTCACCATATGTGGTACCTTAACGACAAGAAATACCATCATTCAAAAGATACATTAATGTCCTTCCAACACGAAAATCTCTTTTGAACTCCAGGGTTTCTGAGGACTTTTCCAAGAGATCAACACAGAGCAGCAGCTTGACAATAACGTAGTCTGGAGGAACGATTTTTGGTCGATCCTTTAGAGATTTTGTTGGCCATATTCTGCGCGGCAGAGATCACACCAAACCAATCCATAGAGTACAACTGCATCTTCTCCAGAAACCACCTCAGAACGGCCGGTCAGTTAAATAACCGGGCCGATTTATTCAGACGTTCACCATTATCATAGCGTTTTTGCATCCAGTCTAAACACATCATAAGGTGTTAGCCTGATGAACTGAAAAGTCCCACCTATGCATTGAAATCTCTTGCTATTGCGAATATATCCGACCTCCTCGTGGTGGACAAGAGGGTGGTCAGTTCACGATAGGTGTCTTTCAGTGAATCAGAGCAACTGCACTTTGACACGCTCCAGGGCTTCGTGAGTTACGATCCCCCACTCGAAACCCTATATTCTGATGCGGTAGTTAGTACAGTAGGGAACCGATTGGGTCGGGATCCTTTATGAACTGGCAACAGCATCCTGCTCGTCCCAGAAACTGTCATAAGGACCGCTTCGAATTTGGGACTCAGCGGCCCCGGATTCTTGCCAACTTTTTCGGCAATGGCTCGACTTCATGACCCAACTTATGAACAGCAGTACCACTAAATTCCGAGTGAGCGGTTTCACTGATTCGCAGGCAAACTTCCCAGATACGCACCAACATGGCTTTCAAGTGCGCTGCGTTTTCCTGGTCCGAATAGCTGTGCACGACAATATCGTCCCCATACATGGTAACATTCTTTAGTCCCTTCACCAAACGAACCATCCGGCGCCTGAAAGAGAATGATGCCCGGGACAAGCCAAAAGTTATTCTTCTGAATCGACATTGAGTATTCTCAATCATAGATGTCTTTTTCTCCCGATCTTCTGGCTTGATGACCAGCTGCCAGAGCGCGAGTTAGATACAGTAGAATGTCGGGATTCCTGAGGCGAATGAAGAATTTTCACGACTTCAAGCACAGCTACTATCGGATTTCGCGCCACTTCATCCAAACCATGTACCACAGGTACATTGGTTCGGGTTGCTACAGTTTCGGTCACCCGCAAACGGAGGGGATCGCTGAGCATTAGAGGCGATGGCATACTCAATTAGTTCGTTATGATTCAGTCTACTTATTTGAAGGGACGGGAAACTGGACAGGTACGCATTGAAGGCAAGAGATATGATGCAGCAGCGCCACTGACGGCGTGATTGAGTCATGTTCGCCAGTGTCGGCAGCCGTTGATAAGTCCCAAGATCTCCAACCAAGGAGGCGGCAGCTGTGCACTTGACTGCGTTTACTGCTTAACACTGCCCTAGTTCGTCTCCAGGTCATAGACTGCAGTTCTCGATCCCTTCTGCTCAGCATAGAGCTGGGTGGCAGCTCTGCTAGGCAGACGATCCTCATGCATGCGCAGTACATGTCCTAACTCGCGTAACCTATGAAGCTTGAAAGTTTCTTCTTTCTAAGACCACTTCGCATACCTCAGCATCGAATCCGACCCGGCCAATGTATCAAAACATCGATCGTCGAAAACTGACAGCTTTCGTAGTCCTCTGTGCAGTATGAACCGCACAACTAGTGTATAGTCTGTCATTGACAGGCAAACTGACATCACACCAGCACCATAGATATCGGATATTGGCAAAAGCTGCTCTGGCCTTCCCAATTCAAAGCAAACTTATCTTCAACCAGTCCACCGGAAAGTATACAAGCGCCCAGTCAAACAAATCTGACTGGCCTGCAAACATGGGGTACGGTTTCGATCCCACCCAGCCTTGTGACCTTACACTTTGCAGGTGTGAAGCACATACCAAACCATGCGAAAGAATTATTTAGGTTGTTTAAAGTGAATTACACCTTAGGATGATCAGAACCAAAGAGAGTAATATCGTCCGTCACCGGGGTTTCTGAGGCAGCATAGAAGTTTCACGCAGCACGTCGATAACGAAGTTGAAGAGGAACGGCCAGAGAGGGCAGCTTTGTCTTGCCTTTGCAAACCACCAGCGTTCTCTGTCATTCATCAGGCTCTTGATTATCCGGCGTTTGAGAGATTGGCATGCGCCAGTGTAGTCGATAAATACAACAATGTGTAAATCTCGACGATATCCGGTGTTTATTTGGTCGAGTCGGATGGCCTGGAAAATTTTCTAACAGCTGAGAGCATAGCTTCTTTTACTCTCATCAATTCACCCTAACAAATTCTTATCATCAACATTACTGTGTATTTCCAGTAGCTTTCCAAGCAGATAAGCTCGATCCAGTTGAGCTACTGACACTCGTTGGGGGGGGGGGAGATGGCTCAGTGGCTAGAGCGCGAACTTGCTGACCGGAAGGTCCGTGGTTTGAACCCGACCTTTGCATCTCGACTTCCCCAGTCTAGGCTTGGGCAACCCGGCAGTATCCCAGGCCCTGTGCTTCCTTCGAGTGGCATGGCAGCTAGGCACCGAAAGGGTGTTACAGCTGAACGATTATTATTATTATTACTATTATTATTATTAGTTACTAACACTCGTTGAGCTCGAGATGACTCAGCGGTTAAGGCGAGAACGTTTGCTGTTCGAAACCAAAATCGGCCTCTTGACTGCTCCGGTCTAGACTTGAGAGACCTGGAAGTATCTCAGCTCTCGTGTTTTTTTCAGGTGGCATGGCAGCTAAGCACCAAAAGGGCGTTACAGCTGAAGGAGTATTATTATTATTACTATTATTATAATACTGAAACTCCTGGGAGATGATGAACGGATGTGCTCTGCCTTGATACCCGTAATCCTGAAGTAAACCGAAGTGATGAGAGCCCGCATAATGACATGATCGGAGTCAAGTTGCGTGCGCCAGAAGGGACGGCAAACTTTAGGGGGGTCATCAGTAACTGAGCCACATGGTCCAACTGAGTCCGTGACAGGCTTGTGGTTAGCAGCTTCCAAGTAACTAGGTGTGGCCGTTTGTGCTGGAAGTTCGTACTAGCCAGGAACAGATGATGCTCGGTACACAACCTAACCGAGCTAGCCGTGCTTCTTCCGGGCTTAGTCGTCCAACGTGAGTGTTCATATCACCGGCCAGGATGACTATAGCCGTACTTGTTGCTGACCGAAACAGTCGTGACAGATCTCGAAAAAACGCAGCTTATTCGCCTCCAGAACTGCTGCTTGTCGGGACGTATGCTGAAAGGACAAGTAAACGTAGTTCACCACCTCGACCTTAATTGGGTCAGACAAACGTATGACGCAAAGACGACTGACTACTGGGATAGCCCCTAGGACTGAGTGCAACCTCCACATCAGTCAGCCATACAGTCAGCCATTGCGGCAAGAAAACCAGATAACCCGAAGAGTGAAACGCGAAACATAGGAGCTCGTTCAAAGCGGCTTGAGGTGTACGATCGAAGTGGGGTCTTGTATGTGTGTTTCGGAGACGCAACATACATCGACGGAAAGGGAAAGTAAGACCTCAGCAAGAGATAGTTGTTGCCCAATTTGACAGAGTATGGACATTGAAGGCTGCAACGCGGATGAGATCTTTTGAGTTTAAACAAGGAACAATGGTTAAGAAACTGGCAGATGGATTGACTGCAGTGCATCACTTAATGGGTGGGAACCGTTAAGGCCAATGAACGAAGAACCGAAAATCCGATAATAATCGTCCGTCCTCTTGACCAGGACCACCTGGTAGTTGTATACAGTGTTAACTTCCTACATTATGCCACTTCCAGACATTTCTCGCATCTGTATGTGGACCTCAGCTATAATCGAAATAAATCGTTCAGCTGTGACAACCTTTTGGTGCCTAGCTGCCGTGCCACCCGAAGGAAGCGAGAGGGCTGAGATACTGCCAAGTTGCCCAAGCCTAGGCAGGAGAAGTCGAGATGCAGAGGTTGGGTTCAAACCACGGACCTTCCGGTTAGTAAGTTCGCGCCCTAACCACTGAGCCACCTCAGCCGTATATGGGGGCCGTATGGTCGAAAGCACTCAGGAGACAGGGGAATTTCCTGCTCCATCCACGGGCCAAAGCCAAAAATGTCCTCCCCACCTGTGGACAGTTCTGCGCAATTATTAACCTGTACTAACGAAGCACTTCATACACGCAGTTTGATCACGGTAGAGCCAGGTAACCGTCGAGTCCGACAGCGACATACTTTGTCATCAGCTTACATCGCTTTCAGTCCACAGTGGATTCCGCATTGCCAGGGAAATAGGCCGTAAAATCATCTGCTTCAAGCCTGGGCTGATCACAAACTCGTGTTGCACTGCTGTCGCCTATACGAACTGACGGCAATGACAACCTATCAATTTCTAACCGGTATCCACCCAAGGCCCTGAATGCTAGCGCGTACGGTTCGCATACAGCTTCCTTCCCTTTCTGTCCCAGAGACGTCCCTGACGATGCCCCGAGTAGGCTCAACTCACTCTTCTTGTCTATTTCAATTGCCACCTGTAGCGTAGCCTATGTTATTGCACAAACTGTAACCTATTCAGTCAAAATGAGTAAGCCAAATCGTCATTGACAGATGGCCGCTTGAGGCAAGCGGCCGACAGTGGCCAGCCATATCAATGTTGTAGCATCTGCTCCTTTCAATGCGCCTCCGCGCTTGTCTTCAAGGTGACGAGTCCCCCAGTTAATTGGTCCACTTTCGTTAGCACAACCTCCACTAGTCAAGTATCCTGCTTCTATCATGACTTAAGTCTGGCGAATGGCACCTCCACTAACTGGTACCATATTCTCCACGTTCAGTTGGCCGATCGCTCTCGCCAATCACAACTCAGTGCAGAGCGCCAGCGGCACGTCGGTTCGACAGCAATTTCTGACGGAACACCCAATCCATTCCTGGGAAAGCCCTGTCCAGCCACTGCGGCTGATTTGCCAATCAGACCGTCGGGTCGCCGACGACTTCCAACCTAGCCGACCTGAACCGCCTCATAGCTCACTGGAGATTCCCAGAGAATCCGACTGCGCTTAAAGGGGTTCTTTCGTGCCAGCTAAGTCTATTATCTCACGGACCCTTCTAGCCGTATCCATGGCAACCTTCCTCTGGCCTCTGAGGTAGTTCTTCCATGCCACCGACTTAGTCCGATCTGTCTCCAGGCTAGCCGCTCCCGGTCCTGACAACCATTCACCCGCTTTCTCCAAAAACTGGGGCGGATTTCTCAGTCAGTGCCTGTCTAGCTTACTTGCGTCTATCTGGGAGGAAGAGACCCTTCCAAATAACTGGGGTGCGTCAATAATACTGTCCATTTTCAAAATGGGTATTCGTAGTGAATATAGTACCCAGAGGTGATAGTTTGACTCCCGTTGTAACAAAGTTTCTGGCGTCACTGGTTCTTCAACGTCTTACGGCGGCATGCGAATCCTTCACGCGTGAGCATCAAGTGGGATTTCGACCGGGTAGAGGCTGCGTTGACCATATCTTCACACTCCGTCAGGTGTTGGGGCAACGCCATATGTACAGACCACCCACAATCTTGGTATTCCTTGACTTCAAGGGTGCGTTCAATTCTGTCGACCGGTCAGTGTCGTTTACCACACTTGCTCAACGGGGTGTGTCCCAGAAGTTTGTGAGCATAATCCGAACCCTATATTCGCCTACTTTTGTACGTAAGAGAGTGTATGGTGAGCTCTCCAAAAGCTTCCTTATAAAGTGTTCAACAAGGATGTCCACTCTCTCCATTCGTCATTGATGAAATAATGAGGCAGACGCTGGAAGGTCTTCAAAACCCGTGTTCAAATCGTTGTTGGTGAGAGCCTTGTCGATATGGAGTACGCAGACGACACCGCCATCGTCTTTGAAGACGAAGGCTCAGCACAAGATCTGCTGAGTAGACTGACCACCATCATCCCGTTTTTCGGCATGCGCCTTGCACCTTCAAAGTGCAAAGTCCTGCTTCATAACGTGCCATCTCTGGACATACCCCTTACAATTCAAGGAGAATCGCCAGAGGTTATGGAGAATTTCACATACTTCGGTAGTTGTATTAGCTCTGACGGAAGTGTGTCTGATGAGGTCAGTGCACGAATCCCAAAGGTCCGAATCACGCTTGCTAATTTGCATCACTTGTGACGTCAAAACGACTCCACGAAGTCAAGGAACATCAAGATTGCAG